>CM021109.1:612528404-612626495 GCA_007115665.2 Sequoiadendron giganteum | reverse complement strand
CTACCCTCTATCCTCAACCCAATACTCTCTACCCTAAACTCTAATCCCTCAACCATTAATCTCTCAACCCCTATAACCTCTACCCTATTTATTGGACCCTCAACCCTAATCCCTCGACCCTATACCTTAAACCCTTAATCTTCAACCTTCAACCCTTAAACCCTCTACCCTTTACCCTATACATTAAACACTCAACCCTCAATTCTCAACCCTCAACCCTTAATCCCTCAACCCTCAATCCTTAAACCCTAAATCCTCTACCCCTTACATTGGACCCTGAACCTAATCCTTCAACCATATACCCTCAAACCTATACCCTAAACCCTCTACCCTTAACCCTAAACCATTAACCCCAAACCCTTCAACCCTAAACGCTTAAACCTTAAACCTTCTACCCTATACCCTCAACCAAATACCTTCTACCATCAAACCTATTCCCTCAACCCTCAAACCTTAAACCCTAATACCCTAGAAACCATCAACCCCTATCACTTTCTCTCTATCTATACATCTCACCTCTCCCTCCTTCCCTCCCTCCCACCCTCTCTAATTGTCTCTATCTACTGTCTCCCTCTTTCTGCGTACCTCTCATTCAATAAATCCCAACCACCCTCTCTCACTCCCTCTATCCATCTCTCTTTACGTCCCTCCCACTCCATCCCACTATCTCCCACTACCTCTCTCTCCCTCTCTCTCATGTCTCTTCCTCCCTCCCCCTCTCTCTCTAAGGTCTCTCCCTCTGGCAACCTACCTAGGTAACTCTCTCTTTGTCTCTCTCCCCTCTCTCTATCTATCCCTCCAACCCTTCCTAGATAAGTCCCTCTCACTCCACCCCCTCTTTCTCTACCTCTATCAGGTCACTCCCTCTCACACCCTCTCCCTCTCTCAGGTCTTTCACTCACACCTTCTCTCTCCCACTCCGTCTCTCTCACACTCCATCTCTCTCACACCTCCTCTCTCTCACACTCCCTCTCACTACCTATCTCTCAAGTCTCTCCCTCTCACCCCCCTCACATTCTCAAGTCTCTCCCTCTCACACTCTCAAGTCTCTCCCTTTCACACCCTACCTACATAACTCTCTTTCTCTTTCTCTCTCTCTCTCCCTCTCCCTCAATTATCTCTCCCACCTCCCCTCTCTCTCTCCCTCCCTCTATCCCTCCCACCCTACCTAGCTAAGTCCCCCTCAATCCAACCCCTTCTCTCCCTCTCCCTCTCTCTTAAACTCTCACTTCGTCCCCCTCTCCATCTCTCTAGACTCTCTCTAAATTCTCCCTTCGTCTAAAGACATACATACATGCACACATACAAGCATAATACATATGTACATATAATCTTACATCCATACAAGCATACACACATACATGTACATAAAAATATATCAAGATACATTAATATATTAGCATTTAACATAAAGTAAGACATAACGCAAGCATGTTATAATGTGCTCGAGTTATGTGCTAGTAGACATGTTCCCCGCATAAGAAAAAACCATGTCAAAAGTAAGATATAACGCGAGCGCGCTCGCATTATATCTTTCTTTGGGAATTTCTGAACTTTAAGCTTGGTATTTTCCTTGGAATACCAACACAAAGGCTTGGAGTGCATTCCCAACGACCAGAGATGTGTTTTTAAAAAATCCACCATATTTCTCATAATCAAGTTCGTGCTCACCATCAGGATTGCATGTGGTTCAATATCAAAAAAATCGAGCACATGGGTAATGTTGGGTTATCTCTTAGCTATCCAACGATGTAATGTTTTTCACTTTCTGAAAATGTTAAGTCTTTCATCCATAATTTATTTTATCTGTATGTCTTTTTTTTGCCAAAAAGCAGTGTTTAGTATTTTTTTTGTTATAAATTAACCGTTCATCAATTTTTCAAATAAATTACATTTTTAGAAACTAGACTCCATTCTACAAAATTTTAAAAAATAAAAATAAAAATCAATTAGTTTCCAAAATTTGTATGGATAGCACTGCCAAAATTCTATTTTTAGGATATGTCCACTTCACAAATTAGTAAAAAATCAAATAATTCATTAAAAAATTATCAGAAAAATCGTGCATCAACTACATACTGTTAGCTAACTTTTGACTATTACGATTTTAAAAATACTAAAACAAATTTCACCATATGAGGGTCGTACAAGAGTTGCTATGTTATGTTTTTTTGACAAAAACAAAACCAATTTGTGTACGTCCCTCATTTGAACCCCTTAATCTCAACCATTTTCAAAATAAATTAGTAGTTTAGAAAGTAGACTAGGAGCACTTGAATCCTTATTTTTGTTCCATCTCAAAATTTTGAGTCTAAGTATCCTCAATTTCACGTCCAAGGTCAGTATTTCCTTATTTCAAAAAAAAACTGTCCACTTAAGTCCCCTTTTTGGGAACCATCTTGATGCACTTACCCTTACAAAAGAGGCTCACTACTTACAACGACTCACTGTCCAAACATGGAGGCTCACTGCCTATAGAGATTATAGAAACAAAATGGCTTACAACTAGAATATGAATTGATGGAATTACACCACAAGTGCAAATTTAGTTCCTTTGATGCTCAAAGTATTCGCTCGCATGGTAGCAGACTAATCTTCTATTCACACACTTCACATGTCAACACTTTCATACGCTCTTACTTCTTCATATATCCATCTACAAACCATCTTGTATATATACCTGATATATCTGCACACATCAATTAGGTTTGCCTAATTTCTGCAATGCATATTTACAAAAAAGATAACTTGTCGGCTTCATATAAAGCTTTTCTAAAAGTAATTTAACCATGTCATGCAATATTATGTCGGCTAGGACCAAAGCTAGGTCACACATATAACCACAATTCATGTTGAGCTATAAATTGATGATTAGGTTGGCCATGATTAACCTAATAACGAAATGCAATCACCAAAATTGATGCAAACACACCATCCAATCATATGATCATTCAGGAATACATACATACACGCTTCTGGTGATCATAAGCCTTTTCTCAAAACCTTTAAACCACAATGATTACCAAAGAGAATATGTAGACCAAAATGCTGGATCAAACACTGGAGAGTGTAAACCTATTCTGTACATCGGTTCAGGATACTAGAACAATCTGATATCATAAACAACATGGTGACATCAATGACAACATACAAACTAATCTTCTCCATTCTTCCAACAATCCCCCCTTTGGCATTGATTGCAACATGTACAAAAAAATGTGAAAATCTCCTCCAATTTCTCCAAATCTCTCCCCAAATTTTCCAAATCTCCCCCCTTTGACATCAATGGCAAAGGGTGCCAAACAAAATGTAAACATGGTGACATTCAAAATTGCATAAGATTCCAATTCATCCAAAAATTTCAAAATCTTCTAGCCATCGAAATTTCAAAACTTCAAAACTTTCAAACATTCAATCTTTCAAAGTTCCTTCAAGTAAGAATGACACTTTTCACCTAAAATACCTTCTTGTACCTTTCTTTGATTATAAGATATAATTTCTTCCATTCAAGTATTGCAGAATCCATTCTTGTGCATATGCTTTCCAATAGAGACAACAATGTGAAAGAAGATGACCAATCTGTAGATGAGCATTGTCTTTCACAATCTTCTGCATTAGTGAGTATTCCAAAAATATGGTCTAACCGGACCTCAACAATCTCTTTAAGAATCCAAAAAGTTTTTACTACATCATCTCTTTGTCTCTGTACAATGATCAACTTAGCTTGCAATTCACCAAATCCCAGCCTTTGTTTTCCTTCTTTGTCTTTAAAAATATCAAAACTCTTTCCAATGATGTTTACCTCAGATTCAATTGCTTCAATCCTGCTTCTGAAATTGTCAATCGCAACAGGCCACCAAAGACAATATTTGTAGATATTCGATATTTCTTTGATGCATTCCTTTATCTCCATGATAAGTTCTGATAGCCTCTTCTTAGCTTTAGTACATCTCTTTTCAACCAAGGCTTCCAACTTGCGTCCTTCCAGACCTTAAATCAACATTCTTTCTTCAACTACTTCAATTAAATTCTTCGGAAAGGAATAAAAAACAATTGATACATTAACACCTTTTCGAAGTAGATACTCAACTAGAGCATCATCAATCTTGAGTCTGTCAACTAGAGAGGCAGTATTCCACAACTCACCAATTTTCTTCAACTTTCCTTTAACTAACATAGACCGGATGTCTTCTAGATCAGAGGATTCGGATCCAGGTAGAGATTCTTCTTTCTCTTCCATTTCTTCTAGAATAACAATGATGTTTTTAGTGAAAACTTTTCTTTTCTTCGATTCTGAAGGGGAATCACTAATGAAAAATTCCAATTCTTTCATTCCGGAGGAAGAACCTTCCTCAAGTCAACTAGACATAACTTCACTGGAGTTCATTTCTTTTTGCAAGGATAGGAAATTTTTTTTACACACACTTACTTTATCTTCCAAGCCTTCCAAATATTTGTATATTTGTCTTGCAATGGGAATCCCAAATTTCCACTTAACATCTTTCTTTCTCGGTAACGAGTCTAGAAAATAGAGTACCAGACATGTAAGCAAGGACCCAAAATAGAAAGGGTATCCTTCTACCAATGAGATTCATATGTTTTCGGTAAGATTTTCAAGAATTAAGCAACACAGATCAAATTGCTTATTCTCTTTTACCATTTCATGTGCCAGATACACAACAATGGCCGAAGTAGAGCCATCTCGATTTCTAAAATATATTTTATAGGAAATACCATACACAACATACCTAACCAAGGAATCAAAAATAGTATCAATTATCAATGCTCGAGGATCTTTTTCAACTCCCGTCAGCTCCTCCACTTTCTTGTATTTTATGGTCTTCTTTCTGGGAAGGTATCCAATGCTGCATAACCTGGTAACAACCTTGATCGCTTCTTTCATAATGATATAAGATTTATCCAACACAATGTTGTCGTCCTTGAATTTACTCAAAAGGAACATGATAAATTCTCTATCAGTAATCCAAGGGAATTCTCCCCACAAATCCAAACCTAGGGTTTTTATTTTCTGTAAGTCACTCGATTCTAACCCTAATTCCATTTTCTTTATCTTGCAATGATCGAATTCATCCAAATTGACTCCCTTTAACCTCAGTGGGATATTTTTGCTCGATCCTCTATTAGAGAGTTCCATTATATCACTTAACTCCTTTGAATTCAACAGAAAGTTCTTATTTTACCTTCCTTTGAGATTGCGAGAGAGAGACTTTCGTCGCTTGCATTCGAATGTGCACAAAGATCTCTCAGAGATGCTCCAAATTTCCTCAGAATTGCTCCAAGGTAGTTTCAAGTTGCTCTTCAAGTTCATCAAATGCTTTAGATGATTAAAAAGACTTGCAATATTATACTTTATACACCATAATTTTCCTTAAATTACATTAATTGTAAAAAGCTGACAAAACTTTTCTTGCACTTCACTGAAAAACCCTAATTCACTTTGAAAAACAACATTCTCGCTCTTTTTCTTTGGGTTTCTTTTGCAACACCTCTATCTAGTCATTCCTTACAACATATCTACGTGCCAACATCTGACATGTCATATTTCTAGGGGGTTTAACTGATTTTCTGATATAGCTCCCCCTCAGACCATTCTAGGTCTAATTCCTAGAGGAATCATTTGCACCAGATGAGGGTACAAACACATCAGTAGACTCTGATTCTTCTTTTTTCTTCCATATCTTACTCATTTCCTACTTAACCTCTTCTTTGTCAATATTTTTCACTGGTTCATCATCTTCCACCGAAGCAAACTACTTTCCCTTTTTACTTATGCACACTTTTGAAATATGTCTTGGTTTTTTACAATTGTAGCAAACAACATTTATTTATCTTGTTTGATTCTTATCAGTCCTTGTTCTAAATTGATTTTCTTTATGCCCAAAAATGTTGCAGGTATAGAAATAGCCATCAAAATATTGATTTATCCTTCTTACATTGAATCTATTCATCATCACCTGACTAACCATCCTTACCTGAGATCTACATTCAATAGCTTTATGTTTGATCTTCTTGCATGTATAACATTGTCCAGAGAAGGGACCAGGAAACTGATTCATCCTACTCCTACACTCAGATGCCTTATGACCAAATTTATTACATGAAAAAAAAACACCATTGAATGCTGAGTAACTTTGTGCATTTGGTTGTCTAATGGGTGGTTTCCTTCCTGGATTTCATTTTTGCTTCCCTTTATCTTGAGACTTCTAATTATTTACTGGATTTGAGTTCTACATCTTTTCACTAGTTTCATTACCTATCCCACCTTTTTCTTTAGAAGGTTTTTGTCTTGCTATTAATTCATCAAGCTTAGTGGAGCTTGTCTTGAAATCTTCCTCACAAAGTTTAGATTTCTCTATTTCTGCTTTTAGATTCATCACTTCTTGTTCAAGCCTAGAACAAACATCATACTTGCTTTGTATTACTGTTTTCAGACACTCCTCAACTCTCTTCTTTTCATCCACTTTCATCCTTAGTCTGGCATTCTCTTCATTTGCTTGTTTCAGTTTCTTACTTACTTCTCCATGTCTTTCTTTGAATTTATTTAACTTCTCTTTCAATGTTTGGATGCATTAATTTTCTTCATCAAGATTTTCTTTCAAATCTTTGTTTTCAATTTCAGCCTTGTCAAGATCTTCAAGGGTAGTCCAGAACTCTTCTTTATCCATTTGTTCAATCTATAGGATCTCCCTCAAGCTATTAGACTTCTCTAGAGGAACCAATGCTCTAATACCAATTGCTGAATATTCAAGATACTGAGAGGGGGGGTGAATCAATATCTTCTAAAACTTATTGAACAAGTACCATAATTTTCTTTAATGCATAAACCAGAGAAGAGCAAGAAAAAATCACGAAATCACACAACATAGGAACACCAAATTTTTAAATGAAAAACCCAATGAGGGAAAAACCACGACAAGGATTAGCTCACAATATATATATAGTTATTTCAATACCAGTTACAAAAGAGGCCCCCTACCAGATACAAAAAACTCATTGCTTACAACGACTCACTGTCCAAACATGGAGGTTCACTACCTACAAAGATTATAGAAACAAAATGGCTTATAGCCAGAATATGAACTAATGGATTTACACCATAAGTGCAAATTCGGTTCCTTTGATGCTTAGAGTATTCACTCGCATGACAATAGACTAATCTTCTATTCACACACTTCAAATGTCAAATCTTTGATACACTCTTACTTCATCTATCCATCTACAAACCATCTTGTATATATACCTAATATATCCACACACATCAATTAGGCCAGCCTAATTGGATGCAATAAATATTTACAAAAAAGATAACTCGTTAGCTTCATATAAAGTTTCTCTGAAAGTAATTTAACTGTGTCATACAATATTATGTCAGCTAGGACCAAAGCTAGGTCACACATATAATCACAATTCATGTTGAGCTATAAAGTGATTATTAGGTCGACCGTGATTAACCTAATAACAAAATGTAATCACCAAAACCGATGCCAACACACCATCCAATCATATGATCATTCAGGAATACGTACATACATGCTTCTGGTGATCATAAGCCTTTTCTCAAAACATTTAAACCACAATGATTATCAGAGAGAATATGCAGACCAAAATACTGGATCAGACACCAAAGGGTGTAAACCTATTCTGCACACTGGTTCAGGATACCAGACCAATCTAATACCATAAACAACATGGTGACATAAATGACAACATACAGACTGATCTTCTCCATTCTTCCAACAAATTTTTCTTGCTCTCTGTTTTCAATCACGAGATTTGGTTCAAATCATTTCCCTATCTCTTTTGTGGCTGATAAGGTTGGTGGAAGGAAATATTTTCCTTTTCAGTTTGAGGCTATGTTGCTGAAGGAATCTTGGATCATGGATTGTGTTAGAAATTGGTGGAAAGTGAACATTGATGGTAGTGCAATGTATAAAGTTGCTAAAAAGCTGGCTTTTGTGAAATGAAACCTAAAGAAATAGATTAAGGAATCCTTTAGGCATATTTTTGATAATAAGAATTATCTAATTCAGAGCTTGGATTTGGTCCAAGGGGAAATCCAATCTAAAGGATTATTAAAGGAGCTTCAGTTGCTGGAAGACTCACTTTAGGCTTAGCTTCATGACATTGTTTCTAAAGAGGAGGATTTTTTGAGATAGCGTTCTTGAGCTATTTGGCTCAAATTTGGGGATCGAAACTCTATGTTTTTTAATATTACTTACCTTAGGGACAAATCATCTAATAGGATTTCTTCCATAATGGTTGATGGGTTGCTGATGACTGATGACGAGGCTATTGGGGGTGTTGTTGCTGGTTTTTTTTGAAAATATTCTTAGGGATGATGTGATTTGGGATCAACAAAGTGTGGATTCTTCATTGGATTCCATCCTTAATATGGTTCTTGAGGATCTAAATAAGGATATTGTTGCGATTCCTTCCTCAGTCAAGATCAAGAATGCAGTGTTTTCCTTTGAAGGTAACAAGGCCCTTGGGCCTGATTGTTTCCCCTTTTTGTTCTTTTGATCTTGTTGGGATTTTGTGGTATCGAATGTTATCAATGCAACTAAGGAGTTTTTTGGCTCTAGAAGATTGCTTAAGGAGTTGAATGCTACTTTTATTGTTTTGATTCCCAAACCTGTTGATTTTAATGGTTTCAGAGAATTTAGGATAGCTAGTTTATGTAATTCCATTTACAAGATTTTTTCCAAAGTCTTGGCTACTAGGCTCCAAAAAATTCTTCCTGACCTTATTTCCAAGCATCAAAGTGGTTTTGTTAGGGGTCGTTAGATTTTGGATTCAATCATCATTGTCCATTAGGTAGCTCACTCTTTGGCTTCAAACAAAAAGATGAGTTTCTTCCTTAAGTTGGATCTTCTCAAAGATTATGACCAGGTTAACTGTAAGTTCTTGTTGCTGGTTTTAGCTCAGTTTGGATTTTTCCAGAAGTTCTTGCAGCTAGTGGAGGAGCTCATCTCAACTCCCTTTTCTTTTGATATTGTTAATGTCTCCCCTTCTCCTTTCTTTTGGAGTTATTGTGGAATCAGGCAAGGGGACATGATTTCCCTTTTGTTGTTTATTGTGATGGCTAAGGTGTTAGGGTGGAATACTCAAAAGTTGTTAATGGATGGTTCTTTGAGGGTTTTAATCCCTTCTTCCAGGTGTGAGCCTATCACTCATCAATTTTCTTTTGATGATACGATTATGATGGGTGAATCTTCGGCTCATGAAATCAGGGCTATCAAGATGGTGATTAGGGGTTATGAGAGGGCTTTTGATTAGCGTGATAATTTCTCTAAGAGTCAACTCTTCTTTCTCAACACCCAAGAGTTTCTCCAATTAAAGTTAGAAAGGATTTTATCTTGTAATCATGATGACTTGTCGATAACTTACTTAGGGCTCCCTTTTTGTGTGGCTAAGATTCTTAACTCTTTTTGGCTTGAGCTTTTGGATAAGTTTAGTGGGAAGTTGGCAAGGTCGAAGGGTGTCCTCCTTAGTCAGGTGGGGAAAGTGAAACTTATCTTGTCCACTTTGCAAAATCTTACCCTATATGCTTTGAGTCTATTTAGGATTTCTACAAAATTCGAAGAGAAGATAGAGCAGATGATGAGGAGGTTTTTGTGGTTGTTACAAATATTTGTTCGAGAGAAATACCCTAAAGGGATAGAGTCAACATGCAAAAAGTCCCAAATTCTCCCCACCCCAGCCAAATATTTGTTCCTGACCAAAGAGGACCAACTTGCCTCCCCATTAAGAAGTCTCCATATGTTCTCTGAAAGAAAGGCCTTATTGAAAGACCTGATGTTTCTTGTGACCTTGTTTGTAAGCTGAAGAATTGGGGTGGTCTAGGGTTGAGAAACATCAGGTCTTTCAATAAGGCCTTTCTTTCAGAGAACATCTGGAGACTTCTTAATGGGGAGGCAGGTTGGTCCTCTTTGGTCAAGAACAAATATTTGGTTGGGGTGGGGAGAATTTGGGACTTTTTGCATGTTGACTCTATCCCTTTAGGGTATTTCTCTCGAACGAATATTTGTAACAACCACAATGTTTTACTTAGTAAAATTTCCCAAGATTTCATGTTAAGTGAATAATCAAGCCAAATCTTTAGTGAACAATATTTTTTTAGGAAAAAATCATATTCCTTGAGAATGGAAGAGGGTGGATGAATTAAAAACCACATGGAAGCATTCGATATGTTGATGGCTCAATTGGAATCAGTTAGTGTGAAAATGGTTGAGGAGGAGAAATGTGAGATCTTGCTTTGTTCTTTTCCTGATTTGTGAGATTCTCTTGTTATGGCTATTGGGAGTACTTTTGTTATATTGAAGACTGGAGATGTGGTGGGTTCTTTGATTTTTGAAGAGACGAGGAGGAAGGTATCCATCATTGCCAAGGAGGCCCTCAATCTTCATAGAAAACCTAAGAAAAAAGGAGAGAATGAGAAGTGTGACAAATCCAAGTCCAAGGGGATATCTAAATCTCCTGGGAAGTCCAAAGTTATTTACTGGAATTGCGGTAAGCCTGAACATGTTCATAAGGATTAAAAAGAAGAAAAGAAGAAGAAAAAGTAGAGATTTGATTATGAGTATGAGAAGGAAGATGGTGATACATTCATTGCAGCTTTGATAACTCATGTAGGTAATGATGCATGGTTAATTGAATTAGGTGCATCTATCCGTATGACCTTTAATAGAGATTGGTTTTTTGAATATGAAGAATTTGATGGAGGAAAGGTGTACTTGGGTGATGATTCTTATTTAAATATTGTTGGCCATGGTAAAGTTAGAATCAAGTTCCCTGATGGTAGAATGAAAAGGATTAGTGGTGTGTTGCATATCCTTGGATTAAATTGATTTTTTTTTATCTATGCACAAACTAATAGATGCGAGTGTGCAGGTAGTATTTTTTGATGCATGATGCAAGATGGTTAGAGGTGATATGGTGTTTGCTAGAGGTGTCAGATATGACACATTATATAATCTTGATACATACACTATTGAGTCTAATAGTACTTCTGTGAAAATAAAGTCTGTGGAAGAGGTGAGGGTTTCTTCTTTAGCAGATGGTCATGGCTTCTAGGTACCTATTATACATTTTTTTGAAAGCGGGTTCCCCATTTTTTTTTCCTTTCCCTCTTTGGCTAATTGCTCTTGCTTCAAGGATTGGTCATATTTGGTACTTATTGGGTCTACATAGGTTTACCCTTTGGGTGGTGACTTCGCTCTACATTTGGGTACTGAGGTCATTTTTCTTGTTTGTGCGATGATTTACTGACAGATTTAACTCATAATCTTTTAGCCTTGGCCTTTGCATGATGGTTTCCTTGCATACCAAGTTGATTTTAATTTAAAAGTATAAGTTTTAGCTTTTGTGGAAAATATGTACGGGAAATTCCATTCCAAAAAATCATTTGCAAGTTTCCTGTGCATAGGCATCAAAACCTCTAACTTTTGCATTGCTCCGGCCCGCAAGTATCTGACTTTCGTAGTTGTATTTTCCACAATTCTAGAAAAGGGAAAAATTATCAAGTATTAAGCTTAAACACCCTTCATATCCATTTCACCACATGCTCAAATAGATAGATCCCAAAAATAATAATTGTTGGGGCCTTGCAAAAATTTTTTTGCGGGTTTCCAATGCATTGGAATTAAAGCCTTTGGCTTTTGCATTGCTCTGGCCCGCAAGTCTTTGACTTCTATAGTCGTATTTTTCACAATTCTAGAAAAGGGAAAAATCATCAAGTAATAATCTTAGACACCCTTCATATCCATTTCCCGATGTGCTCAAACAAGTAAATCCCAAAAAATACTAAGTTTTGGGGCCTAGCAAAAAACTGTTTGCAGGTTTCTAGTGCACCGGCATCGAAGCCTTCGACTTTCACATTGCTCCAACTCACAAGTCTTTGGCTTTTGCAGTCGTACTTTTTGTAATTCTAGACAAGGGAAAAATCATCAAGTACTCTAGCCTAGGCACTCTTAATATCCATTTCCCCATGTGCTCAAACATATAAATCCCAAAAATACTAAGTGTTCGGGCCTTGCAGAAAATCGTTCGTGGGTTTCTAGTGCATTGATGCCGAAGCCTCTGGCTTCCACATTGCCCTCGCTTGCAAGTCTCCAACTTCTGCAGCCGTATTTTATGCAATTCTAGAAAAGGGAAAAATCATCAATTACTAATCTTAGACACCCTTCATATCTATTTCCCCATGTGCTCAAATAGATAAATCCAAAAATAACTGTGTTGGGCCTTTGCGAGTTTTCACTTGCGAGTTTTCGTTGCCTCGACACCGACTTGTTCATATTTTGCATTGTTCCAAACCGCATGCCTCCGGCTTCCATATTGCTCTAGCTCACAATCCTTTGGCTTCCGCATTGCACTAGCCTACAAATCTCCAGCTTTTGCATGGTCCAGCTCGCAAGTCTCCGAGTTCCGCAATGCTTTGGCCTGCAGTAGTCCAATTCCCTAAAAAGTGAAAAATTCACTCACCGATGTTGTGCTCACTGGCTTCCGCGTTGCTTTGGCCCGCAAGAATTTGACTTCTACATTGCTCCAACTCGTAAACCTTCAATCCCCTCAAAAGTTAATTTCCTGAAATGAAAATTTTCTAGAAATGGAAAATTTCTGAGAATAGAAAATTTCCCAAAATGGAAAATTTCCAAAAATATTTTTTTTTCCAAAATTAATTTTTCCCAAAATGGAAAATTTCTCGAAGTGGAAATTTTCCCAGAATGGAAAATGGAAAATTTCCTAAAATGGAAATTTTTTCAAAAAAATGAAATTTTCTTGATTGACTATAAATTGATAAATTTTAATATTTTGAATAGAGGAAATTTATCATTTCTAGAGGTTTACATTATGATATTTTATGACACAAGTGCTTCTCAGGATGCTTGGAGGGATAAAGGATCAATTCATTAAAGGAACGACATGAAACCATGCCATATATTGGAGGGAGATATAATTTAATTAAATAGTCAAGATGAACCTACATATGGATTCGTGCAAGCCCTTATTCACTAGCAAGGAGATTTTAAACTAAAATTAAATAGAAAATATCAATATTTAATGCAAATTTGCATGAGAATTTGTGTCTAACAGTTGGAAGAGTAACTTAAAAGGACAAAAGGTCAAAATTCTCAGGTTCAAGATAGAGAGAGTGGGATGCACATTGGGTTTTTAGCGGTGCATGAGCTCTGCTAGGGGTTTGTGCTTTCTAAGGTCATTCATGGCCCCCTTGCGTCATAGTGCAATTCCTACGCAGGAAATTGTTTCCTTCATTGAGTATGGCCGTATTTACTGCGGTTCTAGGGGTTTATTATGCCTTCAACCGGTTCTAACCCAACAATTTTTTGCTGGTGTTAGTGGTTCGTCGGCGCAAGTAAATGGCTCTCCCATTGAACAAACGCCCTCAAAAATTTGTTCTGAAAGTCTTTCACGAGGCAAGCATTCCGACGCCCCTGCTGATGTAGTTTTACCTTTACCTGATTTTGATTCTGCTTGCTAATGGCTTGAACAACACACCCTTGTGGGTTATTTTGTTGGGAAGACTCCCCTCAAAAGTTTGCTAAAAGACTGGGTCAGCAAGGCCTGGGTCCCTCATGGGGTCCACCTTGATATGCTCCAAAATTTGACCAAGGGTTTTTTTTTGTTTCGCTTTGTGAAAGTCAATCATGTCCAAGCTATTTTGGGTCATGGGCCCTGGTATGTTCGGTCTTCCTTGTTGGTTTTCCAGGCATGGACCCGAGATTTTGCTGTCTCAGAAGACTCCAAAATGCATGTCCCGGTCTGGATTGAGTTTCTCGGGTTACCTTTACTTTGCGTGCCCTTCTTGAACCATATTGCCTCCTCTTTGGGGAGGGTTGTTTGTATCGAACCTGATAGATTCTTTCAAGCCCGTCCTCAAAAGAGGGTTTGTGTGGAAGTTGATTTATCCAAGGATTTGAAATGTTCTATAGACATTCAAATCGGTGATATTCGACACACCTAGAAAGTCACATATTTCAATCTGCCTAACACGTGTTACTAGTGCCAGTCAGCTGACCATAAGATCAAGGACTACCCTTTGACAGTTCCTCGTACATCCTCTCAGTCATGGGATGTTGAAAAGCCTCATTCGACAGAGCCTTCAGCTAAGGCAGAAACAAAGTGGACTATGGTTTCAAACCAAAAAAATAAGTCGTCTGGTTCTAGGTCGGCTCCCAAGGCCCCTGAACCAACTAAGCTGGTTTCAAAACCTTTAGAGAAGGGGATAGCTACTCCCTCAGGAGTTACTTCTGCTGTTTTACAACCCAGTTCTAAGGCCACGCCTCAGCCTACAGTTGTTTTGTGTGCTCAACTGACTTTTTCCTCTGTAGTGGGGACTCAGTGGCGATCTCGAAGCCCGTCTCCTCCACCGGAAGAAGATGAATATGTGCCTGAAAAATGGAGATTCTCTCCTTCTATTCAGATTGGTTCTATTCCACAAGAGTTTTTGAAGAATAGCTTCTCTTCCCTAGGTGAAGAGGACCGGGATTCTGCAAGTATGGAAGATTCTCCATGAATTTTATCTCATGGAATGTTCGAGGTCTAACTGACCTCTCTAAGAAGTATTTTGTTAGGAATACTTTGAAGAATTACCTAGCAGTTGAAGTGCTTTGTCTCCAAGAAGTTAAAATTTTAGGTTTCTTGCTTGCTTCGGCTTGTCGCTCTATTTGGCCAACCAGTACTATGTTTTGCACTCTGCAAGAGGCTGGTCATGGTGGAGCTGCTACTCTTTTGGCCCCATGACTGCATTCTTGTGTGGTGGACCATGGGGTGGACCCCTCCCAGCGGGCTATTTGGGTTCTTCTCAATATTGAGAATCATTCCTTCGGGATTATTAATGTTTATGCCTCTAATGATGTCATGGAACGTTGCTTGCTTTGGCGTTGGATTGCCGATTCTTTGCCAGTTGCCACCTGGTTGCTCCGTGGCGATTTCAACATGGTGGAAATGGTGTACGATAGGAATGGCACCTTGCCTTTTCATTGGGCAATGGGTGAAAGGGAGGCGTGGTTTTACATGTACAATAAATTGAGGCTTTTTGATCCCAATATGGGCTACTACCATTCTCATTCTCTCTGGCACACTTGGTGCAATTACAGGGCTGGTTCTAATAGAATCTTTAAATGCCTTGATCATGCTATGATCTCGATTCAATCTTTTTTTCCTTCAATAGCTTTGCCTTGCCTATTAAGCCATTAGTGGATGTGACCCTTTCTGATCACTTCCCAATTCATTCTCGCATTGAATGGGCGTCTTATCAACCTCGCATGTATAAGACTCAATTCTTTTTGAATACGTCTTTGCTCTGTCACAAGCCCACCCTAGCCCACATTCACCGGGTGTGGAATTTAGAGTGTAGGCCTCCTAGCTGTATGGGCTAGATTACTTGGTGGAATGATGTCATCATTCGTACTATGCATTTTTTGTGCATTTATGGATGCCAACTTGCTATCTTTCATCGGCGTTCTTACGAGGCCACCATTGTCGACTTGCGTACGACTATGGAGGATTTAGCGGCTAGTCCTTTCTCCCTGTCACATCAAGTACAGGTGGTGGATTTAAGACATCAAAAGCAAGTGGCAGATAATTATTTTGCTAGAGGCGCTCAAATCAAGGCTCAGCTTCACTGGCTCAAAATTGGTGATTGTGCCTCCAAAGAGTTTTTTTTGGCTCTCTCATGCTAGGCACTCTTCCCCAAGAATTAAAGCAATCAAAGATGGTAACCAGGTGCTCTCTAAGCTACCTAACATTCTCCAGGATTTTGTGTGTCACTATGAGCAGGTTTTTACTACTCAGGACCCCACGCCTATGCACTAGCAAGCCCTTCAAGACTGCCTTGTTGTTGTGCCACATAGGCTTTTTTCAGCCCAGATTAATTTCTATGATCGAGTGTTAACAATTGATGATCTCACGGAAGTCATTTCCTCCATGGTCGACAATAAGGCTCCTGGGATTGATGGCTTTCCTTATGAATTTTACAAAGCTCTTTGGGATTGTGTTGGGAGTGATTTGCATCATGTTTATCTTGAAGCCTTTCAAACCAATTCTCTAGGCAATTTAATAAATAAAGGCAATATTAAATTCATACCTAAGCCTGAGGATCTGGAGGATATTTGCAACTGGCGGCCCATCACGCTTCTCAATGTTTCTTACAAAATCATTGCCAAAGCCTTGGCTCTAAAAATTCGCCACCTCTTGCCTCAGGTTGTGCGTCCTAAGCAAACTAGTTTCATTAAATCTAAGTTCATTCTTGATAACATTATTGCAGTTTGGGAAGGCATGGAGTGGGCTCGGTGGTCGAACCAGAAAGCGGTGTTCATTAAAATTGATTTTGCCAAAGCTTATGACCACATTGAATGGCCTTTCATTCTTGCGATGTTGTAGGCCTTGGGCTTTGGGCCTAATTTTATGCAGTTTGTTTGTATGCTTTTTTCTGATGCCTCGGCTTGCATTTCCATTAATGGCTGCCAGTCTTCTGCTTTTGGTCTTTTCCGTTCTATTCACTAGGGATGCCCTCTTTCCCTTGCTTTGTATGTTCTGGTTGCTGAGGACTTTGGATATATCCTAGCCAATGCTGTCTCCCAGCAATGTGTTAAAGGGATCTCTCTTTCGAACCCTCAAGATCAGCTTGTCAATGGCCACTTCGAGGATGATTCTTTTCTCACTCTCTTAGATGATGAAAGTTCTATCACCGCTGCCCTTGAATGCCTTGATAAATTTTGTCTTGCTTCCGACTCTGTAATTCACTGGCACAAGACCTTGTGTTACAGGCAATCGGTGCTCCCCACTCCTGCGTGGCTCCAAACTTATAACTGGAACTGGATTGGATAGGGAGAAATATTTCAATTTCTAGGCATCCCCTTTGCCTTTCAGGCTTCCCCTTGGGAGCTTTGGCAAGCCTTGAGCAGAAGCTGGCCTATTGGATTACTAAGCCTCTTTCACTAGCTAGAAAACTCCAGGTGTGCTCTAAAATTTTGGCTGCCACCCATGTCTACTATTCTTCCTGTTGGGCTCCTTCTAAAGCTGCCTACAACAAGCTTGAAAAATTGCTCTGCGATTTTTTATGGGCCTCTTCTGAAACCCACAAGGGTTTTCATCGGGTCACTTGGGAATTTTGTTTTCTCCCCAAGGACTCGGGAGGGCTTGGATTGCTCTCCACTCAATGACAAGGGACTACTCTCTGTGTCAAATGGATTATCCGTGCTCTCACTGAGGATGAAGCCTGGAAGATTCTCCTCAGGCATTGTATTCAGTCTGGCTTTCTTGTTCACAGGCTTGCCTGGAAAGGAATCGGTCTCCAAACCCTCCTGGTTATGAGGGAGCCAGTTCAAATTGTGGGCTCCTTTGTGGCCAAGAGCATTTGGCACTCTTGGTTAACTGTTAAGCCTTGGCTCCATTGGGTCGGGGCTGAATTTCGTGATGGGCTCTCCATCAACCAGCATAACCTTTGGTGGTCTCCCCTTTTGGCTCTGAATGGTCTACCCCTGGCCAAGTCGACTTGGCTCAAGGCCCTCAGATTTCATAAGAAGGGCATTCATACTTTGCATGAGCTCTTTCACCAGCCTACCATGCATCTCTTGCAATGGGATGCTTTTAAAGCCCAATACAGTCTTCAAAACCAGGACCGTCTTACTTTTGACAGGCTGGTGAGCGCCATTCTGGTGGAAATGCTTCACAAAGTTGGCATTCATGGGCACAAACCTTGGTGGAAAGACTCAAAAGTGTTTCTAGATACTCCTCTCCAGAGCTACAAGCCGCGGCTTGGTTATAGGTGGCTTTCACCCCATTTTCCTATGATCATCTCTTTGAACCAGTGGTGACTTCTTAACTCCTCGGCCCATACTTGGCGTAGGAGGTTTGATGTGACTTGGTTTGCAATTGTTAATCTAAAGCTGACCCACCTTGCTTGGTGTATTCTTTTCCAAGGCTTGCCTGTGGGTTCTTGGCTTGTTCATTTGGGGGTTCTTGACCCTCGCTGCCCTTTTTGTGGGCAGTTTGAAAGCTTTAAGCACCTTTTTTAGTTTTGTCCTAGAGCTCACCAGCTTTGGACTTGAATTCATGACTTCTTTCGGCCTTTTAGGCCAAAATCCTTTTCGTGGCATATGGTTTTGCTGGGGGACCTGCCTAGAACTCTGGTTAATGTGTCTCTTTATGCTAAAGCAATTATATGTTCTAATGTTCTCTTACAGATTCAAATGCAAGCCAACAAGGTTGCACTGGAAGTGGCTCACCTACAGGTTCTCCTGGACCACTGGGGCAATGCCCCTTGTACTATGGTTCAGATCCCTAATTCGCCCTCCTCCTCCCGCGGCCGATCACCTTCTCGGGGCCGGAAGCGGAGTGATTCAGCGCGATCCCGCTCCTAGCCTCCTGCTCGGCGTGATTCTCAGCCTCCTAGGTGGGCTCATTCTCCTCCGCCGCATCCTAGTCAGGGATGGCACTCTAGTGGTGCTCCAGGGAGTGGTGGTGGCGGTTTTGGGTGGCCCTTTGATACTCTACCTACTTCTGGCTCTAGTTGGCCCTTGAGTGGCAAAAGTTTTCCGTGGCTGGCTCTTGCAATCTCACCTCGACACGAGGAAAAAGAAACAGATGAAGATAAAGTTGATGATGGTTGGGGTGCTCCTCCTGACATCACTCCAAACCTCGCTGATGTATGGGGGAAAAATCTGGATGACAGGGACCCCCCAGGATCTACTGGCATTGCCTTGGCTACTTAATTTTTCTTTCTATTATTAGACGTCTGGGCTAGGCCCATGTGACATTCGGGGTGTGCCTTTTTACCACCTGCCCCTTTTTTGTGAATTTGTAATTATATCTTTATAATTAATATAGATATCTGCCTATTCATCAAAAAAAGAAAAGGACAAAAAGGAGGTTGTTTTTATTCCTCCAATGAGGAGCTAATCATTGAAACCGATAAGGAGGATGTTTGTTTGTCCTTGGATAAAAAAATTAATAGAATTATTTGATTGGATGTAAAAGAGGCATGTGTTGCCAAAACCTAATTTAATTCAAATATTAAATTTTGATGCAATCTGGGCCCTTGATATGGATTTAATCTTGGCCATTGATTTGAAATGTAACATTTATTAAAGGCCTATGCCTACTCACTTGTAAAGGGGATTTTTTATAGAGAGAATTCAGTAGTAGGAGTAGAATAGTAGAAAAGTAGGAGAGGAGGGGATTGGAAATTGTTAAGCAAAAGCTAGAGAAATTAATATAGTTAGATAATTGATTTGGTGAATTTATGTGTTAAGATTGAAAGTGTTATGACCTTCTTGCTCCTTATTCTCAAAGTTTAGGGTCAGTTCTTTCATAATAATGGTGAAATGTCAATGATGTTTAGATGAATCTGCTGCTCATACCTTTTGTAATTTGTTGATTGTAAGTTAGTTTGTAAGGTTAGTTTGAGAAAAATATTACATTAAGTTTGAAACTGTGAATTTTTGTTCATGTCACATCAACAATTGGGTGTATGAATGACTATTCATGGTCTAGAAATCCTTCAATTTCTTTTGAAGATTACACTATTATTGTGGTGTTATAGGGTTTTTCCTTGATTAAGTAGAGATAGGTTTATTGGGGATTTTTCCATCTACAACATTAGCCATTATTACGATTGATCTTAGGTGTTAAATTAGGTTCTCTCTCAACCCCTCTATTTTTTAATATTTCTTTGGGTTATTTTAGAATTGAATCAACATCACCACATTATCTTATTTGATGATAAAATTATTTTCATAATTTAAATCTGGAAATACAGTTGGGCTTTGTATCCATTTTTAGATTTCTAAAACTCCATTGTAGTCCCATAAGCTTCCAATCTTTGTCACCATAAATTCCCTTTGTGATTACCAACAAATCACATTAACATTTGAATTGTTTTTGCATTGTCAAGACCTGACATTCAAAACCTTGGGGTCAGTTTCTGAAGTTTTATGGAAAGAGTTGCCTTTCAAGAGAGATATAACACTTGTGTTTTATCTATGTTGTGCAATGCTAAAACACTCATAAACAGTACCTAAGGGTGCTGTTTTTTCTGAATCAAAGTTACCTGTAGAGAAAAATATGTTATGGCACCAGAGACTTGGCCACATTGGAGAAAAGGGTGTAAGGACTTTGAAAAATAAAAGCCTTGTTGAAGGTTTGCCTTATTGTAATATTGAATTTGATTTATGTGAGCATTGCATTTATGGAAAAAAAATCAAGTTCATTTTTACTCGAGTTCTCATAAATCTTGTGGTGTATTGGATCTTATTCATTCCAATGTGTTTGGTCTTGTAGATATTCCTTCAATTGGAAAATCCACATATTATTTTTTCATTTATTGATGATTACAATAGAAGAACATGGGTATACTTTCTAAAGAGAAATTATGAAGTTTTTAGTCGATTTAAAGAATTTGAAGCAATGGTTGAGTTACAAACTGGAAAGAAAATATAATTTTTGAGGAATAATAATGGTAGTGAATTTTGATATAATTATTTTGATAGATTATGTAAATATTGTGGTATTCATAAAAAAAAGACAATTCCATATTCTCCACAATAAAATGGAGTTGCAGAAAGAATGAACAAGATACTGAAAGAGAAGGCTATGAGTATGTTGAGTGGTGCTAGTCTAGAAAAAAGGTTTTGGGATGAAATTGTTGCCACTGCTTGTTACCCGATTAACAAATCTCCAACATCATCTCTTGTTTATAATATGCCTATAGAGGCATGTTCGGGTCACAAGCCATCATTAAGACATCTTAGAGTTTTTGGTTGTGAGGCATATGCACATGTGCCAAAGGAGAAGTGAACAAAGTTGGGGTACAAGGTTGTGAACTGTATCTTCATCGGATATAGTTATGGTATGAAAGCATACAAGCATTGGGATCTTGTTGCACAAAAGGTAATATATAGTAGAAGTGTTATTTTTAGAGAAACTAAGCCTTCTTTTGTTACATTGTAGAAAAAAAAGTAAATAAAAAGATGTGATTCAATTTTCTTCTACACTTGAGAAAGTTGAATTGAGGCCCATGGATAGACAAGAAGTTGAGGAGAACTCATCTACCTTTGAATCTTCAGAAGAGAAGGAAGAACTTCCAACTCAGCTTGTTCATAGGTATACAAGGAATAGACAACCACTTGGAAGGTATTCACCTGATGATTGGAGATGTATTTTTTCTTTGAATACCAACATGGATAAACCTATATTTGTAGAAGATGCATTATGTATGAATGATGTAGTATTCTAGAAGATTGCTATGGATGAAAATAGCTTTAGAAAAGAATGATACATGGTATCTTGTACCATTGTTTGAAGGAGGAAAACTTGTTGGTTGGAAATGGGTGTTCAAGAAAAAGATTGGTTTGAATGGAGGTATTGAGAAGTATAAAGAAAGGTTGGTTGTGAATGTTTACTCTCAAGTTGAGGGTGTTGATTATGGTGAGATATTTTCTCCTGTTGCAAAAATAACATCCATTAGATTTTTGCTTTCTATTGCCATAGTTTATGATTTAGAGGTTAAGCAAATGGATGTGAAAACCACTTCCCTTCATGGTGATTTGGAGGATATTTATATATAACATAGCTAGATCACTACATGGTGAAAGGTAAAAGTAATTTTGTATGCAAATTAAAAAAATATAAATATATGGCCTAAAACAAAGTCTTAAGATGCGGTACCAAAAATTTGATACATATGTGTTGAGTTTGGGATTTGAGCATTCTAAATCAAATCATTGTGTGTATTATAAAATTGATGGTCAATGTTTCTTGTTTATTGCATTATATGTTGATGATATGTTATTTATTAGCAAAGGGAAAGTTACGATTTTAGAACTAAAACCTCAACTTGCTACTAAATTTGAAATGAAAGACCTTCATGAAGTTAGACACATTCTTGGGATGGAAATTAAAAGAGATAGAGTGAATATAAAGCTATAGATTGGCAAAAGTAAGTATGTTGAAATTCAACTTTATAGAGGCATAACATGCAGGATTGTAGACTATTATGTGTTCCTTTTTTAAATTGAAACAAAATTATCTGTTTTAGACTATTCAACATCCCTATTAGAGATGGAAGAGATGAGTAGAGTGCCTTACCAGAGTGCAATTGGAATTTTGATGTATTCTATGGTTTGTACTAGACTATATATTGCCCAAGAAGTGGGAGTTCTTTCTAGATATATGTCTAATCCTAGTAGAGTTCATTGGGATGCAGTTAAAAGAGTCTTTAGATATTTGTGCAGTACCTCAGTGTATTCCTTGTGTTATCATAGTAATTTGAATGAAGACAATATTTCCCTCGATATTCATGGTTATGTGGACTCAAATTGGGTAGGTGATATTGATAGTTGATGATCCACCAGTGCTTATGTGTTTACTTTATTCGGTGGTGCAATTAGTTGGATGAGTAAATGACATGATGTGGTTGCTTTATCCACTACTGAAGTTGAATATATATGATAGCTACTCATGCTTGCAAAGAAGTCATTTGTCATAAGAGATTGTGTTAAGATATTGAAATAAAATAAGGTACAGTGGCAGTTTATTTTGATAGTTAAAGTGTGATCCGTCTAGCTAAGAACCTGATATTTCATGCTAGGACCAAGCACATTGATGTACAATATCATTTTGTTTGATGTATGATCAAAGATGGCATGGTGAAGATAGTTAAGGTAGAGACTTTGATGAATGTTGATGATTTTTTTACTAAGCTTGTGAGCATAAAGAAGTTCAGATGGTGTTAAGAGATTATGGGCCTTTCGACACCTAGCAATTAAGAGATGGTGTTTATACTCTCTCTCGTTCCTCTTGCATGGTGTTTGACAAGTGGGAGATTTATTGGGAAAATGTGTCTCAACATTACAATCATATAAGGTTTATTGTTGATAGAATATATTTAATATATATCCTAGTTACATCGATAGGTGTAATATAAAATGGGAGCATGGGGTGGAGTGGGATGTGTGTTAACATTTTTTGTTAACAAAAACTCTTAAATGACTGACATACATTAAATTAATGATATATTGTATTTTTGGACCATTCATTTTTAGGTTTTAGATTTGATGGTAGATATTTTGTTGGCTATTGGCTTGTCTTGCCCTAAAAGGTAACCCTATTTTATGAGGGAATTGTATTACGGATGTGTGTTGTGATGTATCTTGAGAGTTTGATAGTAGTCAGGTTGCCTCTAGATCTTTGTTGGTGATACTTTTGTGAGAAGCTTTCTTTGCAAGTATATTGTAATCTTTGTGATTTTGAAATAATATTGGGCGACTTTTGTAGTGGGGTTTTCTCCCAAAAGGGTTTTCCCCATATAAATCACTGTGTTGTGGTATGCATGATATATTTATGTTTAATTTGTTTAAGTTTCTAAAACTGTTGAAAAAATCTGTAAAGTTTTGCATTAAATTCTCCTCTCAAGATTAGTATAGGAAGTTGTTCTGCTACCTTAGCTTCCTTACAAGAGGTGCCATAGGTTGTCTGAGTCCTTGACAAAGGTTCAAAAAAATGAAAAAAATGAATGTTTAGGTTGATGTTTAAGGATGTTGTTTCTATTTGAAAATAGGTTTGACAATGAGTATTTTTCTATAATTTTCCCAATTAAAGACAAGGTAACTCAAATGCAAAATGTGTGACAATACTTGAACAACAAATGACAATTATGAACGTAATTTTGAATGTAAATCTGATCTAAATGATTGAGACTAACCTATTGCAACCTATAATGAAATTTGATATGCAATTCTTTGAATTTATTTGTGACCTTTAATGATGCAAAAATGAAACCCTAAATGAGAAATGCAAAACAATTCAATGCAAAACCTAGATCTAGGGCTGAATTATTTCAAATTTCAGAAGGTTTATTATGTAAAATGTTGGGTTGACCAAAATGTAACATTGGAAAAAGGGAAGCCTAAGTTTAGTGCATAAAACCTAGGATTGCTTTTGCTTATTTTTTGAAGGTACATTAGGATAAAAATAAACAAGGTGTTAGGAGTGACTTTCAACCATGAAGGTGAGTCACCAATTTGGATTTGATCCTTTTGAGCCTTAGAAATGGACTAAAATTGACTTTCTATAATTGACCTATTTCAATTATGTGCCCTAATATGAAAATTGTAATATTGTGATGATAGATTGAAGCAACAAATTGTAGGTAGATCTGGGAAGTACTGAGTGATGTGTACCTATCACATAGAGTTGGATCTGGCATGAAATGGGGGACAAAGTCTCCTAGGGGCGAATGGGTCCTTGTAGGCCTTTTTTGAAACTTCAAATTTGATCTTGTAACTCTCTGTCTACTCTCTGATGTCTTCCCTGTAGACCTTCATCTTCGGATTCATACCTACAATAAATCTACAAAAGAGATGGAGAGGGTGGCTATTTAGGAGTTTGCCTCAGTCAAACCCACATTCTAGTATTTCTACCTCCATAATAGCCAATGAAATTGATTGATAACAGTGTGTGTTCCCTAACCTTAAGTATATCTAAGGTTGTTATGAGCTAAAAGTGCATAAAGCCCTACTCAAGTGTGTTAGAGAAGGATTCCTATATTACAATGACAAGATCCGTCTAAGAGGAAGTCAAGACACCCTCATGAAATTTGAAATATAATGATACCTTGCTTTAGGCTTCAAATAGGATGAAGCTTGAAGATGAGAACACTAGGAAACAACTCATTAGGTTGAAGGAAATGGCCAAATGCATCTCCCAAAGCTAGAATCCATCTTTCTCTTCTATTGGCATCAATCTTCAACCATGACATAAGGCTTGATCAAATCTACAAATGAACTTGAAGAACTACAAATTCAAATATGTGGCAAAATGTAATGATCTCTTGCTTCTCTTTTCTTCTCTTATTGCCTCCCTATTTTTCTTCTAGTTTCAAATGGTGAAAAGATTAAGTATTTATAGGCATTTCTCTAATTTATTAAATATTAGATCTCAATAGCTGACATTTAGAATTTGAATTTTGAATATTGAAATGTCGACATCGACATATCCAAAATTGGCACCCGACGGAATAGGGGAACTCGTGTGCCCTAGGGCGAATGGTTCCTTACCCTATTTTCCAAGACACTAAGTGCCGAGGGTAAAATTATAATTGGATGCATTTTTTCAATGCTTGCAATTTGTCGGAAAAAGATAAAGTAGGCCTCAAAATGCATAATTTAGTAGATTAGGGCCTAGTTAAGAGGTGTTGAAAATGCATAAATACAAGGATAACTAAAGTAGGTCCAAACTAAGTGTGAAATTGTACTATCACCTACAAGAGAATATGATTTACGACACTATAGGAAACATTAAATTTAAGTAATAAATTTTGTTTCTTATAGAACTACTTCAATGATCTAATACAAGATCATGAAAGGGTTCTCTAAAATCTTCAGTTATTTAGATTTATTTTCTAGCTTCTTGTTTTGATGAGAGCTACATTCCTAAAATAGATGACATGTAAAATATTAAAAAAAATAATATAACAACTTAAATTAAAATATAATAAGTAATATTAGAGGGTTGTTTATAGTGTAAGTAAATCAATGTTGTTTGTTAGAATAATCTATGTCATACAAACATCACTAAATCACATATAGTGTTCTTATCATCTACCACTTTTATTAAAAATGAAATGTCCATGCAATTAGTTGATTGCATAAAGAAGCTTAAGATATAGTTCTACAAATTTTATCTTAGTTCTTAATTGCATGTATAAAAGAGACTCAACTTTATTTTAATTTAAACAACACATTATTTAGAAGTAAATATCCAAATTATTTGATTGTATAAATAAACTTAATTATAAAATTCTAATTTTTTTATTCTTATTCTAAGTTACATGTTTTGTAAGAGAGATTTAATTTTTTCTTAAATTAAACTGCGTTATTTAAAGATAAATGTCCAATCTATTATTTCATTGCATAAATAATCTTAATGATAAAATTTCACAAATTTTATTCTTGTTTTAAAAAGCATAGTTAATGTATTCTAAATTATATATCACATTTGTTATTTAGAGATAAATAGTTATGGCATTATTTGATTGCATAAAAAATCTTGAAGATACATATCCACAATTTTTATCCTTGTTCTAAGCTACATGTATAAGTGAGTCCTAAACTGTTTCTAAACCATACCGTGTGTTATTAGAAGTAAATGCCCTTGTCATTGTTTGATTGAATAAATAAGACTGAACATATACTTCCACAAATGTTATCCTTGTTCTAAGCTACATGTATAAGAGACTGAATTCTTTTCCTAACATATAAGAATCTCCATAATCTATTCTATGAATTCATATTTTCATATAAGATTTTGGAACACTAAATGCAGGTTCATTTATATTCCCTGTTCGATAAGATAGTCTCCAAGCTTCTCTACAACCATATTGCATTCACTTGGTGCCACTGGCTCTTCATATATTCCCATCACAAGGGCCCTCCGTGTCTTCTTTATGGTTATTCCACCATGCATCTGTATAACACACACATACCAGTTTTATTCACTCAAATTATTTTAAGTATATAATTTATATTTTTGTCTTCATTGATCATATTTTGAAAAAGAATGTGTTACCTTCTTTCCTCGAATAACTTCCCCTGGATCACCTTGAATAAAAATGTATTTAATTCCTCCCACATGGATACCAAATTCTCCCATCTCTCTAGCATCTTCAAAACCTTTCATTATCTTGACTATTTCTTCTGGAATAACCTAAAAAAATAAATAGGAACTAATGTTATATTCCAAAAAAAAATTCCTTATCAAATTTTTGAGAATGTAAAAAAAATAAATTAATAAAAATCATTTAAAAAAAATAAATTCTCGTACATATATATGAACCAAATTTTATTAAATATAATTTAAAATAAAACTTATCAATAATTAGTTATGATTGCATTCAATTGTGTATGCTGTATTTGATCATTTCGAACCACATTCATCAGGAAGATGAACCACTGAATGCGGTTCGAAATGTCGATCAAATATAACATACACAGTTGAATCGAGAAGCTTTCATAACTAATTTTTGTGGACTGTCGAAAAATTATACCTACTACTTACCAATAAGTTTATACTAAATCTAAAAACTAGATCTTAAAAGAAAAGAATTCAATTTTATCATGGGTACTTGTTATGGTATGCCATTTTGGAAAGTTTAAGGCCATGGCTTAAACTTGTGCATGGGGGGCTATAACTTCCTAATTTACCTCTGAACCAGAACTCCAAGACAGTTGTTGCTCTCTGTTACTGATAATGTGAAAACAATATAGCTTTCTAAGAAGCTTCTACATTCAAAGAAAATAGTATCAGATTCAGGTTACCACAAAAACAAATGTACTCACAGAAGGGAAGGTAAGAGATCGAGCCCAGAGAAGGCCATCCTGACCAACAATGGCAGCCGAGGAAAGCCTCGAACCATTAGAGAGCTCCACCATGAGCTGCTTTTCCACAAAATCTTGCCATGATGTCATTGCTTGGAGAGGACTGGGACAAGAAGTAGCAGAACTCAACATGAAGCCCAAGGCATAGGCCCAGGCTTAGTTCCTACGATTTAGATATAGTGGGTAGGAGGTGGTCTTCTATTAGTACAACACAGCTTTAAGAACCACATTTGCAGGTTCCTCCACTTCCATAATGGACATGAAAAAATGTCATGGCAGTGTCATAATAGCTCTGAATTTGCATTTACATTTCAAGCCGACACCTTTATTAATTCTTTTATTACACTGAATTAAGACTTTTTAGTAGGTAAAGCTAGGCATAGTCCATAGTGAAGTAGAGATTAAGTTTTGTTGATGTTGATAGAACTTAAAGGCCAAGCAAAATGGGATCCACCCTGCTCAATCAAAATCATTATTATATTCATGTTTGATGTATGAGCAGGATATTCTATACAAATCCATTATGTCAATCTGTAGCTGGACTTTATAAATAGCATCTCCATTGCTGTGTATGCACGATTTGACATATCCTCAAGAACATGAGATTTTACACACATCATTGGAAAAAGGGAGTTCATGTCAATTTATTCATCACTTAAATTCTATTCTAAGAAAACTCCATTCTAAGGCGTTGTCATTTAGCCTTTCAGATAGGCATCATAGTTCTGTTTGTTATCGAGGAAATACTTTTTGCAAGAGAAATATAGGATTATTTTTGTCTTCACAAAAAGTGATTAGTTAACTATTAAAGGAAACTCCAAAAGTTGGAGATAGGAAGCTGATAGGTTGGTGAAAAGCATTGTTTAAGAAGAGAATAAGCTGCAACATCATTGTCTGCCTCAACTGGTATTTATTGTTTTGCCACTTTAGTTACTTCGTGAAGTAACACACTAACAAAAAAGCAACCGCTGCATGTGGAAACTGGTAGTTAGGAAGTCACCTCTTTTGTTTCTCGACTCATTTTCCACCAATTAGAGTCATGTTTTGACTCTTTTTCCACCTTTGAGGTAGTGCTTTATATTAAGTTATGGACCATCTCAACAACCAGTCTTGTAGTCGATGTATGGGTTGTTTATAGTGGAAGTGGGTTGATTATAACATACTGATTATTTATAGAGGCATGGGTCATCACTATAGGAGATAAATTAGTTAGGTAATATTAGTGTCATGGTGAAATTTATATATACATGTCTATTATCATTTAGTTTTAGGTTTGTTTTGAAAAAATATTAATATAATTATATAGTGATTTGTTAAACATTTATGTGTTATGTTTGGTTGCTTTTCCAATCCTTGTCTATCTTCATTTACTCTCACTTATCCATGCTTCTATACACACAGCCTTATCTTTTCTCTATCTACATCAATTTCTAGACATTTCCCTCATTTATTAGCCCATACTTTCAGATTTCCATTCTTGATCTTGAGACCTCACTTTCCTCATTCTTGGTCATTTATGCAACATGTGAAGGTGATCTTGCATGATGTAGACCTGACCAAAATTTTGAATTTTTAAATTTCAAAAGACAAACTTTTAGCTTTCCTAATAGCCATTGGGATCTAACTTAGCACATGTTAGTGTGACAATTTGTTATGTATTAGTACTTGATGCATTTGTCACTAGGGGATCTTATCAAACCGCCATATTATGTACTTACACATACTACAACATGCAAGTTTCAACAACATACTTTATTTCACATTTGAATTTCATTACATCAAGGTTTTTAGGAGGTTACTGTTGAGGCTGTTGATAGCACATCCGACTTGCTAAGAAACAATGAGCTATTGCACCTCTTGAAAAGTTGAAATCTACTCCAATGTTCCTTTTATAGTTAGGTAGTGACCATGTGGGATATAAAAGTGATCGTTGTTAACATGTTTCAATAAGGGACCTAGGTTAGATTTTTTGGAAATGATATTAACTAATATTGAATTGAAAATAAAAAATCTAATATTTAAGAAATAAATTGCATGTCCAGATTTGCAGTACATTTATATCAATAAAATGCTCCTTTTAATGATTTCAAAGTAATTCTAAAATAAAAGTAAAAATATATAAGGGTAGAAAGAGAGAATTAAGTGAACTTTAAACTAAACGAACAATGACAAAGCCTATTTCATTAATCAATTTTGAACGTTTAAATAAAATCTCACAAACCATTATCAATGCAAATATTCATTCACACATTTGTTGTTAACAATGATGCATTCTTCTAGGAAAATGTGACCAAACATAGGATTTTCATATTTTATCTAATTAGAATGCCATCAAACATGCATAAATCTGAGACAAAATCTTAATTAATTCTAGAATAACATTTGAGATTCCACTAATTTATTCATCTTAGATAAAATAAAATAGTCATATCATTACCAATACAGTAGATTGAGACACATGCAAAATAGGCATAATCCTTTGATTTATCAAAAGTGTGATCTTCACAAAGTCAGTAGGAAAACCCACACTAAGAATGTATAAGTTTATTGTGCCAAATACATCAAAATAAGATCCTTTGAAATGATCCAACATAAAAATATACATGACACAAAGCTCCTAAAATTGTGGATCTAAACAAAAAGAAAACTCAAATTAACTTCAACACCCCATATCTCATTGAGTTAAATTGAAAATAGAACTGATAGCTAACTGCATGCCCTAGTTTCAATTCCTATTTAACTAAACTTAAAATAAGGAAGCTAAAAAATCTAACTAAAAGTGAACTCAAATCCAATGACAGTTCTGATTCTACAAATAGGTCATTGATTTATTACAATACTTTATTCAAAACAAAACAAAACCAAGAACTCTTATCTTTAGTCAACTAGAGAAGCTATCAGTGAATGCAGTGATCACTTCATTCATTTTCTCCATGGGTGGGCCTCGATGGTATTAAAGCTTTATTCTTTGGTTGAATGATGAGTTTTCCACTTCTCACAAACCGACAAAGCCAATCAACTCTTCTTAGCAGTGAAGCTTTGTATTTTTACTCATCATCTTATCAATGACTACCTAGGTGACTTGTCCTTGCATTTGATTCTTCAATCCTTCTACAATTTTACTAGGAACCTTCACCAAAACAGGAATTTCCCAAAATGTCTAGACCAAGTCTTCAATGTAGGTTGATGAATCTTGGTCATAGCTTGCTCCACTAGACCTCTATTTTTGTTTAGTTTAGACTTGCACTTATTTAGGATCTTGACTCTCATCTGTGCATATCTTAACCATTCAAGAAGCTTGTCTTGATATTCTTCTTCAATTATTGTATCCTTCATGATATCCTTTATAGGCGTAACCTTTATTTTCTACAAAATTGGGATGTAATCTTTCCAAACCAATAGTTCCTCATCTATACCCAATTCAATTTACTGGGGGTAGACTATCCTCATCACTAATGCAGTGATATGCAATTTATTGCTTTCCTTAGCCCTTTGTTAGCTAAGGATAAAAAATATGATTTTCATTTCTTAGTTGCTAGGATTCATCCTCTAGGGTAAGACTTCCTAACCTCTCCCTTTAGTGTAGCTTGCAGTGTCAACTCAGGGGTCATTGTATCTACTAGTCTAATTAAAAATGTGATACATACCATCAATTAGGCCACTTGAGCTTTAAGCACTTCTTTAGTATTCTCATCTTTCTGCATCCTCTTCAGGATAGCATAAATAAATATTTGGATAGATTGATACTCTCCTTCCCTTGTCTGAACACCCAGATCAACTTCTTTGATCTTGTAATCCTTGGGCCTCATTTCAGATTCTAGTTTATCTACTAGAGGGATGACGATTTTAGCAGTTATGTTCCCATGCTCATCCATGGTGACTTTGGATATTTTGATCCCTTTTTCTTCTCTTTAATTAAGACTAGAAGGCTTCTGATAGTATACTTAGGCTCTTTTCTGTGTTGCCTTTAATATATGTCCTCTGTTTCCTTTGGATGGTGTGATTGAGCCAAATAGGCATAGTGGAGGGTACTTCTCTTGTGGGAGAAGGGATGATCTTTTTGTTGTGAAAGCCTTCTAAGTTAACTTGTTTGGTCTCCCTTTGCACAATTTCAACTCTTATTTATTCTTCTCCTTGGACTTGCTCATCTTGAACTTCTTTCACATGGTCCACTTCCTACTCTACATGCTCTTCTACTATGGTTTCCTCACTAGTGAATTCTCTTTGCATTTCAACCTTAGTAGGGATTTATCTTTGCATCTCTCCCTGTTCCAACACTTCTTCAACTGATGCTTTAATTGGTGTCTCCTCTTCTTGAGTAGATGGTTCATCTTTTGGAATAGGAGGAGGGGTGAGGTCATGTGAAGGATAAGGAGGAAGTGGAGGTGGAGGAGGTGAAGAAGTATCAGGAGGTGGAGAGGGTGGATGATAAGGAGGAGGAGATGGAGGAGGAGAAGGTAGAGGGAATTCATGTGGATGGGAGGAAGAGTAAGTTTGTTGAGCCTTCCATTGAACATCTCTTCCTTAGATAGTTGCTTTGGTCCTTTTCCTTCTAACCAAAGTTTCTTCCTCAATTTCTTTCTCACTTGAATCAAAATCTATGGGTTTTTTATCTTTTCAATTCTTCCCTACAACCTTGGGAGGTGAAGCCTTCTTTGTCTTGGTCACAACACCAGAGGATCCTTCACCTACTTTGTCTTTCCTTGTGGCCTTCACGTCTACTAAATAATCTTCAACGAAGATTGGTTGATTGTAGATGTGTTGCCCACTATAAATGGGGTCTAAGACCTTCCCATTTTCTTTTACCTCTTTAGATACTTGGGCCTCTGTGCAAGACTTAATCAAATTTACTATCAACCGATAGTAATATTTCATTCTTACTTCAATCTCTTCCTCACAATTTTCCCAATGGTCTTCAATTTTAGGCTTATAGAGAAAGAAGGAGCCTATTACATTGCCAAACTTACCAATTGGGTCAAATATACCTCTAGCATCATTTTAAATTTCAATGGAGTACCTTTCCAATTCTATGTCCACATTCTTAGTATTTTGCATGTTAGCATAGGAATATACTTCAATATTTACTAGGAAAGCATATCCAAACTTGTTCTTTCTAGCTATCAATTTATGTACGTTTGTTACTTTCCCCCAAACCTCCAATAGTATCATTTTACCAAAGGGATATCTTGGAGCTTCTATGGAGATTGGTGGAAGCCAACCACTCCAATAAATGCAAAGGTCTTGAACTGGATGACGTACTAGTTCTCCCAACTTTTGAGTTCTTTCATGGATTTAATGGAGATCCTTCTAGAGAAATATCCTTCCAACCCTTTGATCACGACATACATGAAGTTGTCATTGACAATGTAGAAATTGGTATAACTATCCTCCAACTTTAGTTGAGGATAATTCTTTTAAATTTTTACCTCCCTAAGTTGGAAGGAACCCGCTCTAATTATCCCAAGTAAAGTGGCTTGAGTAGCTAGTAAGTATACCAAGTAGGATGTCATACAAAACTTAGATGTTTGAAGGATAATATTCATTTTCTCATGTATGTTTTCATTGATTAGTGTGGCCCAATCAACCTTATCCTTCTTATTGTCATTGATGGTTAGGTAAAATTTAACAATCCATGAGTAGAAATCCACAACACAAGGGTACCTAAACACTCTTCTCAGAAATGCAATTAAATCCTTGATATCTTCTTAGAACTCGCTCTTGTGCTGTACCTTCGCCATTTTGAGGGACATCTTCCTAGGATTGAGCATCATTTGACTATTGATGACATTGAGGTTAGTTTCCTCATTATTCTCAAAGTATTATAGCACTTTCTTCATATCAATAGCCTCATATTGGGGAGATGAATGGATCCCTAAAACTCTTTCAATCATGTTTTCACTCACCTCCAACACCACTTCTCCTACTGATCCCATTATCCTTCTTTTTTTATGGTCATAGGTCAACACCAGCTTTGTGGATTGGACAATCATTGTGAAGGAAATTGCCTCCACTACCCTTGAATTGGCGAGTGCAATGGTTGTACATGTTTTGGTTTCTTCATCGTGATACCTTCTCTTGAAGTCATCAATGTTCACATGTCCTAGGTCAGTGTCACCAATCTTTGTGTAGGGAGAGAACATCTTTAATGGTGGGTGGTATCCCTTGTATTGGTACTTCATTTCTGTAAGATCCTTTGATGTCATGTCTTTTGCATAAACACCATGCATTAAAATAATCCATCATAGGTACCTCAAAGAAGATAACAAATGTATTTAAACCAAGTTATTTGAACTAATGAATAACTTCTAGAATATGGAGCACAACTTGTTCAAATAGTGTTTAAGGAAAAATAGGCTTTTTTAGGGATTGGGCCTCAGGCCTGCCCTTTATAGCCTACCAAAGGGCTAAAAAATCCTTATTGAAAGAAGTTTGATCTTTAATTGTGATCTATCAAGATTCGAGGATTGAGCACATAGTCCTCCACTTGTTCAAGTAATAATCATAATCTTTAAGATGAACTATCAACTAGCAACACTCAAAAATATGTTGAAACATTTTCGAGGGTCAAGACTCAGGAGTGTGGTCTACCTTTTATTTGTAAAGATATCATAAGTTCAGAAGGAAGTTCTAATTAGCAATATAAAAAAAAAATTCAAGACTTTCGAGGGCCGAGGAATGAGAGTGTTATTTAATGTTTATCCTATGAGTTCAATATTTAGTTACAAATATTTTTCCTAATTTTTAATGTTTGAACTTCTTATTTTTTTTGAGATTGAACCTTGGATTATTTCACTGAAGACTTCCTCAACACATGCTTTGAAATAAACCATGTACATTTAACTCACTTTGATAATAAATTTTCTCTAAGGCTTTGGGGGGTTAGGGATTGGGCATGTCGTTTAAGTTCTACCTCAATAAGAAGTTAATCGAGAAAGGATGCGCTCGATGAGTGACCCTTGAGGGAACTTTCAAAAACATAAGATTTTCACTAAGGACTAAAAGTTGAGTTTCAAGGGTCGGGACTTTGGATTACCTTCCATTGGATCACAAAAAAGACACAATCGTAACCATCGAAACCTAACACCCAAATATTTTTGGGCATCAAATCTAAAGCAGGAAAGGGTCGGTCACTAGGGGATCAAGGATTTGGTATAAGTATTACTACAAAGATGGATAGGGAATAAGCTAACCTTCTGACACCTGACACCTAAAAAACTTCCCAAAAAATGCTAAGGCAAAACACTTAGCAATTTGTTGGCTCGACATGTGATCTGATGATGACATAAACATCCTCGACCAATGTGTCAAGATAAAGAAGGATTTAGTGTGTCAAAAAAATTTAAAAAAGAAAGAAAATGATCAAGAGTGAAGAAAAACCAAAAAAAAAACAAAGAAAGAACAAACAAAACACATCGAATAGTGTGTATTTTGCAAATTCACATATATGCATTGTCCCTGCAATCTGTGCTCATGCCACACATTAATGATCTTTTCAAAAGAGAGCTTACTCGATGCTTAATAAATAAGCACGCTTATATCATTACTAAACTTAAAAATTCATTATACGCCTACTGAATTATTGAACCTAATTGAATCAACAACACACATATGGAAACTAACCTTTGAGAGGGATGGCTCTGAGTGAGAAAAGGAGCCGAGGAGGGTTTTTGAAAATTCCTGAAGGGGAGGGCAATGTCGATGGTGATCCAGAGGATGATGATGAGTTATCTTGGTTGATCAATGGTTTGCAGCCGTGTTTCTACCTGTTGGGTAACTGGGAGAGGTTCTTTTTGCTTCCCCTTTGTTCTGTTGGCATGTTTTTTGTCAATGCTATGTCGAGTGTTTCTCTATTGATGGTTCGAGCCCTTGAATAGTGCTTGCAGTGGTTGGGGGATGATTTTAAGATTGTGGAAGACCTGTTTCTTCTCTTCTACCCCTAGCCGCTTCTTGGAGTCTTGAGTCTCTTTGAGGCCTCTCTTGGATGCTTGAATGGTGTTGCTATTAGGGTCCTGACTTTGGTGCATTGCTTGTCTTCCTATGATCTTGGTGTGGGTGGATTTGTAGTGTGTTGTCATGTTACTCATGTGGAGTATTTCAGCTCCATATGTCTTATTGTTCTGCAACATCTCCTTGAGGGCGACGGTTTGGGAGAGGTAAATGGGTTTTTGTGCTTGGTTTCTACTTTAAAGACATTGATATATTTATACTTTCTTCCAAGAGCAATAATGTTTCATCTGTGTATCTGTTGGTGGTTGTTGATTTTTTAACTATGGTAGAATTTTGGGCTTGTCATTGGATGTTTTCACTATGTTTCTTGCTGCTATTATGTTTACTGGAGGGAGGGCGACTAGTAGAAGTTCCTTGAGATGTTCTTTGTGGTTCCCTCACAATCCTTTGAGCTCCATATGCTTTGTTGTACTGCAATGTCTCCTTGAGGGAGATGGTTTGGCTGAGGTTATTGGGATATTTGTGCTTGGTTTCTACTCCAAAGACTTTGTTCTGTATATGCTTTCTTCCATGGGCAGCAATGTTTCATCTATGAATTTGTTGGTGGTCGTTGATTTGATGACTATGGTGGAATCTTGGACTTGGTCACTGCATGTCTTCATTGTGTTTCTTGCTAATCTATTTACTGGTGGGAGGGTGGCTATTAGAATTTCCTTGAGTTTTTCTTTGTGGTGCTCTCGTGGGCCTTTGAGGTATTCTTCCCTTTCAAATGCATGTTTCACCACTTTTCTTGGGCTGAGTGCTTCCGTCCCATCTTTTTGGGTGCTTTGCTTTGTTTCCCCGCTCTTGCTTATGGCTGATTGTGTCCTATTTATGGACTTTGGGATCATTGGGGTTTACGATATTTTTATGCTCTATGCTTTATTGTTTGAGTTGGGTGTTTTGTTCTCTAGTTCTTTTGTCTTGGACCTACATGTTCTTACTTCAATGGGTTTCAAGGTTATGGTTGTCTTATTGACTATGGCCTTCAGAAGGCATATTTCTGTGGAATGCTTCCTGTTCCTCTAGTTTGCATTAATGCCTTGCGTGTATGGTCTTTGTTGAATATGTCTTGCCTTTGTTAAATTTTTAGGGTGTTTTTCTTTTATTCTTTGTGTGATGATAGTTGGTTTGTCTTGTAAGATCCTCTGGTGGTGGTGGGGGTATGTCATGTTCTAATGATGATAGTTTCTTACTTTGGTGCCACCAAGGAAGGTTTGTTCAAGGGTTATAATTTATGCAATGCATATGATCATTGTTTTGTGTTTCTGCCTCAAGAGGTTTAAGTTTTGCTTAAGGAGGTGGTAGTGTTGGCTTCAATTGGAGTTGCTATTGAAGCTATGGTTGATATGTTGAACTTGTGGTACAAGGTTGCCTTTGAGGACCTCTTTGAAGGATTGCTAGTTCCTTTTGGGATAAGATTGCAGATAGCCCTCAAGGATATTGTGGCCGTTATTGAAGCTATGGTGGATTTGCTGAACTTGTGGTTCAAGATTTCCTTTGAGGTCCTCTTTGAAGGATTTTTGGTTCCTTTAGTGACAAGATTACAGATAATCCTCAAGGGTCTTGTGGACTCCCTTGTTTCAAGAATCTCTTTGGTGGGACAAATTTCAAAGTTCTTGTTGAAGGCTCTGAGTTTTTTGCCACTTCCAGTTGCTAAGCGTTCTCTCTCTATTGGAGTGTGTTTTTTCCTCTTATCTCTTCAGATGGTGTCTCCTATTGAGGTGGAGTCCTCTCCTTTTGAGGTGGAGACCTATCCTATTGAGGTGGAGATGGGTTCTGAGGGTTTGGTGGGTGGTTCATGCTTCTTCTTTAGGTCTTCTCCCTTGTTTCTCCAATTGTTGAGGTGGATACCCTTCCTATTGAGGTGGAGTTCAGGTTTATTGGGGAGTTTTTGCAACAATGGATTGGGTACTCTTAGTAATTTCTCCTATAGAGGTAGAGAGGAAAATTGGTTATTGGAGAGGGAAAGTTATGGCTCTGAAATTTGGTTTTTTGAGCAATAGGTTTGCTGCTGGTTAACTATTTCAAAGAGTGTGGATGGGCTCAAAATTTCTAAAAATTCTAATATTTTGGTGGTTCAGATTTGGGTTGTCTTGCCCACCCTAGGAGCAGTTGCTAGTACCATTGAATCTGGCCTTGACTGGAGGGAGTTCCTCTCTTAGATTGGTGATCACAGGGATTTGTTAGCTAATGCCAATTATTGGCATTGTTCCTGTTCTATTTCTTGAATTGGTTTCATGTCCACCTTAAAACTTCAGTCCCTCTGGATGATAGTTCCAGACTGATATCTTATTTGTCTTGCATGCCATGTTTTGGGGTAGTATTTGGTATGCTTATGTTTTATATCATAACTATGATGATCCCGTGGATGTAATACTGGTAATTGGGCTTGCGTGCTCCATATCGCTATTTTTTAGAAGTTAGTCTGGTTGCTATGTTTTGGGTGTGGCTAGTGCTATTTCCTAGCCTATCTTGATTCCTACTTTTTTGGATCCTTTTCTCTACAGGATCAGGGCCTTTCCCTGCTTATCTAATAAAAAACAAAACACATCGAATGAACCCAAAAATAACAAAAATAAATAGCAAAAAAATACCCACACCAACAAACCATAAAAACACCATGAAAACTAATGAAAATTGAAAGGAATCATGATCTAACCTAGAAAATAAGAATAGAGAAAACAAAAAACACATGCAAGAGCAATGTGATGCAAATGTGCACTAGCGTCAATAACTAAATGACAAACTAGGTTTAAGCAATGATAATGGTGAAGAGATGCACAAATGAGGGTTTCGTCACAAGTTTATCAGTAGTTGTAGAGCTTAGGAAGCTTTGAAATGTACAAGGTAAATGCCAAATTGAGGATTCAAAAACTAATAAACTCATTTAGCTATTCTCTAAAAACTTGCATTACACTAGTAGAATTTGGCAAATAAATGAGTAGGTGACTAAAAATTTTAGTCACAACAACTAAAAATGACTAAATTCGACTAATTTTTTGTAACTCAACTATAAATGAGTAAATAAATGACTAATTTGATTGTGGACTAAAAAAATATTTAGTCATACAAATAAAAATGACTAAATAGTTAGTCACACAAATACAAATAAGACAAAATTTTAAAAAATATTTTGGGAAACATAGGACAAGAGTGTATTGTGCATGCATGATTCATTATTTGTTTAACTTGGCACTTGACAACTACATTGAGGCATTTTGAGTTATAGCAACTACTTCATCTAATTTAGAGATAAAGATTGTTTGGCCTGATTCATTATTCGTTTAGCCTGGAACTTGAAAACTACATTGGCCTGGGTATTGCATGGGTGATAAAGATTATTTGGAGAGGACTTGGAGACTTCTATAAAGGTGGGAAAGTGCAAGGAATTCAAATTTTTCTCCAATTAATTTGAAGTCGATGAGGCCCTTTGCAATGAAGCCAGATTTGGGGACATTCTTTGCAGCGAATTCAAAGGTATTTTGAAACCCTCATTACATTAAACACAAAATCTATAGCTTTCTGATTGGAAAATTATAGTAGTTACAATATACTGATCTTAATAATGTTCTTTTATGATCTTGCCACTATTTTTCTTCATAATGTGTTCGAGCTAAATATAATAAAATTTGGGTGTTAGTGCCAAAATAGAATTTCATCAAACGATTTTGATACATTTTCATTGCAAGCGCAAACTATCCTTGTGCAAAGTAAACATATGCTAGATTTACCCACATATCAGGAATCTAAACAAAGATGTTTCCTTATACAACTTCTTGTACCTATGTAAGAATTTCCTTTGCAATATCTAATTGACCCCTTTCAACTAGCACAATGGCTACCCCATTTGCAGCATAAATATTTCCTGGTCTCTGTGCCAACACTTTACAATACCATTCTCTAGCCTTCTCAAGATGTTGTGCCTGCACCTTTGGATCCCTCCTCTCATTGTGAAAAGTTACAACATAATTCTAATTTCCAAGTGAAATGTCAACATAAGAATTCTTTGCATCTGATTCACTTTGTGCAACTTTAATTGTTTCTTTTGCTTTAAGCCAGTCATCTATTTTCAGTTCCATTTTTCCAAGCATAGATAAAACATTTGATGAGATTTTATCCACCTTAAGTGCATCCATAATCAATTCTAGGCTTATTTGAATCTCATTCCGAGCTTGAGCCATGGCTGCAAGACATAGATATGCATCCACATAATCATGAAACTTGAACAATATTAGCCTATATAAATTATTTTATTTTTTAGTATCATTTAGTTGTTCAAAAAAGTTAGAAAGATTAAATAGTGTTGTGACTTTACCTCATGGTAACTCAAGTGAAACACCACCTTCTTCTAGTTGGTGGAAGAATTCCATATCCTTAAAGAGCACATGAAAAACTATAGAAATAGCACTGGGGCTTTTATTTATTAATTCAACCCAAATGCCATTTCCTAATGCCCTCATAAAAGTTTGTTGAGCCAACTCTAGTTCATCACGCTCAAAATGACGAACCCCAATGTTTTTTAACAATTCAATGGGTATTTCTTCTCTAGAAGATACTTTGTTGTCTCAAGAGAATCTAAGGCTGCACTGGGGTTTGATGATATTAATAACTCACCCATCTTGATAAATGCATGGGCATCACGTGGATCTATGTGATTTTCCTTTCTTAAAATTTCCAAAGCCTTCTCTACCTACCCTTGCTGAGAATATATATGGCCTATAGCTTTTAAGCTCTCACAGTTCTTAGGGTGGACCTCCAGAACCTTTTCAAAATTTGAGAGAGAACTCTTAAGATCTCCTAGCTTCAATTGAACCTATCCACAAAATCCTGTGGCCTCTGGATTTCCTTGGCTGATGCCATGTAGTAGCGGCCAGTGGTTTCATAATCACCTTTACTATGATAAGATCATGCAATATTATAATATGAATGAGATTTCATGAGAGGGTGGTTAGTTGAAACAAGAGCTGTCTCAGTCAACTATTCCACAAGAAAATTCTGCCCCATGAAGAAAAAATGGTTTACTAAATTATTCAATGCCATTGCACAGTACGGGTATAATTGAAAGTCTCTACACATCTCTTACATTCCATCATGAACACTACCTTTTTCACTAACTGTGAGAATCCTACAAATAAAAATGTACAAAACTGACCAAGATTTATGTAGAGGTAGGACATCATTTCCTAATGCCTCCATAAAAGTTTGTTGAGCCAGCTCTAGTTCATCACGTTCAAAATGAAGAACCCCAATTTTATTTAAAAATTTGATGGGTACTTCTTCATTTCTCTTCTTTAGAAGAGACTTTGGCATCTTACGAGAATCTAAGGATACACTAGGGTCTGATGATGTTAATCTCACCCATCTTGATAAATAAATGGGCATCATCTGGATCTATGCGAGTTGTCTTTCTTAAAATTTCCAAATCCTTCTCTACCTTACCTTGCTGAGCATATATATGGCCTACATCTTTTAAGATCTCATAGTTCTTAGGGCAGACCTATAGAACCTTTCCAAAATTTGAGAGAGAATTCTTAAGATCTCCCAACTTCAATTGAACCTATCCACAAAATCTTGTGGCCTTTGGCTTTCCTTGACTGGTGCCATGTAGTAGCAGCCAGTGGTGTCATAATCACCTTTACTATGAAAAAGATCGTGCAATATTATAATATGAATAAAATTTCATGAGAGGGTGGTCAATTGAAACAAGATCTATCTCCGTCAACTTTTCCACAAGAAAATGTTGCTCTGTGAAGAAAAATGGTTTTCTAAATGATTCAATTCCATTACACAATACATGTATAATTCAAAGGCTCTACACATCCTTTCCATTCCTTCATGAACACTACCTTTTTCACTAACTATGAGAATCCTACAATTAAAAAATGCACAAAACTGACCACATAGATTTTTCCCCATTTCAAATAGAAAAATTGCCAAAAGAATGTGTTTAAAACCTGTAAAAAAATGCAAATAAAATCATGCTGATTTTCATGCCAAAAAAAAAGATGAGACCATAGCTTGTTGATTACTATTATGCTTTGATATATTTTTTCCAAGCATCCATAGCTTTTTTGAAATCACCTCTTTTAGGCTTTTAGCCATAGTAGCAAGGCAATGAACTTTTTGATAAAATGCTTTGGTAGACATGTATGAAAAATGTGGTAGCATAGACAAGGCAGTGAACTATTTGAAAAAATGCCTCAAAGAAATGTGGTCTCATGGAATTCCATGACAAGAAAATTCAATTGGCAACTAATCCTAGTTATTAATTATGCAATGTGAAGCAATTGCATAACTGCTTAGGTTGACTTTGTAAAAACTATATTGTAATTGAAATTTTGTCATCTATCAGCATCTAGTTATTAATTATGTAATGTGAAGTAATACTTTGAGTTTAAAAGATACATGCAATGCAATGTAATCAAAAATTTGAATATAAACCACAAAAATCTAATTTTTACAGTTTATTAGGTAAACTCTCTATTTTATTTGCTCTCTATAACTATATTGCTATGGAAATGCCTTTCAATTAAAAAAAATAGTCTCTTATTCTACAATTTTTTACATTTTGTCATCTATCAATATCTAGTTATTAGTTATGTAATGTGAAGTAATGCTTTGAGTTTGAAATATTTAAAATGCAATGTAATCAACAATTTGAATATAAATTACAAAAATCTATTTTTACAATTCATTAGTTAAACCCTCTATTTTATTTGCTCTCTATAACTCTATTGCTATGGAAATGCCTTAATTGAATTAAAAAGAATAGTTTTTGTCTCTTAGTCTACAATTTTTTACATTTTGTCATCTATTGCCATCTAGTTATTACTTATGAAATGTGAAGTAATGCTTTGAGTTTGAAAGATGTACAATGCAATGTAATCAACAATTTGAATATAAACTAGAAAAATCTATTTTTTACAATTGTAAGAGAGGGGGACCGACCACGTCAAGGCTCCAAGTCACGGAGAGTCAAGAGCGGAGGGATTCCCTAACTTACCTCACTCTAATGAGTGTCTTAGGATGAGGATAGAGAATGAAGAGCACTCATAGGTGCTTTTGTCACTCTACAGAACCAAAAATCTAATTGGGGCTAGAAGAGTCAATTTTTGGAGTCCAAACTGCACCTCAGACAACTCTCTATTAGAGGATGATAGTGCGGGTCTGGGATGACAGTTCGGTGCGCTAGCGTCTCTTTGGTGCACTGGTGTCCGTACGATGAGAAAAATAAAATGTAGTGAATAAAAAATAGAAGCCTACTGATAGCCTAGCTAACTAACTTTAATGAAATAAACATAATGATAAAGTACAAAAAGTAAGTATAGAAATGATAAAGAAAGTAGATAAAAATGAGGGTGACGAATATCAACTCACTGAAGTGCTAGTTTGCCAGCAAGATCCATGCACACGTTCATCTAAACTCAAGCAAGAAGGGAAAATTGTTGGGGATATATAGGGGTTTGCCTCAGTCAAACCCCCACTTTGGTGTTTCCTCCTCCACGGATAGCCAAAAAAGTAACAAAGTAGAATGTATGATAAAGGAAATAGAAATGAATGCATTGAACACTACAACTTGGATAAAAGCTACTCTATCAAATCATTATGCAAAAGTAAAGTGATGTTGTACCACCTCCACCCAAAGGCACTCATGACCAATGAAGGGAGAATGCAAGGTAATGAACTTGGAAAAGTCACCACAATCGCAACTGTGATGAAGGGAGGTCTCGCTAGAATCCAAGTTCGTAGCTTCTGTGGTAGAGAAACATGTGCAAGGATGAAGTTGATAGAGTAACTAGCTATTGCAATGCTCAATGAATTTTCAAAAATGCTAGAACTATGAGAAGATGTGAAATATGGAATGGAAAATTCTCAAGGATGTGAAAGAGATGAAGTGATTGTGGAATGAATCTCTTTGAAGGCAAAAATGAGAGGGAAATAAGCCATTTTTGGGTCAGTTGGTCGCATAGAGGTGTTACAAACCGTCCCCAATGAGGAGTGTAATGTCCTTGTGAACTTAGGGGTAGGAATCTATCAGGGATGACAGTGCACCATCCAAACGTCCATGCACTTCCCTCACGTACCTGACAAAAATTCCCCCGCCGACACACAAAAAATGTGCCAAGTGGATGGAAGGTAGGTGGATGATGTGGAATTTTTCCTTCAGATTTGATTTTCTAAGGTGAGGGTATGCAAAAGGGGAATTTACACAAGGGGTGAAAATTTGATCCTATACAACAATTCATTAGTTGAAATCTCTATTTTATTTTCTTTCTATAACTCTATTTCTATGGAAATGCCTTTCAATTAAAAAATAGTTTCTAGAATTGAGAACCGAAGCAGTTTCGAGCCTAATGGCTAATTTGATCTCTTGTGGATCCTTCCCATAACTTGTGGATCCTCGAGTTGTGTTTTGAATTGTTTCATGGAGTGTCCCCGGTCTTAGGTCCACAGTTCATCTTATGCACCTATCGAGGAGAAATTCAAATTGAAGGCCGACCTATTTCATGCACGTTACATTTTATTCATCAGAGATTGTAATGATCTTTGGCTGACGCGGATGATTCTAAACCACTGTATGTGATATAAAACATTGTAACCAATCATCAGGATGACAAGGAAGTAGATGGGAGATGAGACATGTAAGATTTCCACTCACATTAAGGAGCATATAGGAATATTGTATTTTGAGCATATTGTATCAGGCCTGTGAGCCAAATCTGTAAGCCCAGATGTGGCTGACTGTATGTAATTGAAATTTATGATAATAAGAATGTTTTAATCTACATTTTCCTCCATATTCAGTGTTGCTTCCGTTGTGTAACTCTTGCTGCATGGTCTAGACAAATAGTTCTCTTTGAGGACCCTCCTGCCGTGACTGCACCAAATTAAGAAAACTAACCCTTTTTTTCTTTACCCTTTGTTCTTGGCCCCGTTTTCCATAAATAAGTTGACAAATTCAATATATATATTTACCAAAATCAAGTCGATCTGTTTGAGAATCTCTATATGTGTAATTCCTCCATAACTAGAATTTATCGAACCTTTGATTTGTTGTACATAATTTTCAATGCAATAATATATTCTCTCATCTTCTCGTAGATCTTCGGAATAATCCCTTTCTTCAAACCAAAGGGAACAATGGTTTTGAGTAAAACCAAGTCTAAAACCAAGTGGATTTATTTTGTTTCCCATACATTTTTTTTTTTTAGTACTTTTTTGTCAAGTAGTAGTATATTTGTGACATAAATGGATTATGCTTCCATCTATTTGGATATTTTGTTTCTATTTTTTTACCATAATTGAGTTAGAGTCATCTAAATCCTCCAATGTAATACTTATATGACAAGTGGGTTTTTGTATTGGATAACCACGTCCCCGAGCTCTAGGTCAAAATATTTGAAAAATAGGACCTTCATTCACTTCAGCACAAGGACAAATAAAGAGCCCTTATCTATATTCATATTGTGATATGCATTTGTGGCTGCATAACAAAGTACTTTTAATATGGGATAACATGCTCTATGAGGCATCCAATTTAGTATTGAAAGTGCCTCCATATAGGTACAACCACAAAGTTGATGAGCTACTCTACATGCTTTATTAAAAGACATATGTATATGTTTAGCTACAAGTCGTATTTTTCTAGTTGAAGCCCTATTTATAAATTTCATCTTCATCCTCCACAATGAATTAATGTATACTATTTATATACAATGATACTTTTTTATTGTTTCTCTCTTTTTTTTCTTTTGTTGCTTTTATTTATTTTTATCATTTTTATCATTTTTATCCTTTTTCGCATGTCCCTAAAAAATGGAAGTAGGTACAAACTCTCCTAATTTGTGAATTTAGAGATTTATAAAAAGTTGCAAGCTGGTTTTAAAAACAAAATGGATCAGCCTTCTCCTAACATAAAATCGAGACTCAAAAAAGAGTTGGTTCGAATCAAAATTTGCGGTTCTATCTTCCAAAAGAAGAACATTCGATTCATTAGGAAGAAATTGCCCTATTTTATGAAAGTTCTTTATTTTAGGATGAAACTATCAGTTATTGATCAAAAAATAAGAATTTTCAATCTGATCGAGTCCAGTTTCCAACTTTACATGCAATTGACGATAAAAATTGAACCAATTCAAAAACTATTTATGATAGAAAAATAGAGTCATCTATAAAAACTATTTATGATAGAAAAATAGAGTCATCTTATATAATGTTGTTATGATAGAAAAATACATTAATGTAGATAATGTTGTCCTATTACGAGGGATAATTCCATTAATTTGAAAAAATTGGGGCTGCCAAAATGGTCATGATCATGCTATACTATACAATGACGAACCATTATTGGTTTGTTTTAACTTCTTTTGAACTTTTGGTACGTTGGTCTATATTAGGTATTAGATAGAGGTTTTATTATAACAGAGTTAGCCAATGCTTATTCCTTGGATACTATCATTTATTCTTCTCCGAGAAAAGAAGTTTACAACCCGTGAGCCTTCTTCGTTCATGCGACATTGCTCCATCAGGCTTTCGCCCATTGCGAAACATTTCTCAGTGCTGCCTCCCATAGGAGTCTAGGCCGTGTCTCAGTCCCAGTGTGGTTGATCATCCTCAGACCAACTACTGATCAGAGCCTTGGTAAGCCATTGCCTCACCAACTAGCTAATCAGATGTGAGCCCCTCCTTGGGCGGATTCCTCCCTTTTTCTCCTCAGCCTACCTCATAAAGGTACTAACTCTATGGGGTATTAGCAACTGTTTCCAGTTATTGTTCCCCTCCCAAGGGTGAACCTAACTTTAAATGCACTTCAAACCAGAAGTGAACGTCTTAGGTTTTGTATATAATGTATCAACAAAATAATGATGATTACATTCACAAATGTATTAGTAAAACAACAATGAATAATCATACCTATAATTAGATCTTTATTACATTAAATAATAAATTACACCATACATATAACCAAATTTTAGGTGACAAAAAATCATCATAATCATCTCCATTGCTAGTAAGATCATAATTATGATCACTCATCTCTGCATCTGATTGGTTTTATTCCTCATCCTCGTCTGTGACATGCAATGCATTCTCTCTCCCAATCTCTTCATTGGTAATCAAAATATCTTCTTCAAACACTCCACCATCATCTTCACCCACTTCTTCGAATGTTTCTTGTCTTGACTAACATATATTTCCCATCAGACATTATATCAACATATTCCATGATTTTTCATTTTGAATGAGACTCTTTTTGAATGACATACGACCATCCTGTGCTTCTTACATCATCAATTATAAATGATTGATTAATTTGAAGAGGGGAACACACGACTCATCTGTCTTTGATAAAATGTCTTGTATTTGCATGTACAAATCCATACTCATCAAATTGTACTATGGATGGTTGGATCCACTTACATTTTAATAATATAGGACTATTTTCACCATAGTCCACTTGAATAATTACTTGGATGAATCCAACATAAAATTTCTTCTCAATTTCATGAAGAAATTCAACACTTACAACACAATCATAACTTGTCTTTCCTTTATCTTTTTCTTCCAATCTTAAATGACTACCATAGTCCCACATTCCATTGAAACGTATAGCCCATAAATGTGGACATTCTATTGTTATATCTTGACCTTCTTCTTTTGCATCACTGACTGCATTAGCAATCCATTCTTCAAATTTTGGAAAAGAATCACCTCCAATCAAATTAGCATGATGTCTACACTTTTGAGGTCGATGTTGCATCCAAGCTTGATTCTCTTCTTCATATTTTCTACATAGAATATTAACATAAAAATAGTAAGATTAATAATATAAATGTGTAAATGCAATTGATTAAATGAATTATTGTGTAATTTTTTTACCTGTGCCACTTATTGAACAAAGTTGTGTTTTGAAGAAAATAGGTATGTATCACACTTCTTTCTTGATGTGATAGATTGAAGTGACATCCATTGATTTCTAATACTTCATTTGCAACTCTCTCATCTTCATCATCATCCCGTACACATCGATTGGAAATTTTAAAATACTTCATATATTTTGTGCAAAATCCCATGGCCTCTTGCATTGAATATCCCTCAGACATGTTGCCTTCCAGTTTTTCTTTAGTATGAACAATTTTTTTCAAAACCTTCATATATCATTCTATAGGATACATCCATCACATTCTTAATGGGCTACAATTCTCTAATTCATATTCTAGATGTATCAAAAGATGCATAGAAATTGATGCAGGATTGCAAAGAACCAATTTGAAATTAATTTTTTTTAGTTAGAATATAATTTCTTGTATGTCCTATATGTTTTCTAGATGCAAACATATAATTAAAATATGCAATTTAATAATACATACAAATATATTAACATTAGGTGAACTAAGCCTCCTCATTACAAACAAAGAAATGATCTCTTAGGTCTGAATGACACTAGAAACTAAAATTGAGAGACTGCAAAATTAGAAAATTGTTCAATATTTTCAATAAAATGATATCTAAATTACTGAATTCATAATAAAATCCAATATTACAATACTGTGACAACCAAATATGAATAGTACAGGGTGGTGGTGAGAACATGTTAACAACTAAAATAAACTGCAACCCTGCAAGGGGTAAATAGTGACACTACGGTATGGCAGTGAGCAATCAGTCAACCACTAGAATTAACCTGTTGTCCCATAGGATTCCAAAGTGGTGTGCATGGGGTGACGGTACTGCTAACCCTACTATACTAATACCTTGCAAAGGTCGTGATATGATAGAGCGGTATGACGATGAACAATCACTCAACCATTAGAATTAACCCGCCATCCCATGGGAGTCCAAAGGGGTGTGTGCGGGGTGGAGGTACTGCTAACCCTACCATACCACTACCCCACAATGGTCTTGATATGATAGAGTGATACTATGGTACAAGTTGTCAAAGCCTTTAAATCATCAGTGGTAATGATCACACCTCTAAACATGAACCACTCAATTTCCCAAGATAAAAGGCATGTATTCAAACTTGAAATATAGATAGATTATGAAATATTTTGCATGAATTGACATTAATAGTGAGGTGAACGATCTCAACAAAAAGTATTACTTGGGACTCTATGACATTTTTGCAATAATTTACACAACTTAGCATACCAGAGGTAAGGGAGTTCAAGGGGGAAGACTCTGTAACTATTATTTCAGCAGGTAAATTCACAGAAACCCTTTGTAGCAAGTGTATAAGAACTAGATTTTCTCCTACAAGTAGACACTTAAAGAAATCAAGTAGGAGTAAATTCTTCATCATGCCACCCGAAAGAAGTCACCTTGTGAGTAAAAAGGAAGAGTCCACAATTTCTAAAACAAAGAAGAGGTCCATAGAACAATCTGTTTTAGATGTGATATCTAATTATGTAGACAAATGATTCAAAAAGGTGTTTAAAGATATAGCCCATGGATGTAGAGACCCAATTATCCCTATCTTAGGGTGGGATCTGTTTTGGTACTTCTATGAAAAAAGGGATGACAAGGTTCTAGTTTTGAATCCTTAGACCTTAAATCTGGCCAAATTGATAGTCCCAAATGTCTTTGTAGATGTTGAGTTTATTAAAGTATTGGCACAATATTTCACCAAGATTTCCTAACGAAATCATGCAAGTATTAAGACCTTTAGCATTGAGGCCAAAGCAAGGACACACTCACAATTTCAATGACTAGTTCTTCTTAGCAGACCAAATAGTAATAAGGGTCTATGGGTGTCCTCAATCCCCACATGTTTTACCTCAATTTATTTCTATTTGAATTTCATTTTTAGAATTTATGTGGCAAATGTTATGGATGAAGAAGGATGTTATGAAAATATAGAAAAAGGGGACATTCCTCCCCGACCTAACTGAATATGAGGAGCTATCCATAGGGTTTGACACTCTGAAGAACTGCATAACTATTTGAAGATGAGGTATTCATTGAAGTCACAAGGAGAAAGGGTCTTTGATCCTGAAGGGCATATTAATTTTATAAATTAGAAAATTATCACTAGAGTTGGGATTACCCATGAAATGGATTACAAAGAAGATGTGATAAGAAATTTCTTAACACCTCATGAAGTTTTTTAGGAGAAGAGTTAGTGGGAAATGATAAAGAGGCTTGAGGAGGAGAAGTAGAAAAGGGACATTGAATTCCAAGTATTCTATGTTGAAGAAGGGGATCCTATCAAAATGATGAACTTAATAATTGACAACTTTGAAAGATTATATGTTGAACCAGAAAAGAAACATGAGGGTTAGTCTTCAAAACCCTCCAAGCTTACCATCAAACCAAGTGGTATTGTAATCATAGAGACCCTACCAGACACTACCACAATACAATCAGAAGCATCCCCTAAGAAACTAAGTCCTAAAAGGAAGAAGACACATGGAGTGGATCCCTAGTGGCATATGAAATAAGTGGAGTAGGGAATACTGAAGAGGTAGTTGGTGTACTTTTGAATTTTAAAGATGATGAAGTTGATTAGCCACTGCCTAAGCTTGTGATTGATGCTCACAAACTAGAAGAAAGAGTGGATGTACATGGGCATAATGATCAAGAAGTGTATGATGATGAAAGGGTGACTGTTGCCCTTAGATTTATTGAAGATGATTACTTTATTCAAAATCTTGAGTTTAAGGATTTTGGGATTAAAATGAAAATAAAATAGTTTGAGGAGAGACTCCAAATTAATAATACGGGAACTAAGGAGTCATAAAATGACCAGATTGTTTCCCACTTTTGAAGAACTCGAGATTAATGAAATTATTATTAGGCCCCAAGAAGCAAGAAAATTGGTCTTAGAAATCAATATACTAATTATTCTTGGGATGGAGTTAAAAAAGATATTCTTACTAGATCAAGTAAGAAGCCAAGAAGATCCCATGTTGCTTTTTGAATTCAATTTAAATGAGGGAATGAGCGGCAAAGGTTACAATCCAAGAATTAAAACCCTAGCCTTTTGGACAAAGGAAAAAAGAATAGAAAAATGAAGATTGCTTGATGTTGTACAAGAAATGAGAGGGAATACCATGGTAAAGATAGTTCAAGACACATCAAAATTGGAGGAACATCCTATGAAAATGAACTCAACAATGTTTACTAGGGTTGCGATTGAAAGGTATGGAGCTTAGATTGGCAGAATATGAGAAAGCATAAATTGATCTGAATGATGAAGTGAATAGGTTATTCATAGAAAATATGAAATTGAAAGAGTAGTTGAAGGGAGAAGGTCCTTCCCAAAGAATAGAATTAATAGTATACCAGCCCCCTACCATATAGACTGATACAGGTGCAATCACTGTTGAACAAGTAAATGTGCTAAAACAAGAGATTGAGAAGTTAAAAAAGATTAATGAAGAAACAAAGGAAGGAGAAAAGAGACAAACCCTCAGGGTATTGGAAAATATCTTGGAGCATAGGGTTAAACTAATTATGGAAAAATTGGAAAATGTGTATGAATGTTATGTTTCCTTGCCACAATAAGTTGATCAGATAAAGGCCCATGTACCTATATTGGACCCCTTATTCAATAAATTACAACTTGTACATCACACCTTAATAACTTTGTGTAGAATTTTACAAAGGAGTGTTGGGGCTCCCACAAATTTAAAGCCTACTGAGAAAATGGTCTGAATAATCACATATGAATTTGAATACATATCTATAGAAGACAAAAAGATCAAGGCAAGAATGGATTCATTTCACACACTAAAGCAATGGTTCGTGCCTAAGATACTAAGGGATGATGATCAACTAAAAGGCTCCAAGGGTTGGATAGATGAGTTTAGCAAAATTGTTCCCAAATTCCTCACTAATTTATAGAAGGATGGTGAGATAAGTCTTCATCACCTCAATTTAAACTTGGATGGAATAATTATACTGGATGCTGGATACTCAAAATTCATCACAGATGGAAAAGGGTTATTAGACAATAGATGGAAGAGTCACTTGGCCAACACATACAAAATCTAGGAGTACAAATGGCCTCATGATTACATAGTGTACCAATGGGAACAAACATATCTAGCTCCCCAAGAAGAATAGGCCTTGCAGTGAAGTACAAAGCCTTGTAGATACTATCATGGAGAGAGGACCTTTCTAGATCTGAATGATCACGGGTACAACTTATGATGAGTAACAAACTTTCGTATCTTGCGAGTGCTCTGGGCTTCAAACTCTGATCATTTCTCTTCATTTCTCATCTTTCTTTTCTTTTATGTAATCCTATGTAAACAATGATAATTAAGACTTTTTGATTTATGTTAAAAGTGGGTAATTGAAAAGACACTTTTTGACATGTCAGTCATGACACATTTTTTAAACATATTATAAAATCTTTTTGAAGATCAACATAGTGAAGTTATAATTGGTGGACAAATTTTGGTTTCAATTGTTTGTTGAAGTGAATTAATGAATGTTATCTTGTTGTCTCCAGTTTGATCTTTCCTTATTATTTAAATCAAAATATCAAGCAAGGGTATATCTGGTTTATCAAAACAAATTTTCTATCTTTGTGTGGTTAATTTATTGGTTCCTTCAAGGAAGGATTAAATTCCTTTAGGTAAATCACAGTAACCTGGGGAGAATCAGTAAATCAAACTAACAAGGAGATATGTGGTTTACAATTAGGAATGATTTATTGGTGTCAAAATATCATCATATATGTTAATATTAGATATAGATATTTTCTTGGTTCAACTCCTCGGATAACTGGAGAAAAATCAGACATAACCTTACTAGAGTATATTTTTCCTTCATCCTACTTGTGTTATGCTTTTATGCATTATTTTCTTGTGAATATATCCCTAAGGAAAATTTGTCTGATACCTGTAATTGTAAACATCTTGATTTTTGACAACAAATTCTTTTTAATTTGTAAACTGAATTCTATTTTAAGTTTCCATTTAGAGTTATCAGTGGATTGGAAAGTCAACAGTTATCAACTTATGAACTCAATAAATTTTTATTGATTCAAGTTGCTCATTTATACAGTATTATTCATTTGGACTTCAGTACTTTAGAAATGAGGAAAAGTACTGTAAGGCACAAATTAGATGATAGTGATCATAATGCTGAAATTTTAGTCACAAATTATGAGTGCTTTCGTAGTGAAAAAGTAGCAAGAATAATGAATATTTATTGCGTCTTGGTTTGAAAAACAGTCAAGTTGTAAATCCACTAAGTAGTATATTATTTTTTTTAAAGTGTTTAACAAAATTTTATAGGCAAGAGATTTATGTATATAAGACATAATATGATATTTTTTTGTTTTATAGGAAAGAAAAAGAGTGCAAAGAAAATGCAAAGAAGAAACAAAAGGAAATATATACAGTGTTGCCATCTCATAGAAGCCAACGCATTTTTGATTCAACAAATATAGTTGGTGAAATTTTTTTTTTTGATGATCATGATGAACTGAACAAAAATGCACAACATGATTGTCATAGTTGTGTTGAAGTTGAGGTAATATAATAGTTGTCAGTTATCTATCCCAATGTTTGTCATTCTTCATGCATAAAATGTTCATTTGGACAAAAAAATATAGCTTTTACATTCTTTAGGTTGTAAGTTAATTTGAACCAATGTTTTTTCATTATTCTTTTAAACAAAAAATTATAGCTTTTGCATTCTTTAAGTTGTAAGTTAATCTGTCCCAATTTTTTGTCATTCTTCATGCTTAAAATGTTCTTTTGGACAAAAATTTATAGCTTTTGCATTCTTTACTTGACTTATATTAATTTTTGCATGATGATTAAACCACATGCAAAGCAAACATATGAAAAGAAATGAAAAGAAAAAGGCCTTGTCAATAGAGCTCTCTGCAAAGCTGTACAACTTCATGTCAATGCTATAGTGATTATAATGATGAACTTGCCAAGCATGCATATGATATTCATAGTAGTAGTCGTGATGAACTCGAGGTGAGTGCTATGAAACCACATGTAAGTAAGTACTATTCAATTACTATTCAAGTAAGTAATGGTTGTTTTATTATGTAAATAAGGGTAACCATTACCTATTTGATAGAAGCTGGTTAGAATAGTAGTGAAGTGTAACTAGCTAGTATACATAGATTATGGAAATAAGGCAGAAAATATAACTTACTTATGGAAGCTTAGAGCTTAGTTGTAATAGAGTGCATACATAGATTTTGAAAATGCATTAGTGCATTGTGTGTTCAAGGATTTCATGGTCCTCAATTGTGGGGAGTAATTCATTGCCAATCCATGTCTCTTTCTGGAGTACTTGTACATTCTAGCACTATTGTAGTCTTTCCCTCCATTTGTTTGTACCTTGCAATGGGTTAGCACTATTGTAGTGTGAAAATAAGAACATACTCAAAGGTTCTTAACAACTCTAATAGTTGTACTAGGGGCCATGTTTAACAAACTAAATGCAATTGCTAACTTTTCACTATGGTTAAACAAATAAATGATTCTTTTTTCTTCTATTCCACAACATTAAGTAAAATTCTTGAATCTAGAAATACCCTACTTCCTTCATTTTCCAAGCCAATTTCTCCAATTTTTCATAGCTCTCTCATGTTTGTGGATGTGATCTATCCCATACATAAAAAAACATGTACCATTTTATGCCCTTCAATCCAACTAAATGTAGGTATCTTTTTAATTCCTCTATCTTTCACCAATCTCCTTACTATTTAAACCTCACCACACCTGCCCACTTCTGCACAAATGTTTTAGAGAAGAACATAAGTTGGAAAAAATTTAGGATCCAACTAGACGAGCAATGTTGCTGGAATACTCAACCTATATTCTATTGGATGTTGTGGTTGTATTGCTGATATGTGGTTGTCATTGATGTCAACACTATTAGCATTGGTGATGCTTAAGGCTGTATATGTCGAGGAGACTGATAAAATTGCAATAAATATATTGCAGGAAGTCTGTGATGTTGTGAAGATCCAAGTGGTGAAAATTTATGTACGTTGAGTTTCTGGTGCCATGCATTAAAGGGTTTTTTGTTGAGCTTATCTAGTATGTTTTCCAAAATTTTCATTGGTACGCATCGAGAATTGAGAAAGTTATGAAGATCTGTGTTCCTACAGTTATTCAGTTACTGTAACAAGTGTTTCTGGAAGATGAGATTGTAATTCTGGTGAATTTGGTTGTTGTGTATGTTTATGAGAAGATCAGTAATGTTTCTAGATCGTGCTCTATCAGTTTAGTATGTCCACATTGATCAGAGTGTTCGTGATTGAATATTTTTCCATGTGTGTTCAAGTTTTTCATGTTCTTGGCCGACATGATGGTGATAGTGTGTTGCAGATCTCTATGGATTAATAATTTATTGTTTGGCATGCTCAAAGGTGTTTATTTGGGTCCTCACTATGTTGTGACTAACTTGTGGTGGTGCACATTAAGATTTATTTATGTAGTGAGGCCAACAGTTGTAATTTATTCTTTATTTGTGGCCGATAGAGTAGTTGATGTAAATTCGTGTAGCAGATATATAAGAGCGGTTGTTTTCCTCATTTTGATGTATGCTCAGTGTGTGTATGTGAAGTACATGTGCGAATGAAGATAAAATCATTCAAGAGCAGAGCAGAGTGTGGAAGAGTTTAACCAGAGTGTAGAAGTTTTCTGTGCCTAACTGGAACTATCATCAAGCTTTTGTAGAAGCTAATTTCTCAGTTCAGCCTCATCAGATGGATTTAATATGATTATTTTATGTAAGGCAGTGATCCTTCCTCTGAGCCATGAGCTCTAGGCAGTGTTCCTGAATGCATGTGCATTCCCTATTTACTCTTCATTATACTTTTAATAGGGTATAATCATGTGGACTAACATCCACCGTGGTTTTTCCCGTAATAGGGTTTCCACGTATAAAATCTTGGTGTTCATGTGTCTCTGATGTGTTATTGATTTATGATTGCACTATTAATTATCATATCTAAGACTAAAGGTTGATTAATGTTAAATAAGTTTGATTTTGATAACAATTGATTCACCCCCCCTCTGAGTTGTCTATTCTTGTTTTTCCAACAATTGGTATCAAAGCAAGTTCCTCTAAAGGAAAATATTAACAACTTGAGTTGATCTGAGATGGCATCATACATGAAGGAGAGTCCTAGATTCGATGGAACAAAGTACTCTCTGTGGAAGGTTAGAATGTAATGTCATTTGAAGTGCATTGGTGAGCCTTTCTAGAATATTACAAATAATGCATATACTATCCCTCAGAATGGTCTATCTATTGCTGATGAAGTCAAAGATGCTGAAACAAATACTAGTGCTATTGAAGCATTGTTGAGTGCTTTGAAAGATTCAGAGATGTCAAATGTGTTGGTTCTGAAGACTGCACATGAGATCTAGAAAAAGTTGGAAACATTGTATGAAGGAGATCCACTAGTGAAAAGTGCTAAACTACAGAGTCTAAAAGGCAAGAGGGAGGACATGAAGATGAGTGAAGATGAGAACATCCTTTCTTTCTCTCAAAAGGTAAATGAAATGGTGATGAGTGTCATATGTGCTGGTGGAATCTTAGATGAAGAAGAAATTGTGGCTAAGATACTTAGATTTGTCCCTTCTTCCTACATAGAAAAATCTCATGCTATTGATGAACTTAGGACAATGACAAATGTAACAAGAGACATGATGATTGGAAAACTTGCTGCCTTTGAGTTAAGTGAATTTGGTGAGTCTACTCCTAAAATAGAATATGCATTTAAGGCTACTGTATTCCGGAAAAACAAGCAGAGATATGATCCGGGAGAGAGTTCCAAAAAGACACTCAAGTATGAAGAAGAGATGAAACAGATTGAAGATAAAGAAAAAGAATTAGAAGAACTGGAAGCATTGATTGTGAAAAGAGAAGCTAGAGGTCATGGTAAGTACAAAGGAAAGTTACCTATCAAAATTTTTTCTTGCAGTAAAATAGGTCATTTTGCATCAAGGTGTCTGAAAGAGTCTCTAAATATAAACTTGATAAGACTAGATTTCAAAAGAAATGCTATTATGCTGAAGAAGGTGTTACTGATGATGAATCTGATAAAGAAACTAGAAATGAAAATGAATGGGTATTCATTGCTATCAAAGAAAATGGTTAGGTGTCCACTGAATCTACTAGTAATGTGAATGTTGAGAAAGCTCTTGCAGCAACACTTGAAGAAAAGGATGAGTGGGTAATTGACAGCGGATGTTCACATCATATGACTGGTGATAAAAGAAAGTTTGTAAGCTTGAAAAAATATGATGGTGGAGTTGTAAGATTTGGAGACAACACTTCTGGTGTGATTTGTGGTAGAGGCACTATTTCTTTTGGTGGTAAGCATAATGTTGATGTTCTTTATGTAGAATGTTTAAAGTATAACTTGTTGAGTGTTGGACATATGGTAGACAAGGGTTACAATATTCAATTCAAGGATGGTAAGTGTAGAATAAGGGGAAGTTCTAGAAATATGATTGCTTCATGTACAAAGACAAGACGTAATATTTTTCACTTGAGTGTTGCTAGTGAAATTTGTTTAATTTATCAAGTTGATGTAAGCTAGTTATGACATAGGAGGTCGTGTCATGTGAAGTTTGATAACATTTTCAAGATAAGCTCTACTCAAGCAGTCAAATATCTTCCTAAGTTAGTAAAGCCTACTAACACTATGCGCAAGGAATGTCAGATGGGAAAGTAGACTAGAAATTCCTTCTGTAGAAAATAGTATAACTCTAATGGAGTACTGGACTTGATACATATTGACTTATGTGGTCCATCTAGAATCAAAAGTATCCAAGGTGAAAGGTACTTTATGTTGCTTATTGATGATTAGTCTAGAATGATATGGGTTGCTTTCTTGAGAGAAAAACATGAAGCATTAGAAAAGTTCAAAAGGTTCAAAGCTATGGTAGAAAATGAGACATGTCAAAACATCAAATGCCTAAGGTTAGACAGAGGTGGTGAATTCACTTCTTGGGAATTCAATTCTTTTTGTGAAGAGCATTGAATCCAAAGACAACTATCTACTCCTCGGACCCCTCAACAGAATGGAGTTGTTGAAAGAAAGAACAAAACCATTCTAGACACTGCTAGAACCATGATGCTGGAAGAAAATGTTCCTCATTTCTACTAGAGAGAGGCTATAAGTACTATTGTGTACATCCCATTAACCGGGTAAATGCCAACAATAATTCTAGTAAGACCCCTTTTGAGCTATGGTTATAAGCCTACTGTCAAATATTTCAAAATCTTTGGAAGCAAATGCTACATCAAGAGAGATGATGATATAGGAAAGTTTGATGCCAGAAGTGATGGAGGAATCTTTCTAGGTTAATCTACTAAGAGCAAAGCTTACCAATGATTCAATAAAAGGTTGAAGAAAATGGTAGAAAGTGCAAATGTCAAAGTTGATGAATATATTGATAGACCATCCAGATGTAGTGGATATGACTCAAATGATAGTACTAACAATGGAAATAATGTTTAGACACAAAATAAAATTCAAATTTCTTTGGTGAACCAAGGGAATCAAGAAGCAGAAACTAGCAAAATTGCATAAGAAAGAACACAAGAACAAGAAGTCGGAGAAAATACTAAAACTCCCAAGTATGTAAGGCAAAATCATTCTGACGGTTAGATCATAGGAGATAAGAGCAAAGGTGTGCAAACTAGAAGAATAATTTTAGAAGAGTATTGTCTAATTTCCAAAACTAAGCCTAGCAATATCAATGAAGCATGCAAAGATGAATATTGGATGGAAGCCATGAAAGAAGAACTAATGCAGATAGAGAAAAATGATACATGGCATCTTGTTCCTAGACCTCAGAACAAAAATGTGATTGGAACCAAATGGGTGTTTCAAAATAAGTTGAATGAACAAGGTGAAGTGGTTAGAAACAAAGAAAGATTGGTTTGCAAAGGGTACTCATAGATGGAAGGTATTGATTTTGAAGAAACATTTGCCCCTATTGCTAGAATTGAAACTGCAAGATTATTTCTTGCTTATGTTTCTTTCAATAATTACAAAGTCTATCAGATGAATGTAAATTCAACATTCCTAAATGGTGAGTTAGAAGAGGAAGTCTATGTTGAGCAGCCAGATGGATTTCAACAGACTAACAAAGAAAACATGGTATGTCGATTGAAGAAATCTCTATATGGACTTAAGCAAGCCCCTAGAGCTTGGTATGCTAGATTGGATAAATACTTGTTGAAGCTTGGATTCAATAAAGGTACTACTGATAGCAATTTGTATTTCAAGCTGGATTAGAATAAAGAATTGATCATTGAAGTATTTGTTGATGAAATTATTTTTGAAGGTGATGATGATTTGTGTATGAAGTTTGCTGAAGAAATGAAAAGTGAGTTTGAAATGTCAATGATAAGAGAGCTGAAATTATTTTTAGGACTGTAAATTACTCAGTTAGATGATGGAATTTTTATATCTCAGTCTAATTATGTGAAAGAGTTACTAAAAAAGTTTGGTATGGAAGATTCAAAGCCAGTTGGTACACCTATGGTAACCAGATGCAAACTTACACAGAATGATGATTATCCTAAGGAAAATCAAACAAGATACAAGTCAATGATTGGTGGATTTCTTTACTTGACTCAAACCAAGCCAAATATAATGAATGTTGTATGCATGGTTGCTAGATATCAAGTTGATCCCAAAGAGTATCATGTGATTGTTGTGAAAAGAATCTTCAGATACTTGAAAGGGATAGTTGATTTTGGTCTTTGGTATCCTAAGGATGATGATATTATCTTGAGCACTTTCATTGATGTAGATTGGGCAGGAGATGTGGATGACATAAAAATTACAAGTGGTGGTGCATTCTTCTTAGGGAAGAAGTTGGTGTCTTGGCTTAAAAAAAAAGAACTCCATTTCCTTATCTACTGCTGAAGCAGAATATATTTCTACTGCAAACAATTGTATTCAAGTATTATGGATGAAGTAGATGTTGAGAGATGTTAGATTTGAGTATGAAGAACCTATTGCTATATTTTGTGACAATTCCAATGCCATCAAAATTTCTAAGAATCCAGTGCTACATTCAAAGACAAAGCATATATCCATCAAATATCACTTCTTGAGAGATAAAGTAAGTGACAAAGAAGTTAGACTAGAGTATGTACCTACCAAGGAGAAAATTGCAAACATATTTAATAAGCAATTGCCTAAGGATACTTTTGAGTACCTTAGAGGAAAGTTAGGGGTGATTTCCCCTCCTAATAAGAACTAAGTGATGCAGGTCTTTGCATCAGTCTGTGAATTCATAGCCATATCCTATTCTAGATTGATGTTGTGGTGGCTACTACTAAGGGGAAGTAGTCAGATGTGCTAAATGTGTGGTTAAGAGCTTGTGTAACTTTTCCATTGATTTTAAAGGGGGAGAAGAACAATGTGAAAAACTCTTGAAGAAAGGGGGAGAAGAGTCAACAAAGGGAGAGAAATGAACAAACAGTTGTGTTGATGGCATTATTTTTTCACATCATGTGTTGCCATCAATGCCAAAGGGGGAGATTGTTGGATGTTGTGGTTGTGTTTCTGATATGTGGTTTTCATTGATGTCAACACTATTAGCATTGGTGATGCTTAAGGTTGTATATGTCGAGGAGATTGAGAAAATTGTAATAAATATATTGCAGGCAGTCTATGATGTTGTGAAGATCCAAGTGGTGAAAATTTATGTACATTGAGTTTATGGTGTCGTGCATTAAAGGGTTTGTTGTTGAGCCTATCTAGTATGTTGTTCGAAAGTTTCAATGATACACATCAATAATTGAGAAAGTTATGAAGGTCTGTATTCCTACAGTTATTCAGTTACTGTAGCAAGTGTTTCTGGAAGATGAGATTGCAATTCTGGTGAATTTGGTTGTTGCATATGTTTATGAGATGATCAGTAATGTTTCTAGATCATTCTCTATTAGTTCAGTACGTCTGCATTGATCAGAGTGTTCTTAATTGAATATTTTTCCTTGTGTGTTCAAGTTTTTCATGTTCTTGGATGACATGATGGTGAGAGCGTGTTGCGGATCTCTATGGATTAATGGTTTATTGTTCAACATGCTTGAAGGTGTTTATTTGGGCCCTCACTATGTTATGATTGAATTGTGGTGGTGCGCATTAAGATTTATTTATGTATTGAGGCCGACAATTATAATTTATTCTTTGTTTGTGGCCGACAAATTAGTTGATGTAAATCCGTGTAGCGAATATATAAGTGCAGTTGTTTTCCTCATTTTGATGTATGCTCAGTGTGTGTATGTGAAGTACATGTGCGAATAAAGATAAAATCATTCAAGCGTAGAGCAAAGTGTGAAAGAGATTGAGCAAAATGTGGAAAAGTTTAACTAGAGTGTGTAGAAGTTTTTTGTGCCTAATTGGAACTATCATCAGGCTTTTGTAGAAGCTAATTTCTCAGTTCAGCCTCATCAAATGGATTTAATCTGATTATTGTATGTAAGGCAGTGATCCTTCCTTTGAGTAGTGAGCTCTAGGCAGTGTTCCTGAATGCATGTGCATTCCCTATTTACTCTTCATTATACTTTTAACAGGGTATAATCTCGTGGACTAACATCCACCGTGGTTTTTCCCCTAATAGGGTTTCCGTGTATAAAATCTTGGTGTTCATGTGTCTCTGATGTGTTATTGATTTATGATTGCACTATTAATTATCAGATCTAAGATTAAAGGTTGATTAATGTTAAATAAGTTTGATTTTGGTAACAACTGATTCAACCCCCCCTCTCAGTTGTCTATTCTTGTTTTGAAAACATATTCATATATGTTCCACATGAACCAAAGTTTTAACTAGCATCTTAGTAATAATGTTTAGGGTGTCCTCAAGATAGCCAACATGAGCATGGAGGTCAACCATGCACACTTAATGATCAAATATATATATATATATATAATGCAATAAGGGTTACTGATGTGTGAAGTATGTGAAGCCCTGACCCACTAAACTTGCATGACTACATGCATCTAGAACACAAGAAAAGCTTACAATGTTAGTGTTCCAAAGTGCTTCATTAATTCAAATATTTTGAGAGCTTCCTTGTAAAATCCATTTTGTGCACATTTTGTAGTCATATCATTTCATTCCTTAAGATGACATCTCTTTGAGGCATTATGTCAAATAGTTCATTTTATATTACATTTTGGTGTCAAATCTTTGGTAATTATGGTTAGTTTCATTACATTCAAATTCTGAATTTTGGGAAATTATATACAATATATAGATTGATGGTTGTTTGGATGGTGAAATTAGCTCTCTTAGAAATTAACTGAAATATCTTTTCTTAAAATATCTAGAAGGATTATTTTAATTAAAGAGGATTTTGTGGTTATTTTTGTAACAATGATTAACAATTATTTTACAATGTAGCTAGCTTGCTATTTTCATTCAAGATACAAGTCATCAAAGTCAAGCACATACCAAGAAGATGGTACTCTACTTCAAACCCTCAACCTCACTTAGTTTAGTTTGCTTACATGGGGATATTAAGGAAGTTGCTAAATAATTAATATATATCATTTTTTGTTTGTGAAGGAGAATCCTGTGAGATCCAATATGGCAATGGATCAATATCTAGTTTCTTAAGTAAAGATGATGTCATAGTTGGGAAACTTGTTGTGAAATAGGTTAGTAATTTTTGGATGTTAAGGCTTCCTAGTTGGATATCAAATATCATTTCCCATCAAATTAATTTGGAATTTATGTATAAATGGATTCTTTCATTATGCACTTGTCTTTACTAAGAAAACACATGAACTAAAGTTGACACTTTTGTTGTCTAAGTCTGATGGAATTCTTAGGCTTGGTTTCTCAGAAATTTCTATTGATAATGTTGTCCTAGTTTAGTTAGTGATGATAGCCTTCATTCTATAATGTCAACTTCATTTTATAATTTGAGTGTATCACCTTTCTTAAACTTTGAACAAGATTTTGAAATCAAGGGTTCAATATACATATTTGAGGCCTATGTTGAACACTTTGTTTAAGGAATTTGTTGACAGGATATATTTTTTTAATTGATTTATCTTTTTGCTGTGTTTGGACTTACTTTTGTAAACTTGCAATATACAATGCAATTTTATTCTTTTTGAATTGAGACTAAGAGTAATTTTGTTGGTTGTATTGAGGCACAAATTCATTCATGGTAGAAAAGGCAATGCCCTATTGCTCATATCAGATGGCATGTTGCATATAAAGGAGGAAAGATTCTAGGGTTATTGTTGACTGCATTGAAGGAGAGAGCTTCATATATGGGACACAATCAAATCTCTCCTTGGATTCTACACGTTATAGGTTTCTCCAGGAAGATTTCTCACATTGTAGAAGTTTAAAGAGATGAAAGGGGCATGCGCTTGCATTGAAGGGCTCCAAGCATGCATTTCCATCATTGTAGAAGGTTTTTGGAGAAGTTTCTTTCTTGTCATTTTTGTGCATTGTAACTCATATTTTCAGTCTTGTGACTGAAAATACAAATTGTAATACTCTAATTCTAAGCATTTTTCAAGAAAGATAGATATTTTAGACTTGTGCAAGTAGTAAGAACACCTTTATTTTAATAAAGTTCAAAGATTTTTCCTTTTCAATGGTTGTCTTATTGTGTACAATTGATGATTGATGTGCATTTCTGTGTTTTATGTTTAAATTCTCAAATATCAGTCAATTAAAATTACTAAATATACTATTAATTGACATCAATTAATAATTAAATTGACTAAATATACTACCAATTGACAGAAATCGGTGAACAGTGAATAAATATGACTAAATATATGACCAGTGAAATCAGTGAATAAAAATGATTAAACATACTACCAAATTGATCAAAATGATGATTAAAATTAATGACTAATTACACTACTAATGCATAGAAATCAACGAATAAAAATGACTAAATAAGTGACCAGTTAACAACAATCAATGATTAAATTAATGACTAAATATATTAGTGAATAAAAATGACTAAATAAGTGACCATATTACAACAATCAATGACTAAATAAGTGACCAGATTACAACAATCAATGACTAAATCAATGACTAAATATATCAGTGAATAAAAATAACTAAATAAGTGACCACATTACAACAATCAATGACTAAATATACTACCAAATCAATCAATCAAAACAACCAATAAATGACTAAAAATGGTTTAGTCATCAGTTCGGTCGCGTTATAAATGACTAATGGTCACATGATCATGTTTGGTCATTTATATGTAGTTTTTAGTAGTTTTTTTAATCATATCTTGTTGTTTTTATACTAGTGTTAATTTCCTATTAAATGCCATGTCAAACAATAAATTTATTTGACAGATGTGATTGGCATAATAGTCTAGGTGACAAGACATCACTGTTGTCAAATGTTTGGGATGGAGAATTCACCTTAATAAATACTTGATATGTAAAAACTCGAATTAGCGTCATCCAACATTGAGCACATGATAGACATTGGGGGTCAAGTCCAACCCATATGACATGCCATTATGGAGAAACCTAATATCTTGAAACCTATCAAGATACTTAGAAGACAGGGGAAATGAAGAGGAACAAAGAAAAAATGGAAAAAAGGAAAGAAAAGAAAGGAAGGACAAAAAAAGGAAAGAGAAAGGAAAAAGGGAAAGAAGGGAAGAAAATCAAATGAGGCAAGAATGAGAGAACATAACACACATAAAAGAATAAGGGGGGTCCCCATTTTTTCAGAAATAAAATGGGGTGTGAGTGCAAGGCGTGCAATGAAAAGAAACCAAAGGAAAAAATGTTTAAGAAAAACATTTCTTCTTCAATTTTTTTAATAAAATTTAAATTTGAAGGGATTACTAACTCAAAATTAAGAAAAGGAGTTTATGTCAACCTAAGAATTTGACCAAATTATCCATCACAATAGAATACTTGAATCTCATAGTGTATGCAAATGATTTATTCCTGTAAAATAAGATACCAATGAAGTAGAATGACCTCTAAATCAAGACACATGTTTGATATTTCTTTTCTCCCAACTGTTTTGTGCTATCATATGTACACATATATATTTTTAGAACCTAGTTGGTGTGATCTGGTATAGCTCTGATGCCAACCATACATCCATAGCCTTGATAGATATTCCTTTTGATTCCATCAAACATATCCCTATTGCCGACTAGGTGTCCTTAGCCCCAACAAAGGATATTTGAATCACCTGTTTTGTTAAGATTTTATTCATGTTTTTCTTTAGAATCCTCTTCTCTAGGCTATCACTTGATGTTGGGTTGGGGATTATAGTGGTCACTGAGAAATAAAACCATCTTTAGTTTTTCTTGAGTTCAAAGGTCATAACCATTCATCCCTAATCCAAATCTTTACTTCCTTAAGTTTGTAGATCTATAGTAAGATCCAGACAACTAAATTCAAAGACTCATTGGCTTCATACATTAGACTGTCTAGGACTTCCAATATTAATAACAAATTAGTATTTGAAATTTAGAAAGGAAAAAGTTTTAAAAATAGAAATACTACAAGCATCCTATGCATGATTGAAATTCAAACCCATAATACCCACAAAACCCACAACTGGAAAGGGAGGACAAAAGGGAAAGAAAAGAATCGATGAGAATAGGAAATGACACAAAAAATTAATAGAAAACAAAAAAGTAACAAGAAACAAAAAATATACTCTAACTATTTACAAGGAGCACAACCCTTCCTAAGATCCAAAATAATGCTTGAGAAACTACACATTGACGAGTAATGGGGTTGGCTCTCCTATCATAGTACCGATCCTAAAGGAATTTTCCCCTAAAATCTCAAATATTTGATAAGGTCTTGTCTAAAGTCGACCGAACTTTGAATGGCTTCCTTTCTTCTCTTTAGAATTATCCCAAAGTAGGACAAGATATGAGATCCTAAAAGACTCTATTTTAGGTCTTTTTTCAAAACCACCGTTTAACTACAACTTGATGTTTTGAAACATTCTTGAGAGAAATTTTCTCTTTTCTTCAAAATCCAACAAATTCATTAGACTAACCTAAATCTTATCATATGTGTCCAAATAAATCTCCATAAATTTTAAGGTAGGAATTTTAAGATTTATGGGAAATATGGGCTCTAAACCATAAAATATCTAGTATAGGGATGCCCCTAAGGCATTTTTAATTCTAGTTCTATCTGCCCATAATGTTGACTTGATGTGAGAATTCCAATCTTTTGGATTCTTATCTAAAAATTTATTAATGACACTTATCAAGTTTTTATTAGTCGACTCTATGAATCGATTACCTTGAGGGTAATAGTTTGATGAATATTTAAAAATTACCTTGCATTCAAAAGTCCATTATAATAATTGTACTAAATAAAAAGAGGGACCATTATCACATACTGAAGAAAATGATATTCCAAACATGGTCATTATGTGACCCTCTAAAATATCGATTACCACTTCTATCATTCTTTGTCTGTAAGCGATCGCTTCAAACCATCTTGTGTAATAATCAATAGCCACTAGAATAAACCCGTGTCCTACAAATGAGTGGGGATAGATCATTCCTGTAAAATTCAAGCCCCATTAGGCAAATGGATGTACCTCATATACGGGTTGTAGTGGTATTGGTGTATTTATTTCTTTGCTTACTCTTGTCTAATAAACATGGCAAGTTTTGACATGCTAAAAGGAATCCCTGAATAAAGTGGGAAAATAATACCCCACCCTTAATATTTAGTGAGTACTATCCTCAATCGAACCGTGGCCAATACCAAATTTATCATGAAATTTCGTCAGAATTGAAATAGTTCCTGCCTTATCCAAGCATCTTAAGTAGACACCTTTATAGTTTTTTCGATATAAAGTACTAGCCTTTACCATATAATTTTGACTCTTGATCCTTAACACTCTCCTCTAAGCAACAATTATACCATCTGGGCACTTTTTTTGTAGTAGGCACTGAACTATATCTTTATACCATACATTTGAGGTGATGTCCTACTATGTGTACTGTTGACACACTAGTTGTTTATCCACTTTGGCCAATGTTTTTAACAATCATTGACCTCTTACTAGTTTCATTGGATGAATTTCCATGTCAAACTCCTACAAAATAGCCATCCATTTGCCTCTTCACTCTCCAATCTTATTTTGCATCAACATGAACTTAACAATGACATTTGGGGCTATGGCTATCACTTTTCTCTTTGGGATATAATGTTTGAACTTATTTACATCTTTCACAAGAGAAAAAGATTATTTATCTAGGTTAGGGTACCTAATATTTTCATTTTTTAATGGATAACTCATGAAAGCTATTTTCCTCTCATCACCATCTACCCCTTTCTGAGTTAGAGCACCATCACAAAAATGTTCTGAATCAAAAGTATAGATATTGAAGGGCTTGGTGTAATCTGGATTGGCCAACACAGGTGCCCTGGTTATAATTTACTTAATTTATTGGAAAAATTTCTTTGATTCTGTAGTCCATTTCATCTTTTCATCCTTCTTCATCATATCTTTAGAGGGTGCACATTTTTTGCAAATCCATTGATGAACTTTCTAACAAAGTTAATTTTTCCAGAGAAAGATTTCAAATCTTTTTTATTGTTGGGTAATGATAACTTCAAAAAGGACTCAATTTTATCATGGTCTATGGAAATAGATTTCTTAGAGATTATATGACCTAGGAGCTTCCCTTCAATAACTCAACAAATGCACTTCTTTGGGTTTAGTGAAATACCTGATTCTTTACATCATTGGAGGATCTTACATAAGTCACCTATGTGGTCAGCTCTATTCTTAGAGAATAAAATGAGACCATTCATATATATGATGATAAATTTACTGATTAGCCCTTTGAAAGCTATGTCCATCACCCTTTGAAAGGTGGCTCCAACATTAATGAGAACAAAAGGCATTCTTTGATATGCAAAGGTTCCCCAGTTAGTGGTGAAGGTTGTCTTTAATCTATTTTCCTCTTAGACCATTACTTGATTGTAAGAGAACATCCATCCAAGAATGACATCATCTAAGATCCTTTTACTATTTTTAATACTTCATCTAGTGAGGGAAGTGGATAATTATCCTTCTTGGATGCTCAGTTCATATTTACAAAATTGACATAGTCAAATTTCTCCATTTTTCTTCCTTATGGGTATTATATTAACAACACAAGTTGAATGTATTACTAGATAAATAGTTTTGGAACTCAATAGCTTCAAAAATTCTTTTTGAATTAATCACTCAAGTAAGGCATTAACAGGACATTGCCTCTTCGTAAAAGGCTTAGTTTCATTCTTATAGAAATGCTATGAGTAATCACTAATGTGTCATAGGTTTTCAATTATTCATAGCTCTAGGAAATGAATTCTCTATAATTTTTTAAGGCTTTTACTATACCATTTCTCTCCTGAGTCATGCAACCTTGACCAGTGAAAGCATCTCTCTTATATTCTTTATCTCCTAGATTATGAGAGTCACACTTACCTCCACTTGAATTGGAGGCACAACTTTTTGAGGTCTTTTTGTATTGTCGTGCTCAAATATCCTTTCTAAATAAACCATCCCCTTAGGAATTTTATTGGTCTTCAAATTAAAAAAATTTCCTCAACTATTTTGAATGGATCCCTGTCACATTCATCAATGAAGTAAGCAGAAAAAAATCTAGAATTAGTGATAAATTTGAGGATATGTTGATCATATTTGAACACTTGAAAATTGGTAATGTTGTTTGGAAATGATGGTGCAGGAACCATATCTACAAAACATATCTCTAAATAAGACCCATTCATTAGTTGTAGAGAGTTGGCTGAGACAGTAAGAGCATCTGCAACATAGTTATTTCCTCTAGGAATAGATTTTATATTGAATACTTTGAAATATTCAATCAAATCCCATACTTTATTTCTCCAAGAAGATAGCCTTTTGTCATGGAAAGAGTATTGAATTCTGACTTGTCTTACAATAAATTGGGAATCTCCTTCTATGAGTAAATGTTTAACTTTCTTTAGATGAACCAACAGTCATCCTATTATCAATGCTTCATACTCTATCACATTGTTCGTACAAGTATACTACAAATTGAAAGCACCTATAAATGGCTTCCCTTACAGGTTGATCAACTCAACCCTAGCACTATTTTCATTATTTACACTTAGATCCATAGAATTTGAGTTTCCTCATCATTTTCTTTTTAGAGGTCGGTGGTTGTGGCTCTTCCTACTTTATAGGGGTATCTTCTTGAGTAGGGAAACAAGGATTTCATACTAATTTCTCATACTCATCTGAGCTTTCTTCTTGAGACAGAGGGTATCCTTCTCTTGCAGGTATCTCTAAGGTAAAATTTAATGTCTCCTCATTAGGGCTATGCTCCTCTTCTTATACTTGATGATCATAAGTCTTGGTAAATTCATACTATTCCATTTGATCCTCTGATGTTGACACTTCATACGAATTTGTACCTTCATATTTTTGACAATGTATCATCTTCATTCTTGCTAATGCATCTTGGAAAGTGTAGCATAGAAAATCATGCACTCTTGAAAAAAGAGGCAATTTCACACTTCATTTGGACCTATTTTGGCACCCTTGCATTAATTACCCTTCAAAGTCATCATTTATAGGCCCCTATGACCCATTATTTTGGATTTTGAGGCCCAATTCACTCAAAAATCATATAAAATCTAAAAACCCACCTTGGGTGAATGAGTCCCCTTAGGTGGAACCCATTCACCAAGGGTGGCGAATGAGTCCCATTTGGGGCCTTTTTCAAATTTGAGTGGGAATTCATCAATTTAATTCAAGTTTTTGATGAATGTTGGCCTTTGGGATCTAAATAACAGTCAATTAGGTGTTGATTCCTATAAAAGCAAGCTTCTAATTCATTTTTATCAATCTTTAAGCACTTTGAGCAAGTATTTTCAAGTATCAGGCATCAAGACTCTGCAAGCAAGTTCTCACAAGAGTATTCAAATTTCAAGAGCAAGTAAGGTTGAAGCTTTGGAGCAACATTAAAGTGTTTTTGTAGGTCTTCAAGCTCACTTTTAATCAAGATCTAGAAATTTCAAGGGTTGATCATGGATACCTATGGTGAATCATGATGGATTCTAGGTTGGGGAGATGCAACGAGCCATCAAGCCAATCCTAAAGACTTGTTTCCTAAGTGATTCCATCCTCCATTATCACTCTACATTCAACCTAAGGAAGGTACAGGAATCATTGGATTCATTTGGGGTGATTGAAGATCATCACAAGTGAATCATTCATCTCTTCATTTCCATTCTTGCATCATATTCTTTCATGATAGAATAGGATTGCTTCATGTTTCATATTTCCTAGTCTTAGACACACTTGAGGCTAGGGTTTTCATGCACATTTCATTATATTTTTTAAGGTTTAATTACCAAACTAGGGGTTTGACCAAGGAAAACCCCCCATTAAAAAGTCAAGTCAAAATTTGTTTTGTAAGTGTTTTTGGTAGGTTCGGATTGAGAACTCAAGCTGGAAGGGAAGGGCAGGTGTTGAAGTGTAGATCAAAGTTTTTAAATCCTAGAAAAGATGAACAAGATTGATTCACCAAGAGTGACGAATGAGTCCCACTGCTACTATTTGTTAGATCCAGTTGTAAATTCTGATACCCTTTTTCCTGAAATAGGTTCCTGCATAGAAATCTAGACCTGGGACTGATTCACCCAGGTTAGCGAATGAGTACTAGTTGGTGAAAAAGTCAACATTTTCAGAATTCCAAATTTGTTTCCAGTCTCTTGGAGGTTTCTAGGTGCACATTTTTCATACTTTGTTTTCCTATTCAATTTTAGTTGCATTTCTAAGGCTTTTTCTAGATCATTTTGCATACTGCATTGTGTTTTCAAACATTTTCTTTTCCAAGTTTATACTTGATTGTGAACCCCTCATTTGACATCATTCAACTCCCTTTGAGCATTCCCTTTTCCATATTTCAATCTCCTTTGCATTGAAATATCAAGGGTTTATTCTTGAGTGAAAAGTGTGGAAATTGACCTCTCTCCTTTTAGGTCCAAAAGCCTAGAAGCGAAAGAGAGGATACCATTTTTCCATTTTTTAGAAAAAAAGGAATGAAAACTTAGAATGATATTTATTATGAACCTGTCATCATATTGGAAACAATTACTAAGGCTTCTGCATATTTACCAAGGTTATTCATATTGTCATTCATTTTATCAAAAAAATCTTGGAAAATAAGATCAGAAGGTTCAAAATCTTACACTCCTTTAATAGGAATGTTAGTATCTATTTTTTAAATTTTAGCTAAGGACATCGATACTAAAAATTTCATTTTGTATACTCCTAAATCTAATTCTATGATAACTACTTTTTTGGGAGCATTGTACTTGGTAATCATGTGTTTTAGTTTAGGTTCTGCTTCAATTTTGATCTGATTATTCATCCCTTTCAAAGACAACCTTAGTTGGGTGATGTAAGTGGAAAACCATCCTCTTAAGTATTTAGTCCATTATCTACTGAGAAACATTTTTTACATCTCGAGAATGTCTACCACATGTATACCAATTTATTCTTAGACTCAGGGTCTAATGCTAGTTGCATATGTACATTTTTCAGTTCTCCTATGACTTTAACATTTATTTTTTCTAGCTATTATACAACCCTATTATTAGGATTTGGGATCATTCATAACTTCTGGCATATGGAGTAAGGCATCGTATTACATGAGGCTCTAAATCCGATCAAACAATTATGTATATTTTCTCTTAACATTTAAACACTTAATAAGAATGGGGGAGCTTTACCTTTGAATATTGTGGTCATTACATATGAAGAATTTGAATCTTGCCATTTATCCTTTTGAGGAGAGTTGATAGATGATCCCCTAGGGTTATCCAAGGATTTTAGTAATGCATCTTTTTGGTAAGGAAAATTCTACAACATATCATAGATGGAAATATTGGATTTCATTTTCTTTAAATCTTCTACTGCACTATATTTTTCTTCATTTGGTTTGGGAGCTTTGTAAATCTAAAAATTACTAGGTCTAGAATTGCTTTTGATAGGTCCCTTGGTAGAAATGGGATTATTGTCAGCATGGGGATTTAGAGTAGGGCTCAACCTAGGTGGAATTCCATTAGTTAATGGTTCCGTTTTGCTTGTCAAGTTATAGTTATTTCTATTTTGCTAAAAAATAATATCAGTATTTTTTGGTTCATTCTCATTTTCGAAAGGGAAAGTAAATCCATCTTCTTTTGAGCAATGATTCAAGTTCCCTTCACTTAGTAATGCATAAGAATCCACCATCATTGCATTAATATTTTTTAGGAGAGATTTGAGTATTTCCCTATATGAGTGTAGATACCCTCTACATCTCTAGATAATTATCCTCACTATGATCAAAGGTTTTGTGGAACCTACAACCATTGAAATATAGTGAGTTTACCATATTTTCATTTTCTAGAGGGTTTGGGACTCCTCCATTTTTTTCTCTAGTATTCCAAGGTCTTTTTTTTTTCATTGTGAATTGAAATTCTTACCTTGGAAGCCTTGATTTTTTTGACTGTTACTTTGGTTTTGGTTGTAGTTTTGGCTATAATTTTGATTTTGGTGATTCCCTCCATGAGGAGGATTAAATATCAAGTGTGTGAGCTCATTTGTGACTTGAGATAATTTTTTCCTCATTTATTCAAATTCAAAATCCCATTGATTATTATGTCTTGATTATGGAAGTGTTTTTGGTTGTTCGAAAAAGGCCCCTCTTGACTATCACGTCTTGTGGGTGATGTTCAATTCTTTACCATAACCTGGATATGTAAGGATAAGTGTGCTATGGTTTTAGTGAATCATGGGTTGATAAGGTAAAATATCTATGGTGAATTTATTGCTCCTAGGATAGGTTTTATCAAGAGCGTATGATTACTTAGGGCACTATATTTTGCAGAGATATGATTTTTTGTGGTAGGTAAACCTAGTGACAATAGTGAACCAAAAGGATTTCCTACATAGGGATCTATTTTTGGGGGAAAATGATGGATTCATTATATTTTTTTCTAAAGTATCTCTACTAGTCTTAGGTAATCTTCTTAAAAAATAAGCTAGTTAAGGGATCTAAAGATCTGAATTATGTTTGAATTGTCTCTAACTCAGGCATGAGGTATGGATGACCCAACCTTTTGTATGTCGTGTGAAGCCTTCTGATGTAGATACTAATGGGAACATTGGGTTCTTTCCTGGAAGAAAAATTGGTGATATAGAATAGCAAGATCTATGTATATCTTAAATTGATTGGTGAATTTATTTTCTAGATCTTGCCAAGTGGTGATTCCTACTCTAGGAAAGTTAAGATACCAGTTATATAAGTGAAATATCCTAGTGAATATGGGAATAACCTATAGACCATGTATTGGTGACCAATTTGAGCTTTATTACAAATTTATTTGAATGTTCTCACATGATCTTCTTCTATTCTAGATTCATCATATACATATTTAGGCCATAATTTATTTGGGGTTTTGGGAAATTTATGCAAAGGTCCTCCCATTCTTAATAGAAAAAAAATATTTCTTGTGAAAAAGACCATTGTTAATGGTGGAGGCATAGCAATAGTCATGTTCTATGGTGAAATTGGACATACTATCAAGGATTGTGGATTTGGGTTTAAGGGCACGATGCTATAGTATTTGAAGCTTCACCTTTGTTTTTACCTTTATCAGTGCTTATCTTCCTATGTTAAAATAATTTTGTTAGATATCCTTTGTTGGGAGAATATCTACAAACTCTATGATATTTGTCCACCTAAAAGGAGATTCTATTTTCCATCTTTGCTAATGTTCAAGCTCTCCTTCTATCACCAATTCTATTGAGGGTGGTGTTAGCACATCCAACTTTTTGAGAAATAATGAGCTATTACTCCTCTTGAAAAGTAGAAAACTACTTCAATGTTACTTTATAGTTAGGCCTTGATTGTGAGGGATAGAAAAGTGATCATTGTTAACGTGTTTCAATAAGAGACCTAGGTTGTTAAATTTTTGGAAAATAATATTAATAACATGCAATTAAAAATAAAAAATCTAATATTGAGGAAACAAATTACAAGTCTAGATTTACAATAGATTTATATCAATAAAATTCTCTTTTCAATGATTTCAAAGTGATTCTAAAATAAAATCTAAAAGCTAGAAGAGTAATAGGAGAGAATTAACTAAAATTTAAACTAAATGAACAATGAAAAAACCTATTTCATTAATCAGTTATGAATGTTTAAATGAAATTTAAACCTCACAAACCAAATGTATCAATGCAAATAGTCATTCACACATTTTTGTTAACAATGATGCAATATTCTAAAGAAATGTAACCAAACATAGGATTTTTAGATTTTATCTAATCAAAATGCCATCAAACATTCACAAATATGAGACAAAATCTTAATTAATTCTGGAATAACATTTGAGATTCCACTAAATTATTCATCTTAGATAAAATAAAGTAGTCATGCTATTACCAATACACTAGATTGATACGTATGAAAAATAGGCATAATCCTTTGATTTATATCGAAAGTGTGATCTTCATAAAATCAGTAGGATAACCCACTCTAATATTGTATAAGTTTTTTGTGTTAAATACATCAAAATTGGATCCTTTGAAATGATCAAAAATAAAAAACACATAGGATGTAGAGTTCATAAATTTTTTGATTTGAACAAAAGGAAAACTAAAACTAACTTCAGCACCCAAAATCTAATTGAGTTAAACTAAAAATACAACTAAAAACTAATTGGGCACCCTAATTTTAGTTCCTATATAACTAAACTTAAACTAAGGAAGCTTAAAAAGCTAACTAAAGTGAACTAAAATCTAATTCCATTTCTAATTCTACAAGCTAGGCATTGATTTGTTACAATACTTTATTCAAAATAAAACAAAATTGAGAACTCTTTCCTTTAGTCAACCAAATAAGATGTTAGTGAATGAAGTGATCACTTCATTCATTTTCTCTATGGGTGGGCCCCAAGGGTACTAAATCTTTATTCTTTGGTTGAATTATGAGTTTTTTATCCGTTCTCGTAAACTAACAAAGATAGTGAACTCTTCCTAGAAGGAGTGAAGCTTTGTCTTTTTACTCATCATCTTATCGATGACCACCTAGGTGAAGTGTCCTTGCATTTGATTATTCAATCCTTTCACAATTTTACTAGGAACCTTCACAAAAAATAGGCATTTCCTAGAATGTGCAATTTAGGTCTACAACAAATTGATGAATCTTGGTCATAGTTTTCTCTGCCAGAACTTTGTTCTTGTTCAGTTTGGCCTTGTGCTTATTGATGATCTTCACTCTCATTTTTTCCACTCTTAACCATTCAAGAAGCTTGTCTTGATCTAATTCTTTGATTACTATAGCCTTCATGAGATCCTCTATAGGCATAGCCTTTATTTCTACCAACCTACAGACACATATAAGGAAGAAACTATGTAGGGGCCCATATTTTTTGGGTCCCATAATTGTGTTTGTTCTACAACTCCTCTAGGTTGTCATAGAAGGAAGAAACTATACAGGGGCATAACATTATAGCTCCATTTGTGTCCACTCCTTCTAGTGTTCGAATTTTCAAATCAAGATTCCTTTACCAAAAGCCAACCCACCATGACCTCACTGACATCCCATTTATGAATGGGTTAGGCCTCACTACAATTATTTGGTCCATCTTTGGCTTAAGTTGTGAGACTTGAAGGCCATGGCCAATATTAGCCATGTCCTTACACCCCTGTACTATTTCAGCTTCTCATTTGTCAGATAGGATTGTTTGTGGCCCCTTCATTTTTGTGGTTGTCACACCATTAAGCCACACCCTCAAACTACTAAGTGAGATTCCCCACTTGATCGATGCACCTTTGATTGAAATTTGATTATCTTCAACATTTGCAATTGCTCTTTCCATGTGATGCATAGTCCAATTTGTCATGGAAAGATCTGGGGAAGTCACATTGTCAGTAGCTAACTTTTGAACATGAACAAGTGGTTCCAATCCTATTTTAGTATTTTGAACAAGTTCGGAACCTAAATTTTCACTTGTCTAATCTGTATTTTTTAGAAATAATGTCTTCGTTGATGTTGATTGCTAGCTCTTCCTCAACAAGATCTGGAAAATTGAACCTCACTCCATGAGGTACTCTAAGTGAGTGCCTCCCACTTGATATTTTCCTCTTTTTCCCTCATGCCATGATTATCATTGAACTTGTATGTTTATCCAAGAAGTAAGAAAATAATTTTAATTTGTTTGCAAATGACAAAATTGTAAGCCAAAAAATGTTAGATAAAAAATAATGAAATTGGTAAAAACAATTAGTAATAATTATTCAAACAATCAAGAAACCCTTCAGGGGTTCATAAAAATGATGAATAAAAAGATCCAGGAGTACCATTTTTTGCATTCTGAAAGGAGAATTATGTTTGTTGTTACCTCACACCATAGAGAGCATAAAGCAACAAACCATCGAGGGTTTACATATATATGTACATATAGATGCATGTATATGTATATGCATATATGTATGTATAGTATCTATACAATTATATGTATAAATGTAATTACATAGTTACATGTATACATATATCGATTCATATACATATATATATATATATCTATATATACATACATATATGTATGTATACATATTAATATATATGTATAGAAATTGATATATGTAAACATATATCTATACATATACATATATATATATGTATGTATACATATAAATATATACATACACATATTTATATGTATTTATATGTATACATGTATATATGTATAGATATATATATCTTTGTGTGAACATATAAGAGTACAATGAAAACATACGCTGTGAAGTAAATAATACATGATACAAAGTACTGAGATTTCAACACAAGTAAAACATTTAACAATAATTAGTAACAAATTTTATAGTAAATGAATGCTACTTTGTTGAATTAGACAACCAAAGGATACAAACACTTATATATCGATTTGTTGAATGAACAAGAGACACAAAATATAAAGGAGCCTTTTATGAAATAAATGATAAATATATGTATGGTGGCTTGCTGTATGTGCAATGGAAAGTAGAAAATTAGTAACACATTTTACAGAATTCTACTGTGTTGTATTGGACAACCAAATGATAGAAATTTAAACATAGGTAAAATGAATTTAGACTTGGGTTTTCAGATATATGCCCAAAAAAGTAAGCAAAGGTTTAATGATAATAATTCCTTAGTCATACAAAAATAGACATGGATTTCCAAATATATTCTAAAAAAACCAAGCAATGGTTTCATGAGATTAATCCTTGATTACACCAAAGAAGACAGTGGCATTCAAATGTATGTATGAATATATTTATATAGTTATATCTGTGTGTGTATTTATATGTATGTATATATGTATTTGTATGTATGTATTTGTACATATGGGTGAACCCACATAAGTGGTGAACACTTTTGTGGAGGAAGGGAAAAGTCGATTTTTCCCTCTACACAAAGTGAAGGGGTTCGGCCAAACCTTTATGTTGGTTCGGCCGAACCCCAGGGTTCAACTGAACCCTATGTTCAGGTGAACCCCATTGACTTATGTGTAGTAAATAATAAAATAAAGGGGTTCGACCGAACTAGGGTTTGGCCAAACCCCCTTAATATAGATTAAAACACAAAAAATCTATCATCCCTGTCATTTTCACCAAGCAGCGAACAATGACAGAGGCGGCCGGTGAACAGGGTGCATGCGACGAACCAACGAAGAAAAAACAAGCGTGCAAACACTTCACCTTCGAGTGAACCCTCCAACACATCCTCTTAGGTTGGTTGGACTATTCCATAGCTCATTTTGGTGCAAAATTCGTGGCTTGAATTGCATTTATTTGAAATTTTCTAAAGCATTTTCAACAAATTCATTATCTAGAACTTAGAAGAATATAAATAGTTGAGTATACAATCCATTTTTGTATATGCAATTCCAATGGACAAAGAAGGAAAGGACAGTTAAACAAGGAAGGTATACAATCCATTTTTGTATTCAAACATAAGCAAGATCTTCTCACAACCTTCAACAAGAAATAATGAATTGAATTATTAGTTTGGTAAGATTAACTTTATAAATAAATTCGAAATAGGTTTTGTAGAGATAATGAGGCCACTAAATGCCAAGATGATGAAATATGCAAAAATATAGTGGAAAATGTAAGCTAAGGCATTTTAATAAATCAAGAAATCATTTTTTGAATCCCCTATATTGGTTACAAGCCCAAACTATTCTAAACTATTCTACATATACTCATTTTAATTTGACCACATTCTACAACCATTCTTATTCAAATGAGAAACCTAGGAAATGAAAGGCATGTAGCCTTCATGAGTGTATCATTCAAAGATGCAAAGATAAATTATCCAAATTTGAAGCAAGATTATGCTTTAGTGTGAGTATTGATTAATTTTTAATTACATTTTCAATAGTAAAGTAGTTGTAGTAACCTTTGACATGTAGTAGTAAAGGACTTTCTTAGTAGAATAAATCAAGAGAAAAAAAATGAGAAAAATGGACCACTATATTATAATAATTTGACATATAAAACATGCCTATGAAGTTGGCCAAAGAATAGAAATTAATTAAACTGATAACACAAGTTGATCTAGGTTGATCATACCAATATTATGTAGATGATGTGATAACAAAGGATGATTCATATGCTAATAAAACTAATTATTTTATGAGTCATTAATTCCTTATATATATTTAAATACTAGTTAAAATACATCTTTGCACCTTAAAATGAAAAAGCTACATGTGATTATAGGAGGCTTATTACAAATAAATCATGAAGGAATCTAGACTTAAGGTGATTGAGTAAGGAAGAGGTAGAATGGCTATTGAATTTTTATTATAATTTCCTCTATTAAATTCTTTTCAAATATCTACTCGGTGATGTCCCCTACAAGTTCAAGATGCTTCAATTTCTAAAAATTAAAAAAATATCCTATGTGTGAAGTTGTGTTGGTCATTTTCATGAATTTCTATCAATTACCATATTGTTATTTTGATGGATTTGCATACCAATATTTCATCTCTACCATCTCCATTTTTCTTTTTCCATTGGTCTATTGGGCTTCATCCTCCAAGTATAATCTTTCAACTAATCTTGATAATCCACTTTCAACCTTTGTTAAATTTATCTAAGTATGGATTCTATTGGACTTCATTTTTTTGCGGTTGTCATGCTAGTAATCTAATCCTTAGTGTTTCTTAGTGACCTAGAATATTTTCTATTTCTAGAGTGTTTGGGTTGACCCTCCATTCAAACCATTCTTTTCTCCATATTCTTTGACCCCTCTTAGCTCTATTGTATTCAAGTGTTATATTTTCTAGGATTTTAGACTTGGTTATATCCTACCATACCACTCCCTTTTAAACTTAAAAATCCCAATCCATTTTAATCCAAATGTCTATAAGTATTTTTGCACCAATTTTTCATCTCTCAACCATCATGTCATTTCAATCATTCCCCAACAAATTCACAATATTATTATTTGTATTTACTCCTTTTAGTATTGGGAATTTAGTCTTTCCAATCCTTAAGTACCATCCCTTTCTAACCCCTATTATCTTGATCCTCTACTAGTAAAAAAAAACTCTCGTGTTTTAGAGTTCTAGAATTGATTCCATGCATCTAAATTTTTATCCATCTTTTATTTCACAATGTCAAAATCATGATAATGCCATCTTTATATGATGCTAACATCATCAATTTTTAGAGTAACTACCTATTGAGACATACCTACTAACATCATCTTTTCATTCTCCAAAAAATAAAAATATATAAAGCTAGAGGATTCGACCTTATTTTTCCCTAGTATATTATTTCATACTCCCACAAACCCCAACACCTAGTTGAATACTTTTCCTATCTTTTAGAGTCAAACATTTGGCCTTTTATATTTTTATAAAAAAATTAAGGTCATATAGATACATTAATCTCAACATCTCGATGATTTGTCCTTTATTAAGGTCATATAAGAAACCTTTTATTATAATTGTGTATTATGGACCTCCATTTTTATTTAAGTTTTTTTATGGATTCATGGAATCTTTGAGTTTGTGTTTTTTGTTCTTCATATTAATTATTTATTAGTTTGCATCTAAGACGTGCTATAAAATTATGTTACACTATGTAGTTCATGCTAGGATGATAAAAAAATGTATAATAATATGTGGGGAATTTAAATTGATTGTGGATTATTCTTTAGGGTGCATCATTGGGGTAAAAGGGAATTTTAGAGTGTAAGCTCTAAATGATAAATCCAAGTGCATTAGACTGATTTGAATGTTAGTATTTTATTCAATTAATTAAGGTTTCATGTATTCAAGATAAATTTGATAGTTGAGGGTTGGACATTCTATTCATTTAGAAAGAAAATAAAAATATATATGTTAGTTTCATATTATAGTGAAGTAGGTTTTATTCCATCATCCATAAATTTAGTAATATAAAGCTATTAAATTCCTAGAGAGTGTTATTCAATACATAGTATTTGTATAGGATTTTATATGATACTATATAAATATTAGGTAAATTATTATTGTGATAAACACAATATATATATATATATATATATATATATATATATAGGGATGATTAGCTTGCTTATATCTAGAGTCACATCATTTGAACTAACTACCAAATTAGAGACCTCTTATGTTAAATTAGTTGTGTTCCTATATTTAAGATCTATAGGAAATAAACTTCCAAACTTAGTAAGGCTCAAAGAAGAGGAGGAGGCTTTATCCAAGTCATTCTATCTACTCTAATTTTTCTCCCCCTTAGTCTAAATATATAGGCTACTTCCCCATTGCCTACATTATTCCTAGATTGGGACATTATGGTAGATTTCCTTAATATCTAGATGGTTGCAAGAAAAATACCCAACACCACATCCTCTACAAAAAATAATTCAATTAAATTTTTAAGATATTCATCTTCAAAACATCAAGTTATCTGTACTTTGTACATTACATTAGGCACTATTCCAATTATTCTCTATTTATTCCTCATAAAGAGAAAACTTTAGATAATGAAATCTATAATGACATCATATTCTATGAGTCAAATTTTGAGCATACTTACTATTGTGGGATTGATGTACTTGCCTCTCTTGATTGATATTCTAGTGTACTCACCACTATTTTCATGATTCCCAATATATTTTGGTTTTGTAAAGAGAGAAAAATAGTGTTCAAACTAAGAACATTCTTTTAGTGGACCTCACGTGATGATAGGATCTAAGGCACTTCTCATCACACAAAATCTCCATCTTGGATCCAATTCTAGACTCTCATACACTACACCCCCAAGATTAAGAAAATGACTCATACATCATTATATAGAGTAAACGCATTTCAAAATATATAAAGTCACCATTTCTATAGGAGCATATGTTGAGCATATGTGAAATTATCTAGATTAGTAGTCTTAATGAATTTATTCTAATCATGTTTTGTTCTTACATAATCAAAATCATTGAAAGAGAGAAAAATAGAACCATAACATAGAGATAATCAATAAATTTTTCTACAACTATCAAAAAAGAAAGAAAGAGAACTAGATATCTTCAATAGCTCAATAAATGAATTAATACTGAAGTTATGAGGATCACAAGATTGCCAACTAGGGTCCTATTCTTGTGGATCTTGCTATAGTACAACTTAACAATAAAATTCCTCTAGCATTTCCAAATCTCTCTATCCCTTCACCTCCTATCATGCCACTAAATCTTATTACAATATATTGAACTTCAAAACATCACACTATGCACTTTGTAGATTATATTAGTTACTATTCTACTAAGTATTTATTTATTCCTCATCAAGAGAAAACTTCGTACAATGAACCACATAATGACATTATTCACACTTCCTCCACATGAAGAAGGTAGCCCACCTTTTAAAAAAATCCAAATACAAGGTATAACCTTCTCTGCATGTATTCTACTAAACCAATATGAATACACAAGCATTATTGAGTTAATCAGTATAATTATTTGACCAAATATTGATTTTTTGAACCTTTATAATACCAATATTTTCTTGTAATAACTCAAAAAATTATTGAAAACAATATTGTACATACTATGACGAATGATATTGATCATCACTAACATGTAAAAATTGTGCTCCCTAACTATCTTCTTATTTTATTTTTAACTATTAGGGGCATGCCTATATGTGATGTGAACAATAATAGTTAATCTGAATAGAATTGTAATATTAATATGATTCAACTTCTTTTTGTGGCTGCAACGTGTATTTTTATATAAAATTGACTATAGATCTATAATAGTTCCAATTAGGAAAAATCCTTGCACACCTTGACTTGTTGATCTAACCATCAAGAATAGTGGCTATGTATTGCATACTTATAAAAAATATTCTTAAAATCAGAAATAAAATTAGCAACTTGCTTCTCTTGTGACCAACTCACATCTAAAATCTTCACCTCCAATCTTCAAATTGTATTTTATAGTTATCTCATATCTCTTTTTCTCAAACATTTTATTTCCCAGATCATTTTTCTTCCATCATGGGTACATGATATAAACTTTGATAACCCACCGCATTGTAAACGCTTCTCATTTAAACACTTTTTTACAAAAAAATACAATCATTGTATCTAACACATAAAAATAAATCTAATAAGTTCTTAGATAAATTTGGTATTTTAATTGTACCACACTCTTGTAAAATTTGGTTAGTATACAAAGTATAATTAATATTACATAATAGTTCATGGTAGATAAAAACTACATATTGTATTTACAATATGTATTAGAAATTTTAAGAGTCATGTACAATAAAAAGGCTTACAATCTATTCAAATTCCCTTTGTGATATTTTTAAATGAATATATTTTTCAAGAAATTTTACACAATTTTGTTTGGCTACATTCCAATTAATGTTTAATATGTGGTGTGTGGTCTTGATCATCAATTTTTAATTTTAAAACATCCTTTACATCAAGAGTGATACCCTAGAGTTAAAGTGCCAAAATCATTCAATTTCATCATTTGTGTTATTAATTAGCTTTTTATGAACTCATGGAATCCTACCATTAAAATCTCAAGTACCATTTTCAATAGGACTATCTAGTCTTGATCTTATTGCTAGTGCTTTTCACAATATTTTACAATTTATGCTTAAGTGAAGATGAGTTTTCCTCATTAATCAAACCTTTCTTAATTTATTTCTTACTATTGAGGTTTTTATTACTCTACAAGTAGCTCTTTTATCTTTCTACTTACTAGTAATCCTAATAGAATTAAGAGAATTAAAAAATATTTTAATAATAATTTTATTTTAATTAGAAATTTTGATTGCCTAAATATTTAATTTATTTTGTGAAGGTCTTATTTTTTACAACTTTAGTAATTTTACAAAAGTATTCATTGAAAATTTTTGAAGATCAAAATTGAATGGTTCATGGTTCATTTAAGACTTTATCTTATGTTCACATCAATTTTAAGTAACCATTTTTGGGTTCCAGAATTATTACAATTTTATCAAGCTCATTAGAAAATTTTGAATATGGGATATCATTCTTATTCGGAAAGGTCCTCTCTCTTCTTAAGTAACTTGGAGATACAATGACTTTCATTTTTTTATGTGCACATGTTATCAATTTTATTAATATTATCAACAATTGCATCATGGAGTATAATTTTAATATCATGGGGTTCATTTCTACATTATTCAAAAATATTTATAAATTTGAATTCTTATTTTTCTATGATGTTACTCTTTTCAATAGGTGTTTCATAACATTTTGCAACATTTTCGCTTTAATGTTCAATATTTTTATTTTCAATGTTAAGTAATAATGTTTTCCCTTTATTACTAGTTGTAGGAAATAAATCTTAGATGCAACCTTTATCAATGTTTTTTAAATTGTCTTTAATGACACATTTTGTTCTAGAGTGCACACGCACACTTGTAAATTTAAATTTTATAATTGTTTTAGATTATGTTTTTTGTGCAATCTAGTAATGTGAATGTTTTGATTATTAAAAACTATGATAGATATTGAACGTGTTTTGTGTTAATGGTATGGAAATATTATTGATGAGTAGATGAATTATTAGAACTGTTTTAGATTTCTATTCCTTATATCTAGATATATTATTTAAACTAAGTTCTCATTGCTCCTTTAGGTACACATACATACATAACATAGATAATGCAGATGTTCCAACTCCAGAATCTTTGTTTGCAAATACCACTAATGAGATTAATAAATTGAAAGACTCATTAGTGCAAAATGCAAACCCAAGGATATATTATGAACCATGCATGTCAATATTGCATAGTCTTGAAAAACTAAGAGATGAACTTGAGAGGACAAGTGCATTTTCTCCAGATAGAGTAGCTGCTATTCTTTCCCGCATGTGGGAAGAAGTACATGGTGAGGTTCCCCTTAAACAAATACAGGATAGTGTGACCAAAGAAATGATAAAAACCAATTGTTTTCCATTTTATCAAAGTGCACGTAAGGTTAGGGGATACCAGGTCACTAGATGTGTTGATCATGATATGGCCTCATTGATCTACCCACAATTTCTCACAGCACATGGTCAATACCCAAACAATGACCAGATTCCATTATTTTTTGTTTAGCAGTTGTATGCTGAGGTCCATTTGGGCCTCAAAGTAAACTACTTGGACATTCCACCATATGCTAGTCAGGGGCGTGGCAGGATTGCTGACATACCCACTTATCATCGAGTAGATAGATCGACCCCAGTGTTTAGGGTATTGGCTGGTGAGAGGTCTCCTGCTCTCACCCCAGCTCTAGCCCCCATAGCAGATGAGGTTGTTGTTGCTTCCCAAAAGGAAGCAATTGATACTGTAGGTGACATTGCAGCTGCCACCACTAGGATATTTGCTGATCGTGTAGGTCAGTATTTGATGTCTAGACGTCCCCGGACCACGCCATATTCAACACAGTGGACCACCATGGATCCTTTCATAGTAGTAGGCATCCCTACTCCCATAGAGTTTGAGGCACTTACAGGAGATATGGTACGTAGGACTCTGCATTGTTTGGCTGAGGAACTCTTGGAGGCATATGCCTTCATTGCATCAGACTATGGGATCAGTATAGAGAATGTTAGAGATTGTTTGGCACGTGGAGGTCGTTCACTTCTAGGATCCCATCACTCTCGACCCAACACTAGTGCACGTCAGGATCCACCATCTGATCATTCGTTAGCTGCATAGACTATGGGTTTTACTAAGATGTTGGTTGGTGTCGGTTCGTTATCGTCAATGCCATCTCACCTACGTAGTCCTCTCCACTCATCATTGTTGGCACGACATGAGATAGATCAAAGGGATGCAGATATTGATTCGTTGCTTGATCGTATAGTTGATATGGTGGAGGTGGCCATTTCAGAGGACTCAGGTCATCTGATATCAAATGATGTGCATGTAGGTGTGCATGTGCATGTTTCAATTCCTTTTAAATTATTTTTAAATTTTAGTTTTAATTTAACTAGATATTCATGTACTGATATATATGGATTTATATATTTGTAGGTGGACATACCTAATGTCACTCCTAGCCTTGTTCTAGATTGTACACATCGACATGACTCTATGGATGAATTTGATGCTAGTGGGAATGCGAGTTTTAAATTTTTATATATACATGTGTATATGTACATGCATAGATCTAGATACATATTTAATATAAATTATATGTATTTAACACATTTTTTACATCATTTTATTTGCAGGGCTCAACACATCCATCAGAATAGGACCATTCTCATTCAGATGGTCGTTCAACTAGGAGTCGACATTCATATTAGGCCCTGCATATTAGATGTATTTGATTATATGATGATCTTTCTAGTATTTGACATTTGATTATCTCTAACTTACATTTGATATATATGATGATTTTTAGTATTCGACATTTCCTTATATGATGATCTTTAGTATTCCACATTTGATGATCTCTAACTTACATTTGCTTTTATGATATACATACATTTGGAAATTTTCTCATAACATGTTACATGTTTATACATTGATCAATATTGATATGTTTACATGTTTATATGATATATGTATACATTCGCTTATATTCAATATACATACATTTGCTTATTTGATGATCTCTTACAACTTACATTTCCTTATACGATATATTCATTTGATCTCTCTAGAGTAGAATTTTAGGAAATGAATGCCACTTTATAATTAAGTTCATTCATGTTGATCACAATAAATATTTTGCACATGCATGCCCATGTTGAATAAATTATAGTAAGCAGTAAAAAATTATAAAATAAATGACTCCCAAGCTCAAGTAAACTAATGATATTTTATAAATGAGTGCATTTACTTGAGCCTATAATTTATTAATTTCAAGGACATGTTCTTCTAGTTTTAAAATTTGATTAAAATGATGAAATTAAAATCTTGATAGAAAGTAAGAACAAATAAACAAATAAATTTTATTCTTTGAAACATTAAGAAAATTCAATTCAAATTACACCTCTATTATCTTTTTGACTTGTAACAAAATTCTAAAATTACTAGATATGTTGCATATCTATACATTAAATAACAACAAACTCCACAATGAAATAACTTGTTTGATTACCACTTGATTCATTTAAACTAGTATTTAGGGAACATGAATAAGAACTATGGTAAAAAACTAGTATTTAGTGAACATGAATAAGAACTATGGTAAACAATTGGTATCTTTCTTAAAGAGTTTCAAATTCCTATTCTTATTGTCACTAACATGCAAGCTGTTATAAATGATCAAAGCCCTCTTCCCTATTAATATATATCTAGATAAATATATATTTTTCACAAGAGAAGCCTCAAATTGATCTATATAAATATAGGGTTTTGTCCTAGGAATATACCTAATAGGAAATAGGAAGATGAAATCATGTGTCCATGTTATGACTTGACAATAATCTCCAATATGATGCAATGATTCAATAAAGTTCATAATTTAAATTAAAAAATTATTTAAATATAGATACTTGCAATAATATTTAACATGTTACATTTCAATAGAGAAATTAATTAACTATAATATTAACCATCTTGATTAAATACATACGACTATATACATAAATACAACATTATATTGAAGATATAAATAAATAAACATGCTAGATTTGGGGGATCATTGAAACTAACACTAAATTTTCTTCTACTCCCACCATCACTCTTCCAATGAATTTTTTTATGACAAGGTTTGCACATTATGTACATAACAAGTACTTGAATTCCATGGAACAAATATATAATTGGAAATATCTACTCAATTTAAGGTTCTCAATGTATTTCAACCCCTAATTTGTGTCCAACCAAATTTAAAACACTTGTCATCAACATATATTATAAGTAACTAAAACAATCCAGAGTTCAAACAAGTTACTATAAGTTCCCATCTTGAACATGTATGTACATGTACAAGTGAAATTGAAAATCATGGAGATAATCTAACTCAAACATTCTAGTTCAACCCGCTCTTGAATAACATGTAAATTTTTTTGATGGTCATCACTATCTAGTCTCCATTTTTTTCGTCCACGTGCATGTGGAACTGCATGAAGATGTAGGGTGGTAGCAATTATAAGGTGACTATATTGATATACCTTGTTATCAACTTGATAGTCCACAAAATGAATCCCATGTTGAACAACTTTGACTTGTCTTATATATATCCCTTGCACAACAACAAAACCTGCACAATAAACATGAACCTGAGGTAATACATGTGCATGTGTACAACATTTGCGTGCTCAAGGTTTGTACAATATATATTTAATGTTTTTAAAGTAATGTACACATGTACACAATGTATATATATAATTTTAAATTCAAACTCACCTGTGGGAAATAACATTCCATCGTTTGTTTAAGGTCATGTTAGCTTATTCCTCTCTTTTGTGCAACACAGTAAATAATAGCTAACACCTTCTATGTTTTCAGGCTCTGCTATAACTGCAAAAACATCTCCTGTACACCAAATTTACACAATAAAATTATAAAAAAATTAGAATTGTCTCTAGACAAGTTAAAGATCATTAAATTTATATAATATTTAAATTATTGAAAACTTACACATGTACCTTTTCTAACCAATCATGAAATATGGTCATAATCATTTGAAATCAAAGGAATGTCTTGAAATATTTCATCCTCATTTTCATCGTATGTGTTGGAAATGAATAGTGGTACCATATCCCATTTACTAATGTATTCAAGTTCTTCATTGTTGCATGCATGAGAGTTTCCCGCAATGCACTCAGTGTAGAAACAAGAGTAATCCCTCATGTATAATGTCCATCCAGGGTGACTATTTGAACTCATAACACAATGCAAAGATCTTGTTTTTTCTACCCTCTTGCATCCATGCATCGATCTTCTATCCACACCTAGATAAATGTAATTGCAAAAAACTTATGTGAACTTGAACATGTGTATATATATATATATGTGTGTGTAAATTTTAAATTTAAATAAATTTATTTATTTTAAATGTAATTTATACATACCCGATATCTCCCAAAACACTCTATGTGGAATGTTTTGGTTTGTTCTTCAAGATGTGTTGACCTCATTTGATGCAAAGTGTTTCTTGCACCATTCAACAACATCATGTGCATTGTCTATATGATCTTCTAAATAACTCATTTGATGTTTTCTTAAAGCACGTTTGATGCAAGCTCTCGCGCCATCATGCTCACCCTTTCCATGCCCACTCTCAAAGAAACTCCAAACATGTGGTATGTTGTAAATTTTATGATATCTAGAAAGTGCATAAAATGGCCATGATGATTTGAATTGTGTCGCATATCCATTTGACCATATGAAATGTTTTTCAAATTTTACATCCCTGTTTCTCAAATTCTCAAAAAAACATTTTGTAAAACAATGTTGTACAAAAAGTGTGTCATGCTCTTTATCATCACTAATATAAAAGTGATATTCTTTCTTGATGGCTCATTGTTCATCTGTACTCTCAACACCATCCAATTCCAATTGTGCATGTCGATAACACACATGAACCATAATAGTGACTTGCTTTGAAAAGTAATATTTTGATTGAATCTCTTTTTGATGTACAAAAGAGTAATTTTCTGCAAAGTCAACTACTGATAGAATTGTTCCAAGTGGGAAAGTATCTCTTAATGTTTGAAATTGATGTGCTTGCCACTTAGCATAAAATGAATGTTGTATGTATGGTTGTATCAATTTTTGAAAATCTTCCATAAATTTCCCAATAGGTATCTCCTCTTCTACATAGTTTAACCTTGTGGATTCTTTCCCAATTTTTTTTTGAAACTTTAAATACATGTAACTCTTGCAATTTACTGTCTGACTCAGGTCAGCATTTTCATTTGTTGAAGGAAAGTTAGCCAAATTTTTGCATGTTTCACAGAGTCCTTTTATGCATTTTATTTGAGGTCCATTTTCATGATCACATAATAGATCCTTTATGAACAAACTTACCTGTTTAGGAGGTGCATTTTGAAATCCATATCTTTCTTCTCTCATCTTTTGAAACACCTGATAGTAGAGATCAAATTCAATGTGATACGACAACAACAAGTTTCAAAAAACCTGTTTATCTTCACATAATATGGCTTTAACCTTTCAAACATTGTTTGCCCAATCTTTATATGAGGATACATATTACAAAAGTTCATATACATCTCAAGTTGTGTTATGTCTAGCCAATGTTTAATATGTTCTTCATAAATACCAGATCCAATCCTGTACCTCATAACAACTCTAATATTTGATGACGGACGAGTCTGATCATTCCAAAAACTTGAGATCAAGTTCCTAACAACATCTTCAATCCTGTCAGAATGAAGAGCTCTACACATAATTGCCCAATTGCCTTCAGAACTATCATCTAAAACCTTTCTCTTTTTCTCATATTTTATTAGTGTGGTTCTACTATAACCAAATTCGTGGAAAGTGCTGACATTTTTCTTTTTCTGGATATTTCTTTATTTAAAACAGATGTCAAAATCACCTTTCTTGCAATGGCCTTATCCACTGATCGAGATCTTTTCCCAATGGAATCTAAACCTTTTTTAACATTTTCAACAATATCTTTTTGCAGTCTCATGTGTTTCCTCTTATTCGATGCAGAATATACACCCATCAATTGTAATGACTCTTTCAGCTCATCACGAAGAAGTAAATGCGATAACAATTGGGTTTTTTCAAGTGTTTCAAGATGATTGAAATGATCATGGATTATTCTATTTATAGATTTAGTTATTGACCTTTTACTTTTATTTTTAGGTTGGTCGGCATAACATTTCAGTTTCTCCATATCCATTTCAAGTAAATGATCTAAATTTCTATAAAAAATTTGTTTCCCCAATGTTTTAGCTACTTTTATATGCTCATCCATTAGTGTAGAAGGAAGTGATCCTGACCCCTCTCCAACATGCATTGTTTGAACTTAGGCCTCCTCCCTATCTTCAAGGTCCATGTGTTCTTCAACTGATTCATTTGGTCTAATATCTAGAATGGGCTCGACTTCTGCTTGAGAACTTCCTGCTTGTTGAGCCATTTGTACATGTCACAAAATATTGTGCAAAGAAAGTGAGAGATGATGATATATAAGTGGAGTTGAACATATGAAATCAAATGAAATTAAAGATTCTTCAACTTAAGAATTCCATGGAAAAAATGCATTTGAAAAGGATATGATTCTAAGATGGGATATATGAAAATGGTATGATATATGATGTGATAAGCTAATAATGCAAGAGGTCAAATGAAACTCTAGGTCCAAATTGGTTACGATGCAAGGCTTGACTTGTGTTATGATGGATATATGCAACCTGGGTTGTACATGTATGCAAGAACTAGGTGAAATGATATATATGTACACAAGGACTATGTGATGTGGGCGATAGATAAAAAATGGATTGGTTTTGAGACCTATGAAGAGTAGTGGAACTTGTGCAAGAGCTTAGGGTTCTATTTGATCAATGGGGAATATGGAAAGGACTAAATTCATGGAATGTATGCAACTTGGAACTTAGGCACGATATGATCTTGATAAATCCAACCTGGGTTGTACATGTATGCAAGAACTAGGTGAAATGATATATATGTATACAAGGACTATGTGATGTGGGCGATAGATAAAAAATGGATTGGTTTTCAGACCTATGAAGAGTAGTGGAATTTGTGCAAGAGCTTAGGGTTCTATTTGATCAATGGTGAATATGGAAAGGACTAAATTCATGGAATGTATGTAACTTGGAACTTATGGACGATATGATATTGATATATGCAACCTGGGTTGTACATGTATGCAAGAACTAGGTGAAATGATATATATGTATACAAGGACTATGTGATGTGGGCGATAGATAAAAAATGGATTGGTTTTGAGACCTATGAAGAGTAGTGGAACTTGTGCAAGAGCTTAGGGTTCTATTTGATCAATGATGAATATGGAAAGGACTAAATTCATGGAATGTATGCAACTTGGAACTTAGGCACGATATGATCTTGATATATGCAACCTGGGTTGTACATGTATGCAAGAACTAGGTGAAATGATATATATGTATACAAGGACTATGTGATGTGGGCGATAGATAAAAATGGATTGGTTTTGAGACCTATGAAGAGTAGTGGAACTTGTGCAAGAGCTTAGGGTTCTATTTGATCAATGTGAATATGGAAAGGACTAAATTCATGGAATGTATGCAACTTGGAACTTAGGCACGATATGATCTTGATATATGCAACCTGGGTTGTACATGTATGCAAGAACTAGGTGAAATGATATATATGTATACAAGGACTATGTGATGTGGGTGATAGATAAAAAATGGATTGGTTTTGAGACCTATGAAGAGTAGTGGAACTTGTGCAAGAGCTTAGGGTTCTATTTGATCAATGATGAATATGGAAAAGACTAAATTCATGGAATGTATGCAACTTGGAACTTAGGCATGATATGATCTTGATATATGCAACCTGGGTTGTACATGTATGCAAGAACTAGGTGAAATGATATATATGTATACAAGGACTATGTGATGTGGGCGATAGATAAAAAATGGATTGGTTTTGAGACCTATGAAGAGTAGTGGAACTTGTGCAAGAGCTTAGGGTTCTATTTGATCAATGGTGAATATGGAAAGGACTAAATTCATGGAATGTATGCAACTTGGAACTTAGGCACGATATGATCTTGATATATGCAACCTGGGTTGTACATGTATGCAAGAACTAGGTGAAATGATATATATGTATACAAGGACTATGTGATGTGGGTGATAGATAAAAAATGGATTGGTTTTGAGACCTATGAAGAGTAGTGGAACTTGTGCAAGAGCTTAGGGTTCTATTTGATCAATGATGAATATGGAAAGGACTAAATTCATGGAATGTATGCAACTTGGAACTTAGGCACGATATGATCTTGATATATGCAACCTGGGTTGTACATGTATGCAAGAACTAGGTGAAATGATATATATGTATACAAGGATTATGTGATGTGGGCGATAGATAAAATATGGATTGGTTTTGAGACCTATGAAGAGTAGTGGAACTTGTGCAAGAGCTTAGGGTTCTATTTGATCAATGATGAATATGGAAAGGACTAAATTCATGGAATGTATGCAACTTGGAACTTAGGCATGATATGCTCTTGATATATGCAACCTGGGTTGTACATGTATGCAAGAACTAGGTGAAATGATATATATGTATACAAGGACTATGTGATGTGGGCAATAGATAAAAAATGGATTGGTTTTCAGACCTATGAAGAGTAGTGGAACTTGTGTAAGAGCTGCGGGTTCTATTTGATCAATGATGAATATGGAAATGACTAAATTTATGGAATGTATGCAACTTGGAACTTAGGCACGATATGATCTTGATATATGCAACTTGGGTTGTACATGTATGAAAGAACTAGGTGAAATGATATATATGTATACAAGGACTATGTGATGTGGGTGATAGATAAAAAATGGATTGGTTTTGAGACCTATGAAGAGTAGTGGAACTTGTGCAAGAGCTTAGGGTTCTATTTGATCAATGTGAATATGGAAAGGACTAAATTCATGGAATGTATGCAACTTGGAACTTAGGCACAATATGATCTTGATATATGCAACCTGGGTTGTACATGTATGCAAGAACTAGGTGAAATGATATATATGTATACAAGGACTATGTGATGTGGGCGATAGATAAAAAAATGGATTGGTTTTGAGACCTATGAAGAGTAGTGGAACTTGTGCAAGAGCTTAGGGTTCTATTTGATCAATGATAAATATGGAAAAGACTAAATTCATGGAATGTATGCAACTTGGACTTAGGCACGATATGCTCTTGATATATGCAACCTGGGTTGTACATGTATGCAAGAACTAGGTGAAATGATATATATGTATACAAGAACTATGTGATGTGATCAAATTAAGAGGTGTCAAAATGAGAACAAAATTGATATTTTATAGAAAATGCAATTTTGGATGGATAGATGAGATTGAAGATGACAGAATGACAAGGTGAGATTTTCACACTAGACAAAATTTCAAGCAGATTGCAAGGAATTTATTTCAATTTGAATGTGTTGATTCAGATTTGGAGGATGATGTTCATTTGTTCATGTTGTCTGAAAATAGTTGGCAAACACGTGGTGTTGTAAAGAATGAAAATCAACCACATAGAAGACATTTACAAAAAAAATCCTCAGGCTGCAAGGACAATATTCTTATGGATCCCACAAACCACATATCCTTAGCAAATGAATTTCAGAAGCTTGGCACCATGGGCTCCCCCTTACAGTGCACTCACTTCTCAGGGAAACCAAGCTTCCAATCTCCATGAAACTCCCATGGCAGATTGATCATTTCTACTAAGAACTGCGTAGGTGTGGGTGCCTTGGCAATGGCCATTGCTGCACCAAAGAATAGAAGGTTTGTGGTTTTCTAAAAAAAAGGATTTATTTCGGGCACCCATTCAAAAGGCCACGCGAGAGGCATTATCATCCCAGTCTACAGAGGTTAGGGTCTATAGGTTTGGACGCACCACAAGGGTACTGGGGATTCAATTGCTGGTCCGTATAAAGTTTTGTAATGCTAAGTTTTCCTTAACATTCGAATTTATATACTGGTTGGGCATCGCTTGGCTTTAGTGCATTCTTGGTTTGAGTCGCTTTGGGGTGAGTACTTTTTCCCACCAAAGTAGGCCCAAGATCTAAGGCTTAACAAAAGCGAACCAAAATATTCATAGTTCAATCGATGTTTGTTTAAAAACAAAGAGAAAGCACATGAATATATCAGATCACACTCGCATGGTGTTCTTTTTAAACCAAAATCAAAATGTGAACAAATAGAGAATGCACAAGGTTCATTTTATCCATTTGTAGTGTTTGTCAAGCAAAGGGGTTATTTTTAACCGTTTGTAGTGTTTTCTATCTAAGAGTTAATTTTAAACCCAATGAAAAACAAAGTGTTGTTCTTTTTAATGCATATGCATTTGCATGTATGTTCTTTTTTAACCAATGCATGTAAAATGCAAGTTGAAAAGGAAAAAACAATTAAAATAACATTTAGCTAATTCCAGCTGGACACATGCTAAAACAAGAATTTGAGGGGTTTATTTTATGCATAAATCATTCAACATTAAATTTACTGTGCATAATTTATTTCAACTTAGAGATGATTGTTTGGAGGTGTCAACAGATTCAAATTTTAGATCATAATTAAAAAAAATGATTCAACATTTAAATGAAAATAAAAGTGATTTAATTTTGAACTCAAATTGCTAACAAATTAAAGAAACTTGCCCCTCTCATCTTATAGATAAATGATTCATTAAATTAAAATTACCCCAAATCAATAAAAATACACTTTATAGTACACACAATACCTTATCGCATATATGGAAGAAAATAACACATTACTCATGACTATTTTTCACAAAATATGATTGTGTTACAACATGATAACTTGAACTATTATATTTCATGTTGTAATGCAATTAAATTTATGCATACTAGTAACTAAGTTTTAGATCCAATATAGTTCTATAATTCAACTTACAAGCTATAACATATTAGAATGTTATGGTTTCCATAAAAATAGCATGTTATTAGATAGTGTGGTAAGTCTATGAGCCTCTTTGTACCTAAGTAGATAGTCAAGATCTAGTAAATTTAAATATTTTATTTTTCTTAGATAAGGTAGATCCATTACGAGTGATCGTTAGGATTTGTGTCTCAACCTTCAATCCCTATCTATTAATACTGAACAAAATCTAATTTTCAAATTATAAAACAACAAATATATATATATGTACATACAAGGACTATGTGATGTGATCTATGTATGCAAGAGTAGGAATATGTAAGGACTAGAATGCAATGAAAATGGTATCCAATATGATGCATGAAAAATTAAGAATCCAAGAGGTCAAATGCAACTCTAGGTCCAAATTTGGTTAGGATTGACTTGTGATATGATGGATAAACACAAGGGACCAATTACCAAGAGAGGGTGTGTAGGAGATGATGGACTCCAAAAGGATTTTCCTAGACGAGCAAGGATAACCCGACATGTTTCCTAACTTGAAAGTCTATGATAAACCTTAAGTGATGTGGGTGATAGATAGCAAATGGGTTGATTTTGAGACCTATGAAGAGTAGTGTCCAGCTTGTGCAAGAGCTAAGGGTTCTATTTGATCAATGATGAATATGAAAATGACTAAATTCATGGAATGTATGCAACTTGGAACTTAGGTGATATGATCTTGATATATGCAAGGGGTTGTACATGCAAGAACTAGGTGAAATGATATATATGTACATACAAGGACTATGCACGATGTGATCTATGTACATGCAAGAGTAGGAATATGTAAGGACTAGAATGATAAAAAATTAAAGAAACTTGCCCCTCCCATCTTATAGATAAATGAGTCATTAAATTAAAATTACCCCAAATCAATAAAAATACACTTTATAGTACACAATAATTTTATCAGGTATTACATGAAGAAAATAACACGTGCATTACTCATGACTATTTTTCATCAAAAATATGAGTGTACATTACAACATGTGATAGTTTGAACTATTATATTTTCATGTTGATCCATCTTCTCAATTTTATTTATTTTATATATCTAAGGGATACACTTATTGCTATAGATTTTTTCTTTTTTTATGTTGTACTCGTCTTAGAACTTCTAGATGCACATAAGATAAGAGCGTAACCATATTAATCTAATGTCTTTTTATTTAATTATTTGTGGAGGTAAAAATACCAAATTAGGGATTTGACAATATAATTGGTAAGATAACCAAAATTCACCCCTTTCCCTTTGTGGCACTAGCTACATGTATTCTTGGAAATCTTTTCACATGGAGGTTTTGTGTCTTTTCCTATCTATCATAATTATATTATCTTAGCTCGCTCAGTTTAAATAACATTATGACCATTTTATATCATTTAATTTATTTTAACGAATTTATCATGTTATTCTACTAAAGTTTCTTGTTATTGGTTGTGTATTTTATTCTTATTCTATAGATTTTCAAATTTTGTATAAATTGTTATTTTTTATGTACAACAAAAATCTATGTAGACTTATAGACCTTAATGTAGTCATGTGCTACCATCTAGGAAACATGATGTAATTTTTATTATCTTCTATTGATTCATAATTCTAGATTCCTATCATGATGAGATATCTATTTCTCAACTCTCATTCTAGGTTTTTCTTTGTTTATAATTAAATCCCATTTTTAATATTTTGTTTAATAAAAACATAGTACTTTTTTTTAATAGGAAAAATAAGCTTGCATAGTTTATATAGGTGAAACCAATTTAGATTTAAGACCATTTATACTTGTTGATTTATCTATTTTGGATAGTATTTTTGTGTTATTAATCTTAAATCTAGGAATAAAGTTAGTTAAAACTTTCAACTTTTTATTTAGGTTATCAAATTCAATACATTTTTCTTTTTACTATCAATATATGTTTATTTCTTTATGAATTATTTCACTCTTATAAAGAATATTATAATTCTATGTTAGATTATGTGTTAGAAAATTTAAAAAATATTATTTTAGATACATACTTCTACATTATATGTTCTTCGCATATAAACTTATTTAGTTAATGTATGCTTTATGTGTATATTCATCGTACTTCTTGTTAAATCTATCCTAATCCAAAAATAGTTATTGTTAACTAATATGATTCTATTTACTATAATTTACTTATATTTTTTACTAATTTTTGTGTGTTTGTGGGGTGTTTGAGTTATCCCCACCTTCTCAACTAATTATCACTATTTAGGTTTTTTATATGAGTTTAAAAATTCTCTTTTGTTGAATTATCTTGTGTCATCTTCTTTAATCCAATTCGGTTATACATAATAATTTCCCTACTATTCATTTTCATGTATTGATACAAAGGGAGATACTACTTGATAGAGGGAGAAATATTGGTGAAAAATGGTGTTTCTACCATATCTATATAATTGATGATGCACAATTGGATGAAATAAATATAAGGATTTAAAAGACATACACATAGATATCTATGCAAAATTGGGCGCTACAAAAAAATACAAATAAAAAGAAATATATTGTAGATCAAAACTAGTAAAATATTTAGTATAAACATTCATAAAATCTAGTGATAATTTGCAGATTTTAGTTTTATAGAACTCAAGAACATTCAATTTTCTTATATATCAATTATTGGATGCATTTTTCCTTGTTGATAGATAAAACATATGATAAAATCACTATTGTAAGTAAATAAATTTACCCATATTTGATGAAAAAGAGAATAAATAAACACGTACCTTGTTTCTTTGTATGATAATTTGTCAAGTTTTGTTTGTGTCTATTTTCTTCTTTATCTTTTGAAAAATTTTCTTGAGCTTTGTTTTTTCTTTTTCTTTTTTGTCCCATTTTTTTCTTCAAAACACAAATGTTTGGTTTAAGCTAACAACAAATTCTCCTACAAAATACAAAAAATCTGTCATAAGAATTGAAAAAACTTATATTAATCAAAACAAATGCAACAAAAAGAAATAAAATATGAAACATTTTCAAAAAATCGAACATTTTTCACCTGTGATTTGTTTTTTCAGTCAACACGTTTGAAAGCACGCGGGTCGCCTGGAAAACGCCATTTACCAGAGGAGCTCGGAAAAATGAAAAAAAACCCTGGAAAACTTGTTTGACTTTCGTATGTATATTGAAGGGGTTCGATCGAACCAATTTCAGGTGAGTTTGGCCAAACATAGGTTCGGTCGAACCTATGTTCGGCCAAACCCCCCTTTTACCCTAACTTCTCAAAAAATAGTTTTTGTTTGGTAAAAAATTGTCGTTTGAAGCTCAATTTGAATTTTTAAATGCAGAAAACTTCATAAACCCAGCTAGATAATGATAGTCCTCGGAATGAGCTATCCGTCGAATATAGTTTTAATATGATTTTCTTTTATTATGTATTTTACTTTTTAGTTTTATTAAACATAGGTTTTTCACTGAAAATCAAAATCTCTAGTCTGCACATGTGGAAAAATAACAGATTATCAAAATAAAAAATTTAAAAATATGCTGAGGTTGGGTATTGATTTCCTTGATCCATTAAAAAAAAA
>CM021109.1:612465311-612528304 GCA_007115665.2 Sequoiadendron giganteum | reverse complement strand
TCGTGTAGGTCAGTATTTGATGTCTAGACGTCCCCGGACCACGCCATATTCAACACAGTGGACCACCATGGATCCTTTCATAGTAGTAGGCATCCCTACTCCCATAGAGTTTGAGGCACTTACAGGAGATATGGTACGTAGGACTCTGCATTGTTTGGCTGAGGAACTCTTGGAGGCATATGCCTTCATTGCATCAGACTATGGGATCAGTATAGAGAATGTTAGAGATTGTTTGGCACGTGGAGGTCGTTCACTTCTAGGATCCCATCACTCTCGACCCAACACTAGTGCACGTCAGGATCCACCATCTGATCATTCGTTAGCTGCATAGACTATGGGTTTTACTAAGATGTTGGTTGGTGTCGGTTCGTTATCGTCAATGCCATCTCACCTACGTAGTCCTCTCCACTCATCATTGTTGGCACGACATGAGATAGATCAAAGGGATGCAGATATTGATTCGTTGCTTGATCGTATAGTTGATATGGTGGAGGTGGCCATTTCAGAGGACTCAGGTCATCTGATATCAAATGATGTGCATGTAGGTGTGCATGTGCATGTTTCAATTCCTTTTAAATTATTTTTAAATTTTAGTTTTAATTTAACTAGATATTCATGTACTGATATATATGGATTTATATATTTGTAGGTGGACATACCTAATGTCACTCCTAGCCTTGTTCTAGATTGTACACATCGACATGACTCTATGGATGAATTTGATGCTAGTGGGAATGCGAGTTTTAAATTTTTATATATACATGTGTATATGTACATGCATAGATCTAGATACATATTTAATATAAATTATATGTATTTAACACATTTTTTACATCATTTTATTTGCAGGGCTCAACACATCCATCAGAATAGGACCATTCTCATTCAGATGGTCGTTCAACTAGGAGTCGACATTCATATTAGGCCCTGCATATTAGATGTATTTGATTATATGATGATCTTTCTAGTATTTGACATTTGATTATCTCTAACTTACATTTGATATATATGATGATTTTTAGTATTCGACATTTCCTTATATGATGATCTTTAGTATTCCACATTTGATGATCTCTAACTTACATTTGCTTTTATGATATACATACATTTGGAAATTTTCTCATAACATGTTACATGTTTATACATTGATCAATATTGATATGTTTACATGTTTATATGATATATGTATACATTCGCTTATATTCAATATACATACATTTGCTTATTTGATGATCTCTTACAACTTACATTTCCTTATACGATATATTCATTTGATCTCTCTAGAGTAGAATTTTAGGAAATGAATGCCACTTTATAATTAAGTTCATTCATGTTGATCACAATAAATATTTTGCACATGCATGCCCATGTTGAATAAATTATAGTAAGCAGTAAAAAATTATAAAATAAATGACTCCCAAGCTCAAGTAAACTAATGATATTTTATAAATGAGTGCATTTACTTGAGCCTATAATTTATTAATTTCAAGGACATGTTCTTCTAGTTTTAAAATTTGATTAAAATGATGAAATTAAAATCTTGATAGAAAGTAAGAACAAATAAACAAATAAATTTTATTCTTTGAAACATTAAGAAAATTCAATTCAAATTACACCTCTATTATCTTTTTGACTTGTAACAAAATTCTAAAATTACTAGATATGTTGCATATCTATACATTAAATAACAACAAACTCCACAATGAAATAATTTGTTTGATTACCACTTGATTCATTTAAACTAGTATTTAGGGAACATGAATAGGAACTATGGTAAAAAACTAGTATTTAGTGAACATGAATAAGAACTATGGTAAACAATTGGTATCTTTCTTAAAGAGTTTCAAATTCCTATTCTTATTGTCACTAACATGCAAGCTGTTATAAATGATCAAAGCCCTCTTCCCTATTAATATATATCTAGATAAATATATATTTTTCACAAGAGAAGCCTCAAATTGATCTATATAAATATAGGGTTTTGTCCTAGGAATATACCTAATAGGAAATGGGAAGATGAAATCATGTGTCCATGTTATGACTTGACAATAATCTCCAATATGATGCAATGATTCAATAAAGTTCATAATTTAAATTAAAAAATTATTTAAATATAGATACTTGCAATAATATTTAACATGTCAGATTTCAATAGAGAAATTAATTAACTATAATATTAACCATCTTGATTAAATATATACAACTATATACATAAATACAACATTATATTGAAGATATAAATAAATAAACATGCTAGATTTGGGGGATCATTGAAACTAACACTAAATTTTCTTCTACTCCCACCATCACTCTTCCAATGAATTTTTTTATGACAAGGTTTGCACATTATGTACATAACAGGTACTTGAATTCCATGGAACAAATATATAATTGGAAATATCTACTCAATTTAAGGTTCTCAATGTATTTCAACCCCTAATTTGTGTCCAACCAAATTTAAAACACTTGTCATCAACATATATTATAAGTAACTAAAACAATCCAGAGTTCAAACAAGTTACTATAAGTTCCCATCTTGAACATGTATGTACATGTACAAGTGAAATTGAAAATCATGGAGATAATCTAACTCAAACATTCTAGTTCAACCCGCTCTTGAATAACATGTAAATTTTTTTGATGGTCATCACTATCTAGTCTCCATTTTTTTCGTCCACGTGCATGTGGAACTGCATGAAGATGTAGGGTGGTAGCAATTATAAGGTGACTATATTGATATACCTTGTTATCAACTTGATAGTCCACAAAATGAATCCCATGTTGAACAACTTTGACTTGTCTTATATATATCCCTTGCACAACAACAAAACCTGCACAATAAACATGAACCTGAGGTAATACATGTGCATGTGTACAACATTTGCGTGCTCAAGGTTTGTACAATATATATTTAATGTTTTTAAAGTAATGTACACATGTACACAATGTATATATATAATTTTAAATTCAAACTCACCTGTGGGAAATAACATTCCATCGTTTGTTTAAGGTCATGTTAGCTTATTCCTCTCTTTTGTGCAACACAGTAAATAATAGCTAACACCTTCTATGTTTTCAGGCTCTGCTATAACTGCAAAAACATCTCCTGTACACCAAATTTACACAATAAAATTATAAAAAAATTAGAATTGTCTCTAGACAAGTTAAAGATCATTAAATTTATATAATATTTAAATTATTGAAAACTTACACATGTACCTTTTCTAACCAATCATGAAATATGGTCATAATCATTTGAAATCAAAGGAATGTCTTGAAATATTTCATCCTCATTTTCATCGTATGTGTTGGAAATGAATAGTGGTACCATATCCCATTTACTAATGTATTCAAGTTCTTCATTGTTGCATGCATGAGAGTTTCCCGCAATGCACTCAGTGTAGAAACAAGAGTAATCCCTCATGTATAATGTCCATCCAGGGTGACTATTTGAACTCATAACACAATGCAAAGATCTTGTTTTTTCTACCCTCTTGCATCCATGCATCGATCTTCTATCCACACCTAGATAAATGTAATTGCAAAAAACTTATGTGAACTTGAACATGTGTATATATATATATATGTGTGTGTAAATTTTAAATTTAAATAAATTTATTTATTTTAAATGTAATTTATACATACCCGATATCTCCCAAAACACTCTATGTGGAATGTTTTGGTTTGTTCTTCAAGATGTGTTGACCTCATTTGATGCAAAGTGTTTCTTGCACCATTCAACAACATCATGTGCATTGTCTATATGATCTTCTAAATAACTCATTTGATGTTTTCTTAAAGCACGTTTGATGCAAGCTCTCGCGCCATCATGCTCACCCTTTCCATGCCCACTCTCAAAGAAACTCCAAACATGTGGTATGTTGTAAATTTTATGATATCTAGAAAGTGCATAAAATGGCCATGATGATTTGAATTGTGTCGCATATCCATTTGACCATATGAAATGTTTTTCAAATTTTACATCCCTGTTTCTCAAATTCTCAAAAAAACATTTTGTAAAACAATGTTGTACAAAAAGTGTGTCATGCTCTTTATCATCACTAATATAAAAGTGATATTCTTTCTTGATGGCTCATTGTTCATCTGTACTCTCAACACCATCCAATTCCAATTGTGCATGTCGATAACACACATGAACCATAATAGTGACTTGCTTTGAAAAGTAATATTTTGATTGAATCTCTTTTTGATGTACAAAAGAGTAATTTTCTGCAAAGTCAACTACTGATAGAATTGTTCCAAGTGGGAAAGTATCTCTTAATGTTTGAAATTGATGTGCTTGCCACTTAGCATAAAATGAATGTTGTATGTATGGTTGTATCAATTTTTGAAAATCTTCCATAAATTTCCCAATAGGTATCTCCTCTTCTACATAGTTTAACCTTGTGGATTCTTTCCCAATTTTTTTTTGAAACTTTAAATACATGTAACTCTTGCAATTTACTGTCTGACTCAGGTCAGCATTTTCATTTGTTGAAGGAAAGTTAGCCAAATTTTTGCATGTTTCACAGAGTCCTTTTATGCATTTTATTTGAGGTCCATTTTCATGATCACATAATAGATCCTTTATGAACAAACTTACCTGTTTAGGAGGTGCATTTTGAAATCCATATCTTTCTTCTCTCATCTTTTGAAACACCTGATAGTAGAGATCAAATTCAATGTGATACGACAACAACAAGTTTCAAAAAACCTGTTTATCTTCACATAATATGGCTTTAACCTTTCAAACATTGTTTGCCCAATCTTTATATGAGGATACATATTACAAAAGTTCATATACATCTCAAGTTGTGTTATGTCTAGCCAATGTTTAATATGTTCTTCATAAATACCAGATCCAATCCTGTACCTCATAACAACTCTAATATTTGATGACGGACGAGTCTGATCATTCCAAAAACTTGAGATCAAGTTCCTAACAACATCTTCAATCCTGTCAGAATGAAGAGCTCTACACATAATTGCCCAATTGCCTTCAGAACTATCATCTAAAACCTTTCTCTTTTTCTCATATTTTATTAGTGTGGTTCTACTATAACCAAATTCGTGGAAAGTGCTGACATTTTTCTTTTTCTGGATATTTCTTTATTTAAAACAGATGTCAAAATCACCTTTCTTGCAATGGCCTTATCCACTGATCGAGATCTTTTCCCAATGGAATCTAAACCTTTTTTTTAACATTTTCAACAATATCTTTTTGCAGTCTCATGTGTTTCCTCTTATTCGATGCAGAATATACACCCATCAATTGTAATGACTCTTTCAGCTCATCACGAAGAAGTAAATGCGATAACAATTGGGTTTTTTCAAGTGTTTCAAGATGATTGAAATGATCATGGATTATTCTATTTATAGATTTAGTTATTGACCTTTTACTTTTATTTTTAGGTTGGTCGGCATAACATTTCAGTTTCTCCATATCCATTTCAAGTAAATGATCTAAATTTCTATAAAAAATTTGTTTCCCCAATGTTTTAGCTACTTTTATATGCTCATCCATTAGTGTAGAAGGAAGTGATCCTGACCCCTCTCCAACATGCATTGTTTGAACTTAGGCCTCCTCCCTATCTTCAAGGTCCATGTGTTCTTCAACTGATTCATTTGGTCTAATATCTAGAATGGGCTCGACTTCTGCTTGAGAACTTCCTGCTTGTTGAGCCATTTGTACATGTCACAAAATATTGTGCAAAGAAAGTGAGAGATGATGATATATAAGTGGAGTTGAACATATGAAATCAAATGAAATTAAAGATTCTTCAACTTAAGAATTCCATGGAAAAAATGCATTTGAAAAGGATATGATTCTAAGATGGGATATATGAAAATGGTATGATATATGATGTGATAAGCTAATAATGCAAGAGGTCAAATGAAACTCTAGGTCCAAATTGGTTACGATGCAAGGCTTGACTTGTGTTATGATGGATATATGCAACCTGGGTTGTACATGTATGCAAGAACTAGGTGAAATGATATATATGTACACAAGGACTATGTGATGTGGGCGATAGATAAAAAATGGATTGGTTTTGAGACCTATGAAGAGTAGTGGAACTTGTGCAAGAGCTTAGGGTTCTATTTGATCAATGGGGAATATGGAAAGGACTAAATTCATGGAATGTATGCAACTTGGAACTTAGGCACGATATGATCTTGATAAATCCAACCTGGGTTGTACATGTATGCAAGAACTAGGTGAAATGATATATATGTATACAAGGACTATGTGATGTGGGCGATAGATAAAAAATGGATTGGTTTTCAGACCTATGAAGAGTAGTGGAATTTGTGCAAGAGCTTAGGGTTCTATTTGATCAATGGTGAATATGGAAAGGACTAAATTCATGGAATGTATGTAACTTGGAACTTATGGACGATATGATATTGATATATGCAACCTGGGTTGTACATGTATGCAAGAACTAGGTGAAATGATATATATGTATACAAGGACTATGTGATGGCGGCGATAGATAAAAAAATGGATTGGTTTTGAGACCTATGAAGAGTAGTGGAACTTGTGCAAGAGCTTAGGGTTCTATTTGATCAATGATGAATATGGAAAGGACTAAATTCATGGAATGTATGCAACTTGGAACTTAGGCACGATATGATCTTGATATATGCAACCTGGGTTGTACATGTATGCAAGAACTAGGTGAAATGATATATATGTATACAAGGACTATGTGATGTGGGCGATAGATAAAAAATGGATTGGTTTTGAGACCTATGAAGAGTAGTGGAACTTGTGCAAGAGCTTAGGGTTCTATTTGATCAATGGTGAATATGGAAAGGACTAAATTCATGGAATGTATGCAACTTGGAACTTAGGCATGATATGATCTTGATATATGCAACCTGGGTTGTACATGTATGCAAGAACTAGGTGAAATGATATATATGTATACAAGGACTATGTGATGTGGGTGATAGATAAAAAATGGATTGGTTTTGAGACCTATGAAGAGTAGTGGAACTTGTGCAAGAGCTTAGGGTTCTATTTGATCAATGGTGAATATGGAAAGGACTAAATTCATGGAATGTATGCAACTTGGAACTTAGGCATGATATGATCTTGATATATGCAACCTGGGTTGTACATGTATGCAAGAACTAGGTGAAATGATATATATGTATACAAGGATTATGTGATGTGGGCGATAGATAAAATATGGATTGGTTTTGAGACCTATGAAGAGTAGTGGAACTTGTGCAAGAGCTTAGGGTTCTATTTGATCAATGATGAATATGGAAAGGACTAAATTCATGGAATGTATGCAACTTGGAACTTAGGCATGATATGCTCTTGATATATGCAACCTGGGTTGTACATGTATGCAAGAACTAGGTGAAATGATATATATGTATACAAGGACTATGTGATGTGGGCAATAGATAAAAAATGGATTGGTTTTCAGACCTATGAAGAGTAGTGGAACTTGTGTAAGAGCTGCGGGTTCTATTTGATCAATGATGAATATGGAAATGACTAAATTTATGGAATGTATGCAACTTGGAACTTAGGCACGATATGATCTTGATATATGCAACTTGGGTTGTACATGTATGAAAGAACTAGGTGAAATGATATATATGTATACAAGGACTATGTGATGTGGGTGATAGATAAAAAATGGATTGGTTTTGAGACCTATGAAGAGTAGTGGAACTTGTGCAAGAGCTTAGGGTTCTATTTGATCAATGATGAATATGGAAAAGACTAAATTCATGGAATGTATGCAACTTGGAACTTAGGCACAATATGATCTTGATATATGCAACCTGGGTTGTACATGTATGCAAAAACTAGGTGAAATGATATATATGTATACAAGGACTATGTGATGTGGGCGATAGATAAAAAATGGATTGGTTTTGAGACCTATGAAGAGTAGTGGAATTTGTGCAAGAGCTTAGGGTTCTATTTGATCAATGGTGAATATGGAAAGGACTAAATTCATGGAATGTATGCAACTTGGAACTTAGGCATGATATGATCTTGATATATGCAACATGGGTTGTACATGTATGCAAGAACTAGGTGAAATGATATATATGTATACAAGGACTATGTGATGTGGGTGATAGATAAAAAATGGATTGGTTTTGAGACCTATGAAGAGTAGTGGAACTTGTGCAAGAGCTTAGGGTTCTATTTGATCAATGATGAATATGGAAAGGACTAAATTCATGGAATGTATGCAACTTGGAACTTAGGCACAATATGATCTTGATATATGCAACCTGGGTTGTACATGTATGCAAGAACTAGGTGAAATGATATATATGTATACAAGGACTATGTGATGTGGGCGATAGATAAAAAATGGATTGGTTTTGAGACCTATGAAGAGTAGTGGAACTTGTGCAAGAGCTTAGGGTTCTATTTGATCAATGATAAATATGGAAAAGACTAAATTCATGGAATGTATGCAACTTGGACTTAGGCACGATATGCTCTTGATATATGCAACCTGGGTTGTACATGTATGCAAGAACTAGGTGAAATGATATATATGTATACAAGAACTATGTGATGTGATCAAATTAAGAGGTGTCAAAATGAGAACAAAATTGATATTTTATAGAAAATGCAATTTTGGATGGATAGATGAGATTGAAGATGACAGAATGACAAGGTGAGATTTTCACACTAGACAAAATTTCAAGCAGATTGCAAGGAATTTATTTCAATTTGAATGTGTTGATTCAGATTTGGAGGATGATGTTCATTTGTTCATGTTGTCTGAAAATAGTTGGCAAACACGTGGTGTTGTAAAGAATGAAAATCAACCACATAGAAGACATTTACAAAAAAAATCCTCAGGCTGCAAGGACAATATTCTTATGGATCCCACAAACCACATATCCTTAGCAAATGAATTTCAGAAGCTTGGCACCATGGGCTCCCCCTTACAGTGCACTCACTTCTCAGGGAAACCAAGCTTCCAATCTCCATGAAACTCCCATGGCAGATTGATCATTTCTACTAAGAACTGCGTAGGTGTGGGTGCCTTGGCAATGGCCATTGCTGCACCAAAGAATAGAAGGTTTGTGGTTTTCTAAAAAAAAGGATTTATTTCGGGCACCCATTCAAAAGGCCACGCGAGAGGCATTATCATCCCAGTCTACAGAGGTTAGGGTCTATAGGTTTGGACGCACCACAAGGGTACTGGGGATTCAATTGCTGGTCCGTATAAAGTTTTGTAATGCTAAGTTTTCCTTAACATTCGAATTTATATACTGGTTGGGCATCGCTTGGCTTTAGTGCATTCTTGGTTTGAGTCGCTTTGGGGTGAGTACTTTTTCCCACCAAAGTAGGCCCAAGATCTAAGGCTTAACAAAAGCGAACCAAAATATTCATAGTTCAATCGATGTTTGTTTAAAAACAAAGAGAAAGCACATGAATATATCAGATCACACTCGCATGGTGTTCTTTTTAAACCAAAATCAAAATGTGAACAAATAGAGAATGCACAAGGTTCATTTTATCCATTTGTAGTGTTTGTCAAGCAAAGGGGTTATTTTTAACCGTTTGTAGTGTTTTCTATCTAAGAGTTAATTTTAAACCCAATGAAAAACAAAGTGTTGTTCTTTTTAATGCATATGCATTTGCATGTATGTTCTTTTTTAACCAATGCATGTAAAATGCAAGTTGAAAAGGAAAAAACAATTAAAATAACATTTAGCTAATTCCAGCTGGACACATGCTAAAACAAGAATTTGAGGGGTTTATTTTATGCATAAATCATTCAACATTAAATTTACTGTGCATAATTTATTTCAACTTAGAGATGATTGTTTGGAGGTGTCAACAGATTCAAATTTTAGATCATAATTAAAAAAAATGATTCAACATTTAAATGAAAATAAAAGTGATTTAATTTTGAACTCAAATTGCTAACAAATTAAAGAAACTTGCCCCTCTCATCTTATAGATAAATGATTCATTAAATTAAAATTACCCCAAATCAATAAAAATACACTTTATAGTACACAATAATTTTATCAGGTATTACGGGTATGTGCAAAATCATGATGGGCCAAAAAGTGGTAATGAGAAAAAATCATGTTTTGAATCGATTCAAAAACGTGGAAATGGCCGAGTTGACTTTTCTAGGTTCGAGTGTTAGTACTTCTACCCGAACCAAAAACCAAAGCTAGTTTCCACAAATAGGATATCCGATTTCTGGAAAGTGTATATAAAAAAACAGCTGACTCTAAAACTTCACTTCTCACAGTTTGACGCGGGCGCAAAAGGAAAAACCCAAATCCGATATCCGATTTGAAAGGTATGTATTTGTTTTTTTCAATCTTGTAATCAATTTTTCAATAGATTCTCTTAAGTTTAAGTAGGTTTAATTAAAAAAAATTCAAAAATATGGTTTTCTATTGATGTTTTTAAAAAACTAGAGTTTACATTGATTTTTTATTAAAAGTTAACGTTTTGAAATGGATCTTGATTAAAAATTAGTGTTGTTGATGTATTTTTATCAAAAATAAGAGTTTGTTATTGATTTTTGTGAAAAAGTATGGTTTTTTTTGGATTTTTATTAAAACCTAGGGTTTTTTTACAATAATTTCATTTATATTGTGTAATTTCAATTAGTTTAATTAGTTTTTAACTTTAATCAGGTATTATGGCTGCGAATGTAAATCCACAAATGCCAAATGCTCCACCACCTCCACAGCCAAATGCTCCACCACCTCCGCAGCCACCAATTGAAGACTTAATTGGTGAAAAATTGGGGCAATTGAGGGGCATTTGTGAAATTTATTAGACAATGCCTCGATTGAGAGATATGACAAACACATTGAAAGAAATAATTAAAAATATAGAAACCCTCTCACCCAACATAATTCCTTTCATTCGCGGCGAGAAGACATGAGGGATATTATCGATGTGGATTGTCTTATGATGATGTGAAAGAACTCCAAATAACCAAAGCCCAAATAGCCTCTTTATTCATTGACCGCCGCACTGGTTTGCTAGTGAATGTTAATAAAACAAAACTTTCCATAAAATGGTGCATGCATAGGGACATTTTAGCTAACTTTTGGGATCGTTGGTGTATGGTTTTTGATAGACCACCGAACAATAATTTCGACATACCAGTTTACTTTATTAAAAAATTATATGTTGAGTTTGTGTTAAGGCATCATGTTAATTACTTTGACATTAAACCCTTCCAGGGTGTCGGTGGAGGTATACCCTAGGATAGACCAGGGGTAGTTAGAGTAGTCTCAAGCCCAAATGTTCCCCTTCCTCCCCTTCCTCCCCTTCCTCTGCCACCTCCAATATATCATCAAGAGATTATCCAGGATGCATGCACACATACTATTCAGGCTATTCACTCTTTGAGTGGTCATTTGGTTTCGCATGCTTCTACAGTAGCTCAACCACATTTTGCTTATGTTGGCGAAAGCTCGAGTGCTACTGCATCATCCTCCTCAGGTCCACATATTTGTGTACCACATACTCGCACTATGTGCCACTAGATATGCTTGGGTCCTCTTGTACAGCCCGCTGAGCATCCCTTGGACACTTTTGATTATGACCTCCATGATGTGGACATTATAGGTCAGTCATAGGGGAGTGGAGCGCACCCTATAGAGTCCTCTCCTACTAGAGAGGGAGATGTTGGAATAGTGACAAAGGTAAGATTTAAGTTGTAATTTCATAACTTGCATTTGTTTTTAAATGAATATTAATAAGAGATAGTATCAAGTACTAATATTTATTTACATGGTCTATTTAACAATTGATGTCTAAGGAGGAGCTCACACGGGTGACTGATAGCACCCTTAGGGCCATTTCATTTGGCTTGGACACACACACAGTATATATTTTTGCACTCACTCGTTTACATTTTATATTATATACTTGTTTGTCATTTGAATTGTCATTAATGAAATTATATAATAATTTATATGTTTATCTTGTTTTCTTCATGTAGGAAATACCCAGTGTGAGTGAGGTACAACCTCATCCAGATTTACGAGGCGCAAATCTAGATAAGGGGAAGGTAATTAAACTCAAATTGGATTGAATTAAGATTTTTAATATCTTATATTCATTATACATACGTCGACATAGAATTGTAGTTTCATATGTACTTGTCAATTTTATTTATAGGCAATTATGAGCTTTACAGATATGTTGACAAGGGACACACTACCTAAAGGAGTAGTTATTGGAACACCTCAAAGAGTAGGTGTTGAAACACCTCAAAGAGGAGGTGTCGAAACACCTCAAGGAGATAAAGAAAAAGATCAACCTAAAGAGGTACATGTGATTATTTTATTTTGTGTTTGGTAAATAAGTTCTTATTACCAATCATCATATGCTAACTTGGATCAATTTTATGTTTTTGTTCACTTGTATAGATTGGCATTTCAAAAGTTGATTTGGTATATTCTAGGATTCCTGACCCTTTGAAGAGACGTATATTTCAGGTAATCAAGATTTCAATTTTAGAGTTCAATTAAAATTCAATGTATATTGATTTTGATGTTAATTATTCAATTTTAAATTATATAGTATAACTAATCTCAATTGTGGTTTGAATTTTTTTTGTGCAGCTACCTTCAGAGCCAATGAGTGCTTCAAAGAGGCTCCATTTTGATGATCCACCAGTAGTTTAGGATGAGATAGACATTTTGGCATGTAAATTTTGAATACATATTGAGATGGCATATGCCACATTTTGTAAAACTTTGTTTGAGTTGGCGTCGATGCCATTTTTGTATATGGACATACACTTGATTATTAGATAATTTGATATATAGAAGTTGACAATTGAAATTTAATTTGTTCCTCATGTGCATGATTAAACTCTTTGAAAATTTTATCCTGAGCAATGGTTAAATATCAATGTACAATAGCTTAAAATTGAATGGTTATATTATGTAGTTTATATTTATATCACTGATTACATTGCATTACACATGTTTCAAACTCAAATCATTAATTTACATTGAAGCTTTTTTTCAAATAGTCCATTGCCTTATCTATGCTACCACATTTTTTATACATGATAGTGATCACATTAAGTTGTAATAAATTAAATGATAGCATATGGCTATTTAATTTATACTCATTTTATTTAAATGGATGAGGCCGACCTTCCTTGATGTTATTTTGTAATTTATTATTTTCAAGAGAGGCTGACCTCCTTGAAGAGTCACCTTATTTTGTATAAATACGAGGTGATGTTTGTTCATTTCCTCAATCAAGTTCATTCAGAATAATTTGCAATCCAAGCAAAAGTTTGCACTTGAGCAGCAACGCTTCATCTTGCAGCAGCAGGCCAATTTCAAGGAGAAGCATATTCGATTGTATCTTTGCATCTACGAGAGGTGCTATTATTCATTGTATCAAATTCAGCCATGAGTTGGGCCTGAGTTGTAAGAAAATTTCTTGTTGTGTTTATTGTCTTATGTGTTTCATTTTTTGAGTGCTTTTAGTTGTATTATCTAATCTCTAAGTTGAAGACAGCGAGAGAAATGGTCATATTGTTGATGACAAAGATTTGACCATGTTGGCTCTTAATGGTCTTCCTTCATCTTGGGAGTCTTACATTCAAGGAATCGACATGAGATCAAAACTTCCCAAGTTTGATCGGCTGAGGGCTCACTGTATTCAAGGGGAGTCAAGGTTGGTTGTGAGAGGTATTAGACGAAGCCCTACAAATGAAGACATTCATGTTCTTTCCGCTCAATCCTCGAAGAAGGAAGGAAAAGGAGGAAAGAAAAGATGCTTCAAGAGGAATGGAGATAAAGGGTTAGATGGTGCTCATGCATTCAAAAAGAAGTGGGACCTCTATCATGTTTACTAGGATACGATTTGCTCAGAGTCTGTCAACTTGGATTTAACATTGGTAGCTTTGCAAACCTATTCAGAATAGAGTGATCTAAAGATGACATCCCTAAATCTTGAACTCGTACGACCCAACAGACTATTCCAACACATCTAGATGGGTATGTTTATGCTAGGTATGGTTCTCTCTTGCACCCAGATACATCGGATCACTCCGAGCTACATCGGAGTGGCATTTTCCCTTAAGAGTCCAAAGTGCTAAAAGGCAGCAAACTTTGACAGACTATTTCTTAGAAATCATGATGCTTAAAGACTCTTCATTTGAGGATATGGGATCATGTTGAGACCATCTACAATAACCTCTCTCAGTTTTTGCTATCTCGAAGGCGTTTTCCTGTGGTGATGAGTTTTCAGTTGAGGGAAAAGTTAACAAATGCAAGCAGTGTAAAGTTGCAAAGTGGTGCAAATTTCATTTTCGAACTTGTATGACCCAACAGACTATTCCAAAATGTCTAGATGGGTACGTTTATGCTAGGAATGGTTTTCTCTTGCACCCTAATACGTCGAATCGCTCCAAGCTGCATCGGAGCGACGTTTTCCCTTAAGAGTCCAAAGTGCTAAAAGGCAACAAACTTTGATGGACTATTTCTCAGAAACCGTGATGCTTATAGACTCTTCGTTTGAGGATATGGGATCGTGTTGAGACCATCTACAATAACCTCTCTCATTTTTTTCTATCTCGAAGGCATTTTCCCGTGGTGATGAGTTTTCAGCTGAGGGAAAAGTTGCCAGATGCAAGCAGTGTAAAGTTGCAAAGTGGTGCAACTTTCATTCTCGAACTCGTACGACCCAACAGACTATTCCAACATGTCCGGATGGGTACGTTTATGCTAGGTATGGTTCTCTCTTGCACCCAGATACGTCGAATCGCTCTGAGCTGCATCGGAGCGACGTTTTCCCTTAAGAGTCCAAAGTGCTAAAAGGCAGCAAACTTTGACGGACTATTTCTAGGAAATCGTGATGCTTAAAGACTCTTTATTTGAGGATATGGGATCATGTTGATACCATCTACAATAACCTCTTTGAGTTTCTCTATCTCGAAGGTGTTTTCTCGTGGTGATGAGTTTTCAGTTGAGGGAAAAGTTGCCAAATGCAAGCAGTGTAAAGTTACAAAGTGGTGCAACTTTCATTCTCGAACTCGTACGACCCAACGGACTGTTCCAACACGCCTGGATGGGTATGTTTACAGTAGGTATGGTTCTTTCTTGCACCCAGATACGTCGAATCGCTCCGAGTTGCATCGGAGTGGCATTTTCCCTTAAGAGTCCAAAGTGCTAAAAGGCAGAAAACTTTGACGGACTATTTATCAGAAACCATGATGCTTACAGAATCTTCGTGTAAGGATATGGGATTGTGTTGAGACCATCTACAACAACCTCTCTCATTTTTTTCTATCTCAAAGGCGTTTTCCCGTGGTGATGAGTTTTCAGTTGAGGGAAAAGTTGCCAAATGCAAGCAGCGTAAAGTTGCAAAGTGGTGCAACTTTCATTCTCGAACTCGTACGACCCAACGGACTATTCCAACACATTTGGATGGGTATGTTTACGCTAGGTATGGTTCTCTCTTGCACCCAGATACATCGAATCGCTCTGAGCTCCATTGGAGCGGCGTTTTCCCTTAAGAGTCCAAAGTGCTAAAAGGCAACAAACTTTGACAAACTATTTCTCGGAAACCGTGATGCTTATAGACTCTTTGTCTGAGGACATGGGATAGTGTTGAGACCATATACAATAAAATCTCTCAATTTTTGCTATCTCGAAGGCATTTTCCCGTGGTGATAAGTTTTCAGTTGAGGGAAAAGTTGCCAAATGCAAGCAGTGTAAAGTTGCAAAGTGGTGCAACTTTCATTCTCGAACTTGTACAACCCAACAGACTGTTCCAACACATCTGGATGGGTAGGTTTACGTTAGGTATGGTTCTCTCTTGCACCCAGATACGTTGAATCGCTCTGAGCTACATCGGAGTGGCGTTTTCCCTTAAGAGTCCAAAGTGCTAAAAGGCAGCAAACTTTGACGGACTATTTCTCGGAAACCGTTATGCTTACAGACTCTTTGTTTGACGATATGGGATTGTGTTGAGACCATCTACAATAACCTCTCTCAGGTTTTGCTATCTCAAAGGCATTTTTTCATGGTGATCAGTTTTCAGTTGAGGGAAAAGTTGCTAGATGCAAGTAGTGTAAAGTTACAAAGTGGTGCAACTTTCATTCTCGAACACATACGACCCAATGGACTATTCCAACACATCCAGATGGGTATGTTTATACTAGGTATGGTTCTCTCTTGCACCCAGATATGTCGAATCGCTCTGAGTTGCATCGAAGCGACGTTTTCCCTTAAGAGTCCAAAGTGCTAATGTCAATGAAATGTGGGGGCAAAAATATTTAAGGTTGGATCAAGATTCTGCAAGTCCTAGCTCTTGCCCAATCAACTTGAATCAATTACATGGAAAATGAAATTCACAATGAACTTTTTACTTTTTTGTTTTTCGAAAAAGTGGCAAGCCACTGTAATTTGTTATATATAAATAGGAGATATTACAAAACCTGGTTCAAACGAGCATACCGATAGGAAAGAACCAGGAAGAAAACCTCCGGTTGTAGCTCGATTAAGTACAATGGCAGACATTTGAACCGTATTTCAAAAAACATCACTGGATATAGATTATGCCTATACATAGTTATGACCTTTTTACATTGTTTCACATTTCAAAATTCAATTTTTATAAAATTTGCCTATTTGAGGCATTCAAGGCACAGTCTTCCACAAGAGTAGTATGTTGCCATTTTCGAGTGACAAGCACCTGTACAAACCATCAAGGTAGCAGTTAAACTACATACAATAGAAAATATGCTTAGAATAACCAATCGATATTATTGTAATTTGTCACATACCTCTCTAAAAGGATCAGAGTTGCCTATTGTTGCAGCAGGTCCATGAGCAATCATGCCAGGAATATCACAAAATTCGTGAAATGATAAATCTATATTGTAACAACAAAAAGTATGCTTAGACTAACAAATCCATATTAATCTAAACATACTGAATGATGATGAATTGGTAATGCAAACTATAAAAGATGCTTTGAATAACCAATCTATATTAAAGTAATACGTCGCATACCTCTTTGAAAGGATTAGAGTTGGCTATTGTTGTAGCAGGTCCATGATCAATCATGCCAAGAATATCACAAAATTTGTCAAATGATATATCTATATTGTCACAACAAAAAAGAGGCTTAAGCATTGTACTTTCCATTCTTGAATATGCTATTCAAGTGTGCCTGAAGGGTCATCTCTTTGCTTAAGAGTATGGGTCATCTCTTTGCTTAAGAGTATCCAATATTGCTTCATGATCAGCATTACTTAGTGTCCATAGTTGTTTTGTCTTTGGTTTGGCATGATGCTTCAACAACTTAACATTTGTTGCTATAACAAGGTGTGAATACATGAGAATGGTTTTGTGTTTCTCGTAGTCTTCAAATGTAGGTATGCCATTCTTTCTAATCATGTATGTTCGCAGCCAAGTTCCTGCAACCACAACTAAACCTGTAGGATACACGAACCCATCATCATCTTCCATCGATTGTGTTAGCTTGTGCTTTACCCGCACACATCGAGCCAACCAATATTTTGATCTCTCTTCATTCCCCTACGGTGCAACAACTGCAAAAACATGTCCTGGATGTAGTAGATCTGATAGCCGGTTGTAATCGAGTGAACTTTCCATTGTGTAGTTTTTCATGGATATAGTTTGAGATAAAGGAGTTAGATATTGTGGAACCCATGTATCCACCCACTCACTTGACTCGCATTGATCCCACTCGCACTGAATACAACTCTGACAAAAATAAGCCAACTGTCATGTCCAAATGGTCCATGTGCTTGCATCTGAGCTTCGAAATGAATGCATCTTTGAAGAATCTTTGATCGTATGACAATCCAATCTGCCTCCCATTGTACCCTCCTCAACCAACCAAAAGAATCTATGCACTGTTGAATCAAGTGTCCCTCCCTGTGACAATGCTGAACTACACCAATCAACAATAGAACGTGCATCATTGAATTTTTCTCTTGAAATATTCAATTGCTCCTTAACTAGAGCTCTTTCTACACATGCACCTGATCCATCATGCTCCCTTTTCCCATGCCCAGCTTCAAAAAAACTCCAAATATTAGGTACACCCCTCTCTACATGCATTCTACTCAACCAATAAAACATACAAGCATTCTTGAATTGACCTGTATAGTTATCTGACCAAATGAGATGTCGGCCCAGTGCTATATCATGCTCCTGCAAGAACTCAAAAAAATTCTCAAAATAATGTTGGACATACTCGGACGAGTGAGATCTATCATCACTCATATAAAACTGATACTCTTTGATTATCTTTCGATCCTCCTCTGTACTATCAGGTGCATGTCTAAACGTTATGTGGACAAAAATAACAATATGAATGGAATTGTAATATTGAGATTGTACCTCATTTTGTGGTTGCAATGTGTAGTTTTCAGCAAAATCAACCACTGATATAATAGTGCCAATTAGAAAAGAGTCCTTACATATCCTTAATTGTTGATCCAACCACTGAGACCTATGACTATGCCTTGCATATTTGTAGAAAAGATTGTCCTTTAAATCTAAAATAAAATCAGCAACATTGCATTCTTTTGTAACCAACTCGCATCTAGAACCTTCACCTCCACTCTACAAAGTATATTTGACTATCTCATATCTCTTTTTCTCAACAATATTCTTTCCAAATTCATGTTCAGAACCCTCATGAAAATATTGAACAAACTTTGACAAGCCACCACATTGTGAGCACTTCGCATTTAAACAATCATTTCTATAGAAAAAGGAACCATCATTCATAGAACACAAAAATAGATCTAGCAAGTCCCTTGATGATTTCGGAAGATGCATTGCACCTGACCCCTACAACATTTCATTAGTATGCAAAGTAGAATGGATATAGCATAATAGTTCATGGTACATTGAAAACTCCACATGGTATTTCCAACAAGAAGTATTACGAATCTTAAGAGGCACACAATAAAATGGCTTCAAACCTTCAAAATTTCTTTGTGAGATTTCCATATTTGGATGTGTTTGATTAAATTTGTTGAACAACATTGTTTGGCTTGATTCCAAGAAATGTTTAGGATGCGGTGTACGGTCTCGACTGCCAATTCTTAACTTTAAAACATCCTTTGCATTGGGTGATACTCTAGAGTTATCATGCCAAAATTGCTGAATTACCTGCTTTACATTATCGGTTAGCTTCTTAACAACATGTGTAAGCCTTCCGAAAAAATCCCATGTATCAAACTGAAGAGGATCATCTATTCTTTCTCTTCTTGCAAGTGCTCTATCCAAAGTTTTATAATTTAAGTCAAAATCAATACAAGTGTGTCTCGTAAAGTAATCCTTTTTCAATTGATGGCTTACTAGGGTGGTGGTAATGACTCTCCGAGCAGCTCTCTTATCTTTTTCCTTGTTATTTTTTCCAATAGACTTGAGAGCATTAAAAATAATTTTGACAATAATAGAATTTTTTTTGGTCCTCTTGTTCGGACGAATCTTCAATTTGGCTAGCAAAGGTCTCATCTTTTGCATCTTTAGCAATTGTAGAAAAAGTTGGAATTGCTCGGTCAATGTCTTATCGCTAGAATATTGGTTGAAAAGTATTCTAGCCCATAATCGAATAGTTCGTGTTGACCTCTTGCCTTCAAAATTGTTTATAATGTTATCATCAATTTCAACTAACCATTTAGGGGTCCTTGAAGGTCTTGAATTTGGAATACCTCTTTCTTCCACACAAGGTTCTTAATTTCTCGTGTAATCTGGTGAAACATAATTTACACTTGCTTCAATATTATGTTCAACATCTTCATTTCCAACATTTTCACCTTGAACATTTTCAATATCAATTTGAACAATTTCATTCCCAATTTCAATATCATGTTCAACATCTTCAATTCCAACATTTTCATTATCAATTTCAATATTTTCATTCCAAATTTCAATATCATGTTCAACATCTTCAATTTCAACATTTTCATTATCAATTTCAAAATTTACATTCCCAATTTCAATATCATGTTCAACATCTTCAATTCCAACATTTTCACCTTGAAAATTTTCAATATCAATTTGAACATTTTCATTCCCAATTTCAATATCATGTTCTACATTTTCACCTTGAACATATTCAATTTCCTCTTCACTTGAAAGACCATAGGGTTCAGGTTCACCAATATTTAACATACCTTGTCTTTTCTTTCTATGACCTTCTCTATCTCTCTGTCTATATCCTTCAATTTGTTCTTTTGTCAGCCTTCTCTTATGCTTTTGCTTCCGATGACTGCTGCTCCCCATTATACCAAATAAAAGATGCTAAAAAATCATTATGTATAACAAATTTGAGTACAAGAATCTTCAAAAGGTTTATCTTTGTCTCTTCCTATCTGAAACCGTGCATTTGTCACTTGCAAAGTGCTGCAAACATAATGCAGGGTCTGTTGGAATGCACAAAAATGACCCACATGGGGTTTTTCTATGGCTCACAAATTGGATATCCGATTTGTAAAACATGTTCTGCAATGGTAAGATTTCACCTCTGCACAATGGAGTTTCAAAAATCAGATATCCGATTTGTACACACATAGACCAAAGGGAGAGGGAGAGAGAGAGGGGGAGAGGGAGAGGGAGAGTGGGAGGGAGATAGGGATATGGATAGGGAGAGGGAGAGTGGGAGAGGGATAGGGAGAGGGATAGGGATAGGGAGGAGGAGGCTGGGAGAGGGGGGAGGGAGAGTGGGAGGGAGATGGGGATAGAGGAGGAGGAGGGAGAGGGAGGAGAGAGGAGGTGGGAGGGAGATAGAGGATAGGGGAGAGGAAGAGGAGGAGGACCTTCCTTCCTTCCTTCCTTCCTTCCTTCCTTCCTTCCTTCCTTCCTTCCTTCCTTCCTTCCTTCCTTCCTTCCTTCCTTCCTTCCATTCCACCACTCATCCATCCATTCCATCTTTTCCGATCTCGGATCAAGTCAGATCAGGAAAAATGAATTCCATTAAGTTTTGACCAGGTTAAGGTGGTCAGACATACGAGTTTTTATATTTTTAAAAAGTTGTAATAAAAAATTCATAATTAATTATTTATTTGAAAAAAAATTACAAAAAAATATGCATCACATCTGGACATGAGTCCTCTACTTATATATCTAAAATTTTATAAAAAAATATCATGATTTTTTTATGGTTAGGGTGGTCAGATAGACACCTACTTTTTATTTTTTCCCTGAAATTTTAGTACGACTGCATTGAAATTTCAAATTTTCGCCAAATAGATTTTTTTTTTACAAAAATTAACCTAGTAGTTTAGAAACTACATTCAATTTTCCACAGATTCTATTCTTACATATTTTTGAAATAATATAGATAACTTATTCAAATTTTTATGTCAAGTTTCCCAACTCTGATTTTCTGAATTTTCATTGCCACTTAAGGACCTGTTTTTTCCATGATGATCCTGCACATACCCTTACATGAAGAAAATATCACACATTACTCATGACTATTTTTCATCAAAAATATGAGTGTGTTACAACATGATAGCTTGAACTATTATATCTTCATGTTTTAATGCAATTAAATTTATTCATGCTAGTAACTAAGTTTTAGACTTGTTACTATAAGTTATATAATTCAATCATGTTATATAACATATAAGAATGTTATGGTTTCCATAAAAAATAGCATGTTATTAGATAGTGTGGTAAGTCTATGAGCCTCTTTGTACCTAATTAGATAGTCAAGATCTAGTAAATTTAAATATTTTATTTTTCTTAGATAAGGTACCCATTACAAGTGATCGTTAGGATTTGTGTCTCAACCTTCGATCCCTATCTATTAATACTGAACAAAATCTAATTTTCAAGTTATAAAACAACAAATATATATATGTACATACAAGGACTATGTGATGTGATCTATGTATGCAAGAGTAGGAATATGTAAGGACTAGAATGCAATGAAAATGGTATCCAATATGATGTGATAAATTAAGAATCCAAGAGGTCAAATGCAACTCTAGGTCCAAATTTGGTTACGATGCAAGGATTGACTTGTGATATGATGGATAAATACAAGGGACCAATTACCAATAGAGGGAATGTAGGAGATGATGGACTCCAAAAGGATTTTCCTAGATGAGCAAGGATAACCCGACATGTTTCCTAACTTGAAAGTCTATCATAAACCTTAAGTGATGTGGGTGATAGATAGCAAATGGGTTGATTTTGAGACCTATGAAGAGTAGTGTATCTATGCAAGAGCTAAGGGTTCTATTTGATCAATGATGAATATGAAAATGACTAAATTCATGGAATGTATGCAACTTGGAACTTAGCTAATATGATCTTGATATATGCAAGGGGTTGTACATGCAAGAACTAGGTGAAATGATATATATGTAAATACAAGGACTATGCACAATGTGATCTATGTATGCAAGAGTAGGAATATGTAAGGACTAGAATGCTGAAAAATTAAAGAAACTTGTCCCTCCCATCTTATAGATAAATGAGTCATTAAATTAAAATTACCCCAAATCAATAAAAATACACTTTATAGTACACAATAATTTTATCAGGTATTACATGAAGAAAATAACACGTGCATTACTCATGACTATTTTTCATCAAAAATATGAGTGTACATTACAACATGTGATAGTTTGAACAATTATATTTTCATGTTGATCCATCTTCTCAATTTTATTTCTTTTATATATCTAAGGGATACACTTATTGCTATAGATTATATATATTTTTTATGTTGTACTTGTCTTAGAACTTCTAGATGCACATAAGATAAGAGCGTAACCATATTAATCTAGTGTCTTTTTATTTGATTATTTGTGGAGGTAAAAAAACCAAATTAGGGATTTGACAATATAATTGGTAAGATAACCAAAATTCACCCCTTTCCCTTTGTGGCACTAGCTACATGTATTCTTGGAAATCTTTTCATATGGAGGTTTTGTGTCTTTTCCTATCTATATAATTATATTATCTTAGAGCTCAGTTTAAATAAAATTATGACCATTTTATATCATTTAATTTATTTTAACAAATTTATCATGTTATTCTACTAAAGTTTCTTGTTATTGGTTGTGTATTTTATTCTTATTTTATAGATTTTCAAATTTTGTATAAATTGGTATTTTTTATGTACAACAAAAATCTATGTAGACATATAGACCTTAATGTAGTCATGCTACCATCTAGAAAACATGATGTAATTTTTATTATCTTCTATTGATTCATAATTCTAGATTCCTATCATGATGAGATATCTATTTCTCAACTCTCATTCTACGTTTTTCTTTGTTTATAATTAAATCCCATTTTTAACATTTTGTTTAATAAAAACATAGTACTTTTTTTTAATAGGAAAAATAAGCTTGCATAGTTTATATAGGTGAAACCAATTTAGATTTAAGACCATTTACACTTGTTGATTTATCTATTTTGGATAGTATTTTTGTGTTATTAATCTTAATTCTAGGAATAAAGTTAGTTAAAATTTTCAAATTTTTATTGAGGTTATCAAATTCAATACATTTTTCTTTTTACTATCAATATATGTTTATTTCTTTATGAATTATTTCACTCTTATAAAGAATATTCTAACTCTATGTTAGATTATGTGTTAGAAAATTTAGAAAATATTAGTTTAGATACACACTTCTACATTATATGCTCTTCACATATAAACTTATTTAGTTAATGTATGCTTTATGTGTATATTCATCGTACTTCTTGTTAAATCTATCCTAATCCAAAAATAGTTATTGTTAACTAATATGATTCTATTTATTATAATTTACTTATATTTTTTACTAATTTTTGTGTGTTTGTGGGGTGTTTGAGTTATCCCCAACTTCTCAACTAATTATCACTATTTAGGTTTTTTATATGAATTTAAAAATTCTCTTTTGTTGAATTATCTTGTGTCATCTTCTTTAATCCAATTTTGTTATACATAATAATTTCCCTACTATTCATTTTCATGTATTGATACAAAGGGAGATACTACTTGATAGAGGGAGAAATATTGGTGAAAAATGGGGTTTCCACCATATCTATATAATTGGTGATGCACAATTGGATGAAATAAATATAAAGATTTAAAAGACATACACATAGATATCTAGGCAAAATTGGTTGCTACAAAAAAATACAAATAAAAAGAATATATTGTAGATCAAAACTAGTAAAACATTTAGTATAAAGATTCATAAAATCTGGTGATAATTTGCAGATTTTAGTTTTATAGAACTCATTGATGATATGCATTTGAATTTTCATTTTCAAAAAATTGAAATGAAGAACATTCAATTTTCTTATATATCAATCATTGGATGCATTTTTCCTTGTTGCTAGATAAAACATATGATAAAATCACTATTGTAAGTAAATAAATTTACCCATATTTGACGAAAAAGAGAATAAATAAACACGTACCTTGTTTCTTTCTATGATAATTTGTCAAGTTTTGTTTGCGTCTATTTTCTTCTTTATCTTTTAAAAATTTTCATTGAGCTTTGTTTTTTCTTTTTGCTTTTTGTCCCATTTTCTTCTTCAAAACACAAATGTTTGATTTAAGCTAACAACAAATTTTCCTACAAAATGCAAAAAATATGTCACAAGAATTGAAAAAACTTATAATAATCAAAACAAATGCAACAATAAGAAATAAAATATGAAACATTTTCAAAAAATCCAACATTTTTTCACCTGTGATTTGTCTTTTTCAGTTGACACGTTTGAAAGCACGAGGGTCACCTGGAAAACGTTGTTTACCAAAGGAGCTCGGAAAAATGCACAAAAACCCTGGAAAAGTTGTTTGACTCTCGTATGTATACTAGAGGGGTTCGATCAAACCAATTTTAGGGGGTTCGGCCGAACCCCTTTAAAATAATTTCGCTCATTATTTTAAAGGGGTTCAACTGAACCCCATTAAGAGGTTCGGCCGAACACCCTTTTTCCCCTAGCTTCTCAAAAAATAGTTTTTTTTTGTAAAAAATTGTCGTTCGAAGCTCAATTTGAATTTGAAAATGCAAAAAACTTCAGAAACCCAACTAGATAATGATAGTCCTTGGAATGAGCTATCCGTCGAATATAATTTTAATATGATTTGCTTTTATTATGTATTTTATTTTTTAGTTTTATTAAACATAGGTTTTTCACTGAAAATCAAATTCTTTGGTCTGCACATGTGGAAAAATAACAGATTATCAAAATAAAATTTTTAAAAATACGTTGAGGCTGGGTATTGACGTCCTTGATCCATTAAAAATAAATAAATTGAATTTCAATTCATACAGAAAAAATTATGTTGTATACAATCCACATATGTCTGAATTGCAATTGGTTTGACTTTGATGATTAAGGAAAAAATATTCAATAAAAAACTATGAGGCCAAATGCAAGTGCTAGATATTGTAGTTACAAATCTAAATTGGAAAAAAATAGAATTTATCCTTCATACAAAAAAAGTTATGTTGTATACGGTGAGCGTCACTTTTAAAAAATGTTGATTTCTGAAAATAACTAGTTTTCATGGGAGATGGAAAAAAAACTGCAATCTGATTCCAAAAATTTTGAAAAAAAATATTTTTACAATCTACAGACAAAATGTGATCAGACTCTAGTTTGCATCATTTTCAAATTCCTCACGGTTTAACCGCTACAAGAGTCCGAAAGTGAAGATTTAGTTAAAAATAATAATTGCAGTGTCCAGTTTGCCCAAAAATTGTAAACCACTATTGTGGGATCACCCATATGTATATGTAGATATATTTGTGTATATGTTTTTAAGTACATAATACACATATACACATATATATATTAATATAAATATATATATAGACATACATATATATAGATATATATACATGTATATATAAATATATATACATGTATTTATAGAAAAATATATATACATGTGTATACATATATAATGAAAATGCAAGCTGATGTGTACACTTATTTTGAAGATAAAAGAGTCTAATAGATGATTCAACATGTTTTTATTGATTTGTTGAATGAACACGAAACACATAATATAAAAGAGCCTTTTATGAAATAAATGACAAATATAAACCTTGAGAAATAACCGAAAATAGTAAATGAACAAACAATTTATTGAATTTGTAAATGAATGTGTACACTTATATATATATATATATATATATAGACACACTCATATATACACGTATATACATATATAATGAAAATACAAGCTAATGTGTACACTTATTTTGAATATAAAAGAGTGTAATGAACAATTCAACATGTGTATATATCAATTTGTAGAATGAACATATATATACACAGACACACTCATATATACACGTATATACATTTATAATGAAAATGCAAGCTGATGTGTACACTTATTTTGAATATAAAGGAGTCTAAAGGATGATTCAACATGCTTATATCGATTTGCACAATGAACAAGAGACACATAATATAAAGGAGCCTTTTATGAAATAAATGACAAATATAAACCTTGAGAAATAACTGAAAATAGTAAATGAACACAGAGTTTATTGAATTTGTAAATGGGGTTTGTAAGGAATAAACCGTTACCAAAAAAGACCCTCATTTACTTATAACATATAAAAAGACACCGCATAAATAGAACTATTAAATGTATAGTTCATGAAAATAACTATAAGTAGAATGTAGAATGTACCAACCTGAAAAACCATGGATATTGGAGGAATGTGTAGAGGATGTCTGTTGATGCTCTGTAGTTTGCAGAGAATAATTCTTCACTCCAACAATTGTGAATGTCACTGGTTGCTTTCCCTCTTATTTAGGAATTCGAATATGACAATTCAATGCATTCATCTTGGTTTTTGTGTTCCAAATTTGAATTTGTTCAATCATTTGAATTTGTAGCTATCAATTAAGTAGGTTTTAAAAAGTGAATTGACTAAATTCTGCATTATATTTGGATTTGATGTTTATTTGGGAAGCCTTACACTAATATTTAATTATGTAGGTACCTACAGGGAATGGAGTTAATACATGTAATTGATAGAGAGTGTAGAAGAATGTGCATTTGAAATCCCATAGAGTTGATAGGAGTTTGTGATTATGTCATGTGAAGCACTATTAAGTGTGCATGAGTATTTGTTAATATAATATGTATTGAGGGTGACATCTTTTGCAAGTGGGGGTATTTGTAACAATAAATTTTTTAAATAAATTGTAAATGGGTGGAGAGTACATACCATAAATACTGCAACAAACTCCTTACTATAGTTTGTATTGAATTAATTGCATTTTACCTATAAATCAGATATCTGAACCTGTAATCTCAGCACTCCAAATCTTCAGTGTTTTGTTCCTTTCCTTCTATGTTTCTCAGTTTTTTTCTCAATTTTGGAGGTGCCACAGCTTAGAGAGTAAGTATGTTTGCAGACTATAATTTTTTCCTCCCACTATTAGCACCATTGTATGATATGCCTAGAATCCAGACCTTTGTCTTATCGGTTTTAGGAAAATTCATCACCAACAATTCACCACCAACAAAGTCACTTCTAACAATTCATCGTCATGACAAATTCATTTCATGGAAAATTCACCACTAGCAATTCATATGATATTGCTGGTGGTGAATTTTCTATGAGATGAATTTGTCACGATGATGACAATGAATTGTTGACGGTGAATTTACCTGAAACCGCCGTTCTCATCTACCAGACTGAGTTGTGATGTCAATATTTTAATTGCGTATGTTTCTGTAGCTGAGGCCTTTCTTGAATAACACAAATTCAACCTGGAACTAGTTAGATTTGAATTAAGAAAGTGTATATTTCATTGCGGAGGGTGTAAGCCAATTCACAGGTTAGTGTAGGAATTTTCATTGATTAACTCTTATAAAATATTTAGATTGCATTGTGTCGATGGTTAAATTCTTGTACAGATCACACATTATATTGTGTTGGTTGATCGAGTCTTATGGAGGCCAATTAAGCTTTGTGCAGGTCGAGTGACGTTTCAAGAAAAGAGGAGGTGATAGCATTATGTGATGGCTAATCCAAGCCGTGATAAAGTATATGATACACCCCTCTTCATCACATCTAAAAGATCTTTAGTCCATTTAATAGGGATGTGTTTGATTGTGAAAAAAATTGTGTTTATTTATGTAGGTCTAATATTATCCATAGGTAATATTTCTGGTTGCTGTAGCCATAGAATGCCTGAGATTCTGTTGTAGGCTTCGATAATTAGCTTGAAGTTGTCTTTAATTTCAATCTTCAAACCATTATTCCTTTTCTTGGTTATAAATATATCTTAGAGGACCGCTTTAGCTTCAAATCTATTGCTAATTGTCATCCAAATTGATACACAGTTTTATCTCAATTCTGCCTTGGTGGTATCAAATATTTAGTATAAATGGACCTCGAGTTGGCCTAGCTGTTTTGTTGCTATTCCATTAGAATTGTGTTTAAGACTACAGTTTTGGGATGGTTTTTTTCCCTTTTTCTCTTAATGTGATTTAATCCTTAATGCGACCATCCCCTATATCCAATGGAAAACCAAACCTGGAATTATTAGTTGTATCTAATTACGAATGTCCAAAAACAAGGGGTTCAAATTATTCTTCTCTTTATAGATTAAGTCTTTTGAATTTTGTTACATTTTCTTATTTCCTCTATAGATAATAGAGTATCACTTATCTATAACTTTTTTTTAATCCGTAACAAGTATCTACAATAGCATAATGGTTGTGTGTGCTATGAAAAGTTTGTAGTTTATTTTATTAGTGAAACCATGCATCCAAGAATCTTGATATTTCTTTTCAATGATTAAGACTTATTGTTGATATGAATAATGTGCAAAAAGAGGTTGATAGTAGTTTATTATTGCTAATTTTTTTGTTATTTATTTCATTAAAATTTAAATAAATTTCAATGGTTAGATATAATAAGATGATCATTGTGATGTAATTTTTTTTTAATAATTAAATAATTTGTTGATTAGTTAAATAAATAGACACAGTTGAATCCAGAATTTTTTTTATCTAAATCTTATGGATTGTGGAAAAATCATTCCTACTAAAATTTAAGAATCGGGTGACTGATTTATGTTCTTTATTTCAATATTAGTGTGGGATTAATAATGATTTTATAGTGTAGAAAATTATATACATTTACAATTTCACACTATGTTTGCATCCCCTTAATCAATTGGACTTAGTTAACCTTCTAATTTGTCAAATTATGTATTCCAAAGCTTTATTATTCCTGTTTTCTGAAATAGAAACCTATATTAAACAATTGCCAACATTAATTTAAACACCTTGGAAATTGTGTGTCGTAGATTTATTGGGCGAATGGGACCCCATTTAAGTGCTTGGACCCAAATTTTAGTATGTTTTTGGTGGCATTTTAATAATTCAAATTCAAGTTTCAAATGTTACCTTGTCGAATATTTTTTTTGGGAAATTAGATAAACACCTATAAATAAATAGTTATTTTATCAATTCAAATCTAAGAAACATTATCTAACATTAAGCCAACTTTCACAAGAGAAAATATTATTGTCAAGAGCATTGAAGAGGATATTTATCAGTCATCTACAATAGCAATCAAGATTCTATCATCATGTCAAATTTTATATATGTTCATGTCATGTTTTGGAGCTAACATTATCATGTAGGTTTTAAGCATCCAAGGATCAAATCAAACAATCAATCAAGCCAATTCATGCAACATCCAATCCTTAGAGTGATATGTTATACTCTATTCCTCTAAGGGTAGCCATTAAGGGTTTGGTGGGTTGTAAAAAATCTTTTTTTATTCATCAATTCTGCCATTTGCCATTATTTCATTATCAAGGTTTAATTACCAAATTAGGGTTTGACCAAGGTAAACCTGTATTCACCCAAAAAAAAACATTTTTCTCTCTCTCTCTCTTTGTATGTGTAAATGTACAAGTGGAGAAGGATTCAAAAGATCTCGAAGGATAAATTTTGTAAATTCATATTTTTTGTCAACATTGTTGTCAAGACACAAAAACTTAGATTCAAAAATTATTTTTGACTTTTCAACAATGAAATTTGGGGCAAACAGAAGCTTAGATCTTGCACTAGAGGACCCCTGAAGTTGAGGAAAATATTTGTGCTAAGACCCATTCACCCTTGGGTGAATGAGTCCTATTACAGGTGTTGAAACTCACTTTTCTAGGTAGTTACATACCATTCTGCACATTCTAGATCTTCTTGCAAATTATCATATATGTTTCTGTTATCATAATATTTTGCATTTCAAGTGTTAGGTAATCCAATTCACTTAGTTAATGCATTTTAAATTATCTCCCAAAAGTTCTAATTAGTCATTCTGTCATAAGAAAGTAGAGATCCAAGATCCCAAAATAGGGTTGGATCACCTTAAGGTTGAAATTCAATCCTATCTCTTTGTGATCTCTCTTTCTAATGAAATTTTAGAGAAAGACGCCTAGATTCTATTGTTCTAAAAAAAAGGACTTGGGATCCCTTTTTCTTTATTTCATTTTGGTGAACTCGAGATGTTAATATTAAATACCTTCTGAAATTTCCTATAATTCACCCTAGATCTAGGTTTTGCATTTCTTAGTTAGGGTTTCATCTTTGCATTCCAACCAGTCATAAAAAATTAAAAAACATTACATCCCATATTGCATCATAGGTTGCATTAGGGTTTGTTTCAGTCATATTTATATTAGATTTACATTCAGATTGCATTCATTAAGTGGTTAAAATATGAAATTATTCATTGCATGTTCATTGCATCTTTCATTTTAGCTCAAAATCAAGTAAAAAAAATCTATAGTTTTGTTTCAAATATGCATCAAATCATTATGTTCAGAATTTTGCATTTTCAAATTAGTTAAGTATTGCATATTGGATCTAATAAATTGCATTCAAAAGCATCCTTTGTTGTTGCATTTTTACATGTAGATCACATTGTCTCAAATTGAAAAATATTGCATTATTTGATTTCAAAATTGCATTTGTAGGTTGTGCAATCTTAGAATTAGTTAATTACTACATTTTAGATCTAAAACTTGCATTCAATGCCAAATTTTTACCTTTGCTTCACAATTTTATCTTGCATTACATTGTCCTAAATTAAGCAAAATCTAGAAAAATTTACTAGTTAACTTGTTTGCAACTGGAGAAAGAAATATAAAACTTTAAATTTTAAATTTTTAGAACCTTGTACAAGGACCCATTCACCCTTGGAAAAACCTTTCCTTGAACAAGTGTTTGAAATAGTTTTTGCACACTATTTTGTCTTTATATCATCAGTTTGTTCCAGCTTATAGAATTTTGTTTTGAAATTATTAAAAATTGTTATTGTATGTGCAAGAAAAGGTGTCATTTTTCTTTATTTGTTGTAAATTCATGATTTTTTTTTACATTCTAGTATTGAAAATCAAAATATCTATAGGAAAAATGTGTTCATTTTCTGAAACATTGCATTAGTTCTCATCTTTGTACAAATAGAGGCATGCTTTCTTTTCAAAAATTTGGTTTTCATAGAGTATCACATGGCTTGTATGATTCTATTTTCCCTACTCATGGGCATAATCTAGGGAAACAAAATAAAAATTTGACAAGCATGTTAGTTATCCTCCTAATATCTATCAGATTTTTAAGATTGTCATAACACAAGAGGATGCAAGAATAGATAATCATGACAATCATATTTGTTCTTCTCCTGATACATCTCCTACTTGTGATGAAGGTATCTTGGGGTGATCCCACAATACTGATTTACAATTTCTGAGAGATCCTAATTTTTTCTGAAATCACATATTTTTAGAAAATATAATGATTTAAGCCTTGAAAAGTTCCATTTAAAGGATTCCAATTGAAGAGGTTTTAATTGAACCACCTTAGATCAAACCCCCTTGGATAGAACCCCGCTAGTTTTAAATCATACCTATAACAGAGTCTCCTTTACACCTATCAAAATGCTGATAAAAAACCACTTTTGATTTACCTTTTGGGGGATCAAATGAATTCATTTAAATTTTTTTTTTTTTTTTTAAGTACGTAGTCCTTATAAGCTTCCCAAAAAGTATAATTTTATTATTATATTTATTTTTTATTTCTTGTTAATGTAGGTTTTTCATTGAAAATCAAGCTCTTTGTTCTACGTATGTGGAAAAATAATAGATTATCAATTTTTTTTGAAAAATATCAATGCACTAGATATTGAAGTCCTTGATCCAACAAAATAATAATAATTGAATTTTGATACATACAAAGAAAGTTATGTTGTATACAGTCTGCCTATGTCTGAATTGTAATTGGTTTGACTTCGAAACTTGATTAAGGAAAAAATATTCAGTAAAACTTTATGAAACCAAATGAAAGCGTTAGATATAATACAATTTTATCCTTCAGGGAAAAAAAGTTACGTTGTATACGGTGAGCATCACTACTTAAAAATAGTGTTTACTGAAAAAAATAGTTTTCGAAGGAGATAGAAAAAGAAGTGCAATTTTATTCCAATTTAAAAAAAATAAAAATTTAGAATCTATAGAAAAATGTCACAAATCACCAGTTTGCATCATCTTCAAATTCCTCACAATTTAGCTACTATAGGTGCCCGAAAGTGAAGATTTAGTTAGAAAAAATTAGTTCAGTGTCTAGTTTGTCCAAAAATTGTAAACCAGTATTGTGGCATCACCCCTTGGTGAAAGGAGATACAATCATTGAGCATCATGAGAATCTTATTTGTCCCTCTCCCCTTACTTCCCCACTTGGGAAGATATTATGGCACAAGATGATGCAATCATTGACAATCATGACAATCATAACTATTATTCTCTCAACACCTCTCCTACTTGTGATGAAGGTCTCTTCGTGTTAGAAGATTCAACCATTGAGAATCATGAGAATATTTGTTTTTCTCTCCTAAAACCTCTCATACTTGGGAAGATATGGACAAATAAGTTTCTATTAGATATCCCTTGATTATAGGACCTCCAAAAGCTCCTTTTCAACCTCCTAGAGTCCACTAATTATTGGACCTCTCAAGTCATATCCTAATCCACTTATTATCATATAAGACCACCTCAAGACCAACCAAAACTTCTAAGAAATGTCTTAAATTTTGCAAGGAAACTCACTAGAAACAATGTTTCGTAGAAACCAAATTATCATACCATTGCTCATACATATAACACATGGAATAATAGGCAACCACAAACCATACCTAATTCATTACCACTCCCTCAACCCATTTTACCTAGTGCTCCTTATTTTTCTATGAATAGTGGAAAGGAGTATGATCTTATGGAACAAATTCATAACACTCCTCCTAAGATTTTCCTTTGGGATTTTATTCAAGCATCCCATCTTTACCATGGCATGATACAATGCTTTACAAAAAAAAATTATACCTCATAGTGAATAACCAAATGATGTAGTATCCCTAATTAAAGGTATGAACTTGGCCAACTTAGACATTACTTGTAATCAAGATGAGTTACCTCCATTAGAAATGCAAAAATAAAATGATGCTTTGATGATAATGACTATCATTAATAAGTGTGGCATTAGGCTTACTCTCATTGATAATGATTTAGTTCTCAATGTTTGTAGTTTAAAGCTTCTAGATAACATTATAGTGGACAAGAGTAAAATTCAACTACACTCTTTATCTATCCATATTTTTGATAATGTGGAAAAACAACTACTTGGTGTGATAACATTACCTGTTAAAGCTGGTAAGGTTACATTGCAAACTCTTATCCATGTCATGCCTAATAATCTTCAATATAATATTCTTCTAGGTAGTCCATAGATTCATGCAATGAATGTAGTGCCTTCCACATTACATCGTCTAGTAAATTACACTTACAACAACAAGGTTTACACGATAAAATCCAATCCTAAGTCTAAGATTTGTTTACAAAGTAAAGCAAGAATATAAAATCCTATTACAACATTAACACCAACTATAAAAGTGGAACTAGTACAAGAAGAAGAAGAAGATAAGTGTTTGTCATCAACTATGAAAGTATTGGATGATGATTTGGGTTCCTTATGTTTTAGACCTAAATTCATTGGAGAATACAAGATTACACACAAATTGGGAAAAGAGAAAGAAGCTGACATAATATCAACACAAGTTGAGTCATTCAAACCATGTGAGCCCAAAAATTTTAGCAAAGAAGAGGAAAACGCAAATGATGAGTGTGATCATGAGAAACCACCAAATCCAAAAGAAGTTGAAATTTTTTATGCAAGAGGTTATGAGATTTTGAAATAACTTGGCTATGATGGAAAAAGATGCGGTGTTAAAGGACAAGGTATCTGTGTCTGTATAGAGCCCAAAACACAAGAACAAACAAGAGGCCTTGGTTATTTCCCTTCAAAAGAAACTATAGTATAAAAGAAACCTTCACTCAATATCAATGTCATCACACAAAACACTCCTAGGAAAAATATTGCTTCATCTTCAAACACATCTCTTAGTGTTGATTGGGGTTCATTATTGTAGTGTAGAAAAATATTGTCGCTTACATTTTCACACTTAACTTGGGAATGATTACCCTTAGAATGGACCTAATGATGGCTTGATCTAGTGTTGTAAAGTGTTTTTAACATTCATATTGGATTCAAGGACCTATTAAGCTAAATAAACCTAATTGTGGCCTTAATATAATGTTGTAAAGTATATTTATTTACACTTTCACATTGAGTTTTGAGCCCTCTTGTATTTATGACCCTAATATCATCATTAATAGGCCCCTAAGACCCTATATTATGCATCCCGGGGCATATTTTAACCAAAATACTGACATAGACATCAAATAAACTTAATTTTTTAACACCCTGACAATTTTTCTAGCTAAAAAGGCCCTATGGGACCCATACGGTAGGTGTGCCGTATGAGTCCCATTTGGCCCCTTTTTAAGGTTTTGAGTGGGAAATCTAATTTTTAAGTTCAAACTTCATGAATGTCAGCCTGTGGGATCTAATAAATGGGATATTAGATGGATATCCTATATAAATGAGATCTCAAATCATTATTTCATTGGGCATTCATGATATATCAAGTCAAGAATTCAATAGTTAAGCATTCTAAGAATTTACAAGGTCATTAATAGAGTATTCAAGATCATTTCTAAGGAATTCAATGGTAGATTATTCATCAATTTTTGTAGCAATTCAAGATCCATCATCATGTCAAGGATATCAAGAATCAAGCATGTTATTGAGCTAGTGTTTTGATGTTGTATTCAAGATCCAAGGTTAAGCATTATTCTACACTTATCTCAAGATCTAGATCTACATCCTTCATAGCCATTTCAGGTTAGATTGCAGATTTACAAGACATCATTCAAGGTATCATTTCTCATGTTTCATGTTTCATGTCCCTATTTCATTATCTCATCATTTGGTTTAATTACCTAAAAGGGGTTTGACCAAGGCAAAACCCTATTCACTAACAAATCAACAAGTTTTTCTTTCTCTACATGTGTTATTGCAGATCTAGGAATCTTAGATTTTGGAGGATCTTTGAAGATTAGGTTACAAGCTTGAAGGAAGTTGTTAGAGTTGTCTCCTTACTTGCAAGGTCACAAAAAGTCTTCTATAGGTCCAAAATTAGAGTTTCAGATCCATAAACAAAGTGTAGTAGAAGGAGAAGATATTTGAGAGAAGAATTAGATCTTAGTCCTCCAAAAAAGAATAGTGGGACTAATACACCACATTGGGCATATGAGTCCCAGTACAACCAATTTTCTAAGGTTTTAGGAGATTCAGAATCAACACTGTTAGATTTCAGTTTTGGCACAAAAAAATCAGTCTGGGACTAAATCATCCAGACTGGCATATGAGTCCTAGTTAGGATTAAAATCGATGTTTTCAACATTTCAGGTCCTCATTCAAGCCTCTACAAGTTTCTAGGTGCACACTTTTGATTTTGTAGTTTTTTGTTCTGATTTACTTGTATTTCCAGGTCATTTAACTAGGTCTTGCATATCATTAAGTTTCATAATTAGGTCTTGTATTTCATTAGTCCTTACAAGCCCTAGTTTTGTGGTGAACCCCTCATTAGTCTCTAATCCAACCCTAGGATATGTTATTGCAAGATATCTTTCTCCCTCTGTACATTCAGATTGAGATCTCTAAGGTGTCATTGAGTGTAGCAAGTGTAAAATAGGAACCTTACCCTTGTGGTATATTCCTCAAAGGTAGGGCATACTATTTATGTTTCTACATTTTGGTGAACCCAACATGAACACCTCTTTTCTGATTTGGAGTGCATCATCATCCTAGATCTATCTTGCATTGACTTTGCATTAGATTCTGCATTAGTTAATTGGCATCTAGGGTTTCTAAATCTTGCATTAGTGAAAGTGCATATAGGTTGCATTTTTGCATCTTGCATCATTGAATTTCATTTGAACACTATATTTCCACTTAGCTTAGACATCACTCAAACCATAAATCATAAAAATCACTTAAAATTTATTGAAAATTGTCCAAAAAACCCTCACTAGGACTCATATACCCCTCTAGGCAATCTAGTCCCAGTGCAGATTTGAAACTACATTTTACAACATGTAAAACCTTGTTTCTGCACTTATGTTTGTTGTCATTACTTATCTATTTCAGCTGGTTGAGTTTGTGTTACATGCATTTCATTAGACCTATCTTAATTTGGTTCATTTCATGCATTGACATTTACAACATTTCATTTTCACATTGTTAAATAGCATAATTAGTCAATTATCATGTTTAAAATCTGAAAATTTGCATTATCCTTTTGCATGTTTTCTTTATCATTGTTGCATTTCAAATTTGTAGGACAATCATTACATCAAATTTTCATTACAAAAGTCTATAGTTACCATACTTCACATTCTATTTTCAGATCTTGTTGAGTGTTGTAAGAAAGCTTTGTTAAGTGCATATGAATATGAGGTTCTTTCAACTCTCTTTTTTTCATCATTGATCCCTCTCCTAGTATCCCTTCTATGACTAAGGTTATTTTAGTGAAAGAAACCTTTCTTAATCATAAAAATCACATTTTCTCTTCTCCTAATATCTCTCCTCCTTGTGAAGAATATATTTTAGTGTTACAAGGAACTAATCGATGAGAGTTTTGAGAACCCTAGTTGTTTCTCTCCTGTTATCTCTCCTATGAGGCAAGACATTGCTAAACATGAGAACATAACAATAAGTAATCATGACGATCACATAACAAAAAAACGGACCATTGAAACCTATCTACATTCATCTCCCAACATATTCCTCTCTTGTGATAATGATGAGGACATGTTGGTGTTAGATAATCAAACCTTTAAGATCTATGTCAACCCTCTTTATGATTCCTCCCCTACCTATCCTATTTGGGAAGGCACTATGGGACAACGGAGTGAAAATCTGGATAATCATGAAAATCACATTTAAATCCTTCTCCTAGTATGCCCCCTAGTGGTGAAGATGATAATTTGATGTTAGAAACTACAATCGACGAAAATAATGAGAATCTTATGTGTCTCTCTTCCCCTAGGGAAAACATTATTGAACAAGAAAACACCGTCATTGATAAACAAGAAAATCTAACCATTGGTAACTCCCTTACTTGCGATGAAGTAATTTTAGAAGAACCAACCTCTAAACATCATGAACATCTAGTTTGTATTTCTCCTCAAATCTCTCCTTCGGGAAGATATCATAATGCAAGAAAATGTGAACATTGACACATGTCTTTCAAACACTAAAGGTTCCTTCGATGAAGATGATGAAGTGACATTAGACACCTCTTCACTAAGAGATCATGCAAATAAGGACATGTTTGTTGAGGTTATGATGACACACATTGGATCTCCTTTAACTAGTGAGTCTCCTAAGTCACCTTCCATTAGTCATCTGCATAACAAGAAAATTAGGCTTTTTGAAATCTTTAATGCAACTTAATGTGTCACCAAAAAGTGTAGCCTTTGACACTTTTTCACTCATTTGGGCCTTTTCCCTTGGATTTTGGCCTTGTTTTGCTTAGATTTGATGTTGTAATGTTGCCAACACATTCACATTAGGCTTGGAAGCTAGCAAATCAACAACAATCTAACAAAGTTCTACAAGGTGTTGTGAAGTGTTGTAACACATTTCCTCACTTTTCTAGGACTTTTCTACAATAGTTCACCTAAATTATCCCTTTCCAATCCTTAGTCTAAAGTGTTGTAAGGTGTTTTAATTGACTCTTTCCCTTTTCTAGGCTTTTCACCACTAATTCAACCCTTTTTAATGATAAATTTTCCCCTTAATGTACTTTTAAGCCCGACTTAAGTGTGTTTCGGGAGGAAAAACTAATAAACATTATTTAACACCACTTAATTACCGACCACCACTTGAAATTGTCCAAGTGGACTAGGTCGCCACCTTGCGAAACCTAGTCTATGTTGACTTAAATTTCAAAATCAAGACAAAAACCTAACAAGAATTTTCCTCCAAAACCCTAGGGTCGGCCTATCATGTTGCATTTTCAGGAAAAATAGGGTTTAGCTTTTATAAATAAGGGTTTTTATCCTCATTTTTCCTCTCTTCTTCTCTCCCCCAAGCATCATCTCATCTTCATAAGCACTCTTGCACTCAAGCTTCCCAAGCAAGCATTCAAGCATAAGGTATCTCAAGCGACCTCCATTGGAGCTGGTCCTTGCATGTTACAAACATCTTCAACTAAAGGTTTGGTAAGTGTTTGTATTGGATTTATCATCCAATCATCCATTCCTTTCATTATATTTCATTTGGATTTGATTATCATCAATGGGGTTTGATTAAGGCAAACCCCTATTCTCTAGCCCTAATCCTTTGTATCCTATTTGCATGTGTGTTTTGTAGGTTTGACAAGGAAAAAGGTGCCAAAAAGGTGTTCTCAACTCATCAAAATCACTCAAGTCAACAAAGCCCTAGTTGAAGCTTGGAGACCCCTTTCAACCCATTTTCTGCAAAATCGGAACATGACACCTATCAGGAACCGAAGTGCAGACCAAGGGCTCCAATCTCCACTTCCTGATTCTCAGAAATTCAAAAGTGGACTAGGTCACCAAAAATGGTGACCTAGTCCCTCTAAATCTGTCTTTTGGGGACTTTTGTGGATTTGGACACCCTTTTTCAAAAAACCTGTTTCGACAAACTTTCTTGGGAAGAGGACTAGGTTACCCATTCTAGCGTAAGTATCCCTATCAAGATTTCTATCAATCTCCAAAACATTCTGAAGCTCCTCATCTGCAACCTTCAGTACCCAGGTGTACCACTTCTGTTATTTCCAGTTTCCTTCCAGTTTGCATACATTTAAGTCATTTAATTTACATTGCATGTAGTTTAGATTTACATTACTTTACTTTACATTTCATAGTTATTTTAGTTTCATGAATTTACAACACTTAGCCACACTTTATCACACACATCACAACCTTAATCAACCTCATCCAAACCCTCAATCCCCTTTCCCTTTGATTGGAATCACCAAAAAGACCCTATCATCAAGCAGAAAGAGAGCCATTCCTAAACCAAGTGCTCCTATGTAAAAATGCCTAGGGGCCTAGTAAGGGGAATCCTCTTTCCCTTGTTAGCATAACCTTTTTGGTGGTTCACTTAACAACAACAATGTTTTGCAGAAACTGAGATATAATACATTTGCTCAAACATGTAGGCAACCACGAACCACCCCCACTTCATTACCAGTGCCTCAACATATTTTTCCTAGTGCTCCACATTCATCTTTAGAAATTGTAGTCAAAGATCTTAAAAAGACTCTTGCTAATGTATCCATCTAGCAAATTATTTAATTATCACCTATGTACAATTTGTTATTTCAAGAATTATTACAAATGAAGTAGGAAGAGATCCAAAATTCTATGAAAGTGAATGATGTGACATCTTCGTTTGATTGTATGCAAGTCACATGGTCAGAAATCACATTCCCTAAACATGAATTACCTTCACTTGAGATTCAAAACAAAAATGAAGCCTTGATGATAAAGGTGATCATTAATGCAACCACAATTAAGCGCACTTTGATAGACAATGGAGTAGGTCTTAATGTTTGCAGCATTGACCTCCTAGAAAAAATGGAATGGATAAAAGGCTCATTCAACTTAATGATGTTCATATTTATGGCTTTGACAATGTTAATAGGCAACCATTAGGTCATTACCTATTGAGGTAAGACCAGTAGTGTTGCCTACCCCTATCCATATCATGCCAGGACCTCTTTCATACAATCCTCTCCTAGAGAGACCATGGATTCATGCTATGAAAGGAGTCCCATCTACTCTTCACCGTGTGATGAAATTCAAATACAACAAAAATATATACACGATTGAAATAGATGAAAGGAGCTATAAATCATACAATCACAACACTCAAAACTCCCCTAATACATTCATTCCAAAATCAAAAGTTGAACCTATACAATTTGATGCCAATCCTAAATCACCTAAAACAAAACTCTTTAGTGATAATTGAGGGTCATTATATTTTATTCCCCCTTTCAATAAATAATCCAAAATCTCACCCTCAAAGTCCAAAGAGTCATATACAAACTATTCATTTTCAGATACAAGTTCTAGTGACAATTGGGGTTTTACACGTTCCTTTAGGAGAGGGTGCAAAATATCACAATGTAATCCAAAACAACCTTGTGCTACATTTACTCAACTTGGTTCATAAACATTAGCCCATGGTGGTGATGGGGGCTATGTTGCTTCCTTACCTCATGAGGGGATGATGCATAACTTTAAAAAGGACTTGTATTCTCATGAAGAAGCCAATTCTTCTCAGAATCATAAACCTCCTTCATCTAAACTAAAAGATGGTTATGGTATTGGATAAAATATCCTTCCTACACATAGATGCAATGAACATATGAAGCAAACCAATATACCATACTCTTTCAAGAAAGATCTAGGTTTACCACCTTTAACTACATTTTCATCTAAAGCCTTATCATTTAGTGTGTGTGAAATCTTCTAAAATAACACCTTCTACTATTGATCAAGAGAGTATGTTGTCGAGACTCCTCCAAGAACATGAAATAAATTCTACTACAAGAGTTCATTTTTTTCATATCACAAAGTTCATGGTCATTCTACTAATGAATGTGAGGCTTTGCATAAAAAAATTCATCATCTTAAGGATTGTGGTGCTCTTCCTTGTGTTGAGGCACCTATTTCCTCCAATTGATACTTATTTCGGCTCATCCTTGTCCTACACTATGTGGGGTCAAGGGATTAGGTAGGCTTGTGCTCATGTGTCACTTGTCATTGTCTCTTTTGGCTAGTTGACCACCTCTCATGAACATATAAGAGCAAGCTTGGGATGTGGATGACATGCCTTAAGTTGAATCGCATGTGACATTGCATCAACATCCATGTTTCATTGTGTGATTACTCTTTCTTCTTGTGATGCATCCTTTTCTTGGTGGTATCATTGGGCTTGATTTCCTCTAAGAGTGGTATTTATTTTGTCCTCTCTTGGAGACATTAGGTGCAATTTTCCATAAGAAGAGACCTATAAGAGAGGGGGACCAACCACGTCAAGGCCCCAGGTCATGGAGGGCCGAGAGCAGTAGGCTTCCCTAACTTACCTCAGCTTAAGGGAATGTTAGGGAACATGGGATGAGAATGATGAGGACTATGAGGTCCTTCGATCACTTTGTAGACCCGAGACTCAAAATGGGGCTAGATGAATTTGTTTTCAAGGTCAACACTATGTCTCAGAGATCTCTCTACTCAAGGACAAAAGTGTGGCTCCAAGATGACAGTGCGGTGAATTGGCATCTCCCGGGTGCACTGGTATCAGTACAACTAGAGGACTGAAGAGACAAGGTTGGACTCAAGAAAATAGACTAACAACCTAGCTAGTTACTTTCGAAGGGCCAAAATGACACTATTAAATAGACAAGATATGCATGAATATGACAAAGTAAATAAGTGAGTAAGGATAGCAAGAATGATCTCACATAGAGGCTTGTTTGCTAGCTACATCCAAGAAAGCTTCCACCTGCACACAAGAGAGTGGAAATTTGTTCGGGGCCTATTAAGGGTTTGCCTCAATCAAACCCCTATTTTGGTGTTTCCACCTTGACAAACAATGAAGATAATGATAATGGAGAAAAGTATGATAAAGCAAGAAATGAAACAAAGAGCACAAAAGCACTACAAAGAAGTGTTATGCTACTCAACCAAATCATAGAGGAGAGGAGTAGAAATATTACCATCTCCACCAAGAGCTCACTAGCTAATGGGAGAGAAAATAAGACGACTCAAGCCTCTGCTGCAATGGTGTTGGTTCCACACTTGCTCTATGGAGTTGATAGAGTGTTGATGTTTCTGCTATGGAGCACAAATATGCTTCTTGAGAGTGAATTAAGTGCTTGGAGCTGTGTGTCAAAGATTTGGATTGCTAAGATATTGTGGAAGAGATCTTGAAGAAGATGAAATGAATGAAGAAGAGGTGAATTTGAAGAAGAGATGAATGAAAACAGCCATATTCAGGTCGATTCGTCGAAGGGGGCATTATAATTCGACCTCCAATGGGAAGTGTAATGCCTTTGTAGTCTCTTGATGTAGGAATCTACTAGGGATGTAAGTCCATTTCATAAATTTCTACATGCCATGCAGGTGTCCCCAATAGTTATTCCTCTATCGATACACAAAATGGCTGCCAAGTGGAATGAAGGCAACGGGCTTATGTGGAATTTATCCTTTGGATTTGGTTTTCTAAAGTGAGGATTTGTAAACGGGGAATTTTCTTAAGGGGTGCAAATTTGCTTCTATACATTTTTCCCCCACTTTAGCGAGTACGAATACTAATGAGGGCTTTGGTAAAGTAGATCAGAGAAGTAGTAGAGTTAGAAATGTATACTTGAACCATCGAGGAAGCAGATCATGATCTGGAGAACCCAATTGTGCAAGACAGGAATAGGATTTCATAGCCCCACAAAACTATGAAGTTGAAGAAAAAAAGTGCCTTACAGGACCAGAGACCCGCAAGGGAGGTGTATCCCAAGATCTCTCACATGAAGGATACCTAAGAAAGTGAACTCCATAGAGTCAAAAGGAAGCTTTACGGGCACACCTGTAAAGTGACATGTCTACCTGCAGATAGAACATGTCAGGAAGCAACTGCACATGAAAGTAAGTGGATAGTCACACAGACCATTGACAAGTTGTAAGACTTTCAAAGGGGTCCCTTAGAAACCCTTCAAAAGAAGGAGGGGTTCACTCAAGGGACACACTATTTTAAAAGTGAGGTCTAGTCAGGCTGCCCCCAAGCTAGACGCAAAGGTATGAAATAGGTCTAGTCAGGCTACCCCCAAGCTAGAAGAAAAGTTGTGAAATAGGTCTAGTTAGGTTGCCCCCAAGCTAGACACCATAGAATTCATTTTGGATGAAAACTTTCAAAGAGGGTCCCTTAGGAACCCACTATGAAAAAGGGGGGTCCACTCAAGGAACACGTCATCCGAAAGCTAGTGTTTTCTTTCTCAAATCAATTCATCATCAAGGAATCCTTTTGAAAGATGTTCACTTCATCAAGGAATTCGAAAGGAAGAATATTCCCCCATGCAAGGGGAAGATCAAAGCTATTTCCACTTTGTAGGAAGGTTCTCAAGTTCTTTCTTTACGAACCCATGATGAAGGAAACATGTTTCATTAGGGTTTCAAGTTGACAATGCAATTCTTACAAATAAGTGTGTGAATATTCATGAGAAAAGATTCGTTGGAAACAAATACATTTTTTGAAGATCAAAGTGATGTAGGGGTGGAATTGTTGCACATGAGAGCGACAACTCAAGCAAACAAGAGAGAAAAGATAAAGTAAAAGAAAAAAGGAAAGAGAAAACGAACAAAGGGCATAGGGGTAGCCTCATATTTCGAGATTAGAATTGCTCATAAATATATATAAGTATAATAATAGTATATAAATGAACCCTCATCAACCCCATACTATATCAGGTCATGTGAAGAATGAACAAGAAGACAAAGTAAAAATAAAAATTAGGTCAACATGGAAGGAAGCCTAAATGCCCCCAACACTTTGCATTGTCCCCAATTTACCGAAATTCAATCAAAAATATGGAGGAATGATGATACAAATAGAAGAAGGTTTACAACACAAACACCACAACTATATCCAAGCACCAATTAGGGTGATGAGGGTCATCCATACACACATAGCACAGTTATAGGGAACATATCACAACACACACAAACATCTAATCTAAAGATAAAGAAGAGGTCTCCCCCTAACACTGATCGACCAAGAGGTCATCCAATTCCCACTCTATATCATCGTAGGTGGAAGGAGGATGAGCCTACAATGGTGGAATGCTAAGGGAAGGAGCTTCTGAACCTCTCGTAACAAGGGATAAGGAAGAAGGACCCATAAGGTCTCCTTCACTCAGCTCTTGTGGATCCAAGGTCAATGACTTTATCAAAATCGCTAATAAGGTCAGAACTTTATCCACCAAGTTAAACATGCACTTAACAAGAGTTTCATGTTTCACTTTGATGAAAGGAGGAGGTTGCACCCGAGGTTCACTATTGAGCTCACCAAGTGATTCGGGAGCGGTGACGAACTCAGGAGAATTTGGAACTAGTTCCGTTACTAGGACAAAACAAGTCAGTACGGGGCCACCCTTCAGAGAAGGTGGACTCCTCTTATGACCAATCTCTACCTTCTTCTTCATTGGGGGAGGAAAAATTCCCACAGATGAGGCAAGGAGGGTAGAGAAAGAGGAGGAGGGAAGAACCATAGTAGATATGATCGAGGTGTTAGTCATATCTATGGGCTTCGAGAAAGGCGAGATGCCTAGGATGGATGTCAACAATGGTGGATCCACTAAAGGATTAATGAATCCCTGCACCTTTAGGGTCAGGTGCATTTGCACTCGCAGTGGAAGCAAAAAATGATACAAAGATGGTTTGAAGAGAAACAAAGGGGAGGAGAGAGGAGGACACGTTAGGAGGCCCTAATATAGGGGTGGTCATCTCCTCTTCCTTCCTTTATAAGGCAACTTGCTCAACCAATTGAGCCTTTCATCGGTGCTTGTACTCACACACAAGGTGGTTCCTACGACTCTTTAAACTAGAGGCTAGGGGTTGTGAAGGAATGATAGGTTCCTGTTCAGCCATGGGAGTCTTCATAGTTGTTTCTAGTGGATGGATAGACTCCTGAATGGGAGCAAGAGGGACATGATCAAAAACATTGGGGGGAGTCAGCTATAACACCTTGGTAGCAAGTCTTTTCCCATTCACTTCTTAGGAGCAAAAATGGTAAGAGGCCGCAAAGGTTGAGACATAAAGGATTCCCCATAGGGGGGATTTCTACCTATCATACCGAATAGGTCTAGGCTCCATGGGAAAGATAGGAATCTCAAACATGAGATGCTTGGGCATTCACCAAGTGGGCACCATAGGATTCTCTCGCAAGCATGAGGAAGAAGTAAACGACACCACAACAGAGCAAGATGAAGCACTAGGATGAAGGACATAAGAGGAAGAAGGAGGATCTTGAGACTACTTTTGTTCTCTTCTACCTGCCTTTGTGGCATTACTATCAGCTTTGAGGCAAGGCCTATCTGAAACAACATAAGGCGAAGGAGGGTATCTCACTTTTGACCTAGAAAACCCTTTCTTGTAATCTTGATATGTGTGATACGTGAGGTCCTTCCTGGTTGGGAGAGGACCAATAGGTGCAAGCCAAAATTAATCCAAGGTATAGCTCCCATGTGCAACCGAAGGTCTATAATTGGTATCATGGACAACATGTACCGAACCCCCATGGGTGAACTTAAAAAATTTATGCACAACTGAGGGAACAACATTCATAGCTACTAGCCAGGGGATACCTAGCTTCACTCTGAAGAGTTCAAACCCCAGGATGATATCAAACATAAGGTTCATGTACTTAGGTTCGACAAGAACCGATAGGAGAATACTACCTATAGGAGGTACAAAAATCCCGTCGTGCATGCAAATGGTACTCACAGGTGCATCGTATCCATCTTTGTGTAGAAAGTTGATTAACATGATCTAGAGCCTTAGTTATAATTTTTACTTGAGATGTCGGGTCAATAAGAACAACTGCTATGATATTCCCATTTATCCTCTTAGGAATGTAGAGAGGAGATGGTTCCCTATTAAATCCCATCGATAGGTCTTATGAAGTGAAGGTTATATCCTTTCTACTGCTCATCGACCGCATGGGGGAATAGGTTGATGCAAGAGAGAGGCCATCATGTACACTAAATGATACTTTCACAGAGCCTCCTAAAGGTTAAAAGATAAGGTAGTGACCCAATTTAGGTTTCATTATGAAACACTTTTGGAACCTTCCAACTACACCTACTAGGGGTCGTGAGTTGGATTACAAGGTGAAAGCCTCACAAAACTCACACCTACAACACTCCTAGGATATGAGGAAAGGAACTTTCAGTATCAAAAAACATAACCAAAATGTTTCACATCAGGTTCACCAAAAATGTAAGAGAGGGGGACCGACCACTTCAAGGCCCCAGGTCACAGAGGGCCAAGAGCAGTAGGCTGCCCTAACTTACCTTAGCTTAAGGGAATGTTAGGAAACATGTGATGAGAATGATGAGGACTATGAATGGGGCTAGGCAAGTCAGTTTTCGGGGTCAACACTATGTCTTAGAGAGCTCTCTGCTCGAGGATGAAAGCATGGCTTTGAGACGACAACGCGGTGCGTTGGCATCTCTTAAGTGCATTAGTGTCCGTACAACCAGAGGACTAAAGAGACAAGGGTGGACTTGGTAAAATAAACTAATGACCTAGATAGTTACTTTCAAAGGACCAAAATGACACTATTAAATAGACAAGATATGCATGAATATGATAAAGTAAATAAGGGAGAGTAAGGATAGCAAGAATGATCTCACGCAAATGCTCATTCACTAGCTACCTCCAAGAATGCTTGCACCTACACTTAAGAGAGAGGAAAGTTGTTGGGGGGTTGTATAGGGGTCTACCTCAATCAATCCCTCATTTTGGTGTTTCCACCTCCACAGAGAACCAAGATAATGATAATGGAGAAAAGTATGATAAAGAAAGAAATGAAACAAAGAGCACAAAGCACTACAAAGCAGTTTTATGCTACTCAACCAAATTGTAGAGGAGATGAGTAGAAAGCTTACCACCTCCACCAAGAGCTCACTAGCCAATGGGGGAGAAAATGAGAGGACTCAAGCCTCTGCTACAATGGTTTTGGTTCCACACTTTCTCTATGGAGTTGATGGAGTGTTGATGTTGCTGCTATGGAGCACAAAGATTCTACTTGAGAGTGAATTCAGTGCTTGGAGTTGTGTGTAGAAGATTTCGATTGCTAAGAGATTATGACAGATATCATGAAGAAGATGAAATGAATGAAGAAGAGGTGGATTTGAAGTAGATATGAAGGAAAACGGCCATATTCAGGTCAGTTCCTCGAAGAGGGCATTACAATTCAACCTCTAATGAGAAGTTTAATGCCTTTATAGGCTCTAGAAGTGGGAATCTGCCAGGGATGTAAGTGTGATGCATGGATTTCTATGTGTTGTGCAGGAATCCCCTATAGTTATTCCTCTACCGACACACAAAATGGGTTGTAAGTGAAACGAAGGCAGTGGGCTTATGTGGAATTTTTCCTTTGGATTTGGTTTTCTAAAGTGAGGATGTGTAAAAGGGGAATTTGCGTAAGGGTTGAAAATTCGCTCCTATACAAGACCTTACATGAACTAAAAAAAATCCTTTTGAACATATCTTACACTATTTCAAATTTAAAATTCTGATTATATGGCCACCTTGCATAACATACCTTGCTTTCTTGTGGAGCCATCTTATTTGTTCATGAGTTCCAAGTGCACAAAGCTTTGCTTGCCTCATGAAGCTCTAAGTTCATTGTTGTGTGGCACCTTATCAAAGTTATCATGAGGTATAACTTTGGTATGGTTGGACGGGAAGGAAAACTAAGGCATGACTCTCCTATTGCAAGAATGAAAAGATTGAAAGTGTTGTGGAAATATTGAAGGTGTTGTCATTGATTTCAAATGATCGATTATTTATCAACTAGTTTCTATTGGTTGTATATGTCAAGGATATTGAGAAAATTATAATGAAGATATGCTACAAGTGTTCAGTGGTTGCTCTGGGTTTTGGTATGGATTTTCTCCTATGGTTGTGTAGTTTAGATATGTTGTTGATGGTTAGTAGATGCTATATCCAGATTTTTGGTTGTTGGTTCATTGTACAGTGCAAGTTGTGTTCACCAGTTGTAAACTATGATTTTCTGTGGTTCTAGCTGAGGTCTAGGAGAAATGTTGTTGGTCTAGATTTCTCTTTGATGAAGTCTTATGGCTTGCAGTTCTAAATTTGTGTTTCCCTGATCCTATTGAAGATAGTTTTGGCATTTGGAAGGTTCGTGGTTAATGGTTTTATGTATTTTACATTGGTTTGTCTGACCTTGTGTGAAATACTACTTTCGAGGTTGATGAAGTGTATTGGATCTATTTGGGTCCTTATGAAGCATGTGTTTGGGTCATCCTCATTCTAATTCCACCCTAGGATGTTTTGGCACCAACATAATTTGAATTTGAATTTAGATGGCTAACTTTGGATATGTTTCAAAGTTGAAGATGGTATAAATGCAAGATGATTTAATGATGAACTATGAGACAAGAGTGAAGAAGAAGAGCGATAAGAGAAAATAAGAAGTGCAGTTTGATGCGACATTGATTCTATTTAATGAGTGTGTGTGATATGAGTGTGGAAGATCAATGTGAAGCTTAATGCTGAGTTTTTGGATGTAGTGAGTAGAAGGTGAACTCTATCATTCATGCATGTGTGTGAGTAATTTTGGTGGAATCCTTTGTTGCATTGGGATTTTAGTCTCTCTATAACAATTCTTCTTTGTCTTCTTTGTATCTCTGTGGTAGTGAGCCCTCCGGGCTATAGCCTTGTTGGATAGTGAGTCCTTGTTTTGGCAGTGAGCCTTATTTCATGCGATGAGCCTCTTGTAATTAGTTTTTATATTCTCTTTAGTGTGAGTTAATCCTCACCATGGTTTTTCCCTAATTGGGTTTTCCACGTAAATCTGGTGCTATTGTTTTTGTGTGTTGGATTTAAGTTTTTGCATTGGAATTTGATGATTAATCATTTAAGAAGTATTAAGAAATAGGTTTGGTGATTGGATTAAAGGTTTAATTCTGTGACAACTCATTCACCCCCCCTCTTAGTTGTCCTATTCAACAATTGGTATCAGAGCTGGGTTTGTTGGTGAAGAGATTAACTGCTTAAGGAAGGTCAGAAATGGCTGGAAAAATGGTTTATGATTATTCGATTCAATGAAACTAATTATGGTATCTTGAAAGTATTGATGGAAGAATTCCTACTGTTGGATATTTTAAGGTATTCAGAAGAAAATGTTATATCAGAAGAGATGAGGAAACTTTGGGAAAGTTTGATGCAAGAAGTGATGAAGGAATTTTTCTTGGTTATTCTACTAAAAGCAAGGCATATAAATGTTTCAATAAAATACTGAGAAATATTGTAGAAAGCTCGATAAGAAGGTTGATGATACAATGAATAACTCTATTGACATTGGTGGATATGTATTTGATGAACATGATTGTGTAAGAATAGAAGAAATTTTGGAAGAACAAGAAAGAGATGAGAAGGATGAACAAAATGAAATAGAAGATGCTCTAGTGATGTCCCTTAAGACACCTAGATATGTACAAAAATGTCATTCAGAAAGTCAGATTACTGGAGACAAGACAAAAGGTATATTAACTAGAAGCAAAGTTGATGTTGAAGTGAATCTGTGTTTACTTTATGAGATTGAATTGAAGATTGTAAGTGAAGCTTTTAATGATGAACATTGGAAAGAATAAATGAAAGAAGAACTTATGCAGATTCAAAAGAATCAAACTTGGGAATTGGTCCCAAGACCGACAGACAAAAACATCATTGAATCGAAGCAGGTATTCAAAAATAAGTTGAATGAGAATGGAGAAGTGGTTAGAAATAAATCAAGGCTTGTGTGTAAGGGTTACTCACAAGTTGAAGGCATAGATTTTCATGAAAAAATTTCTCCAATAGCAAGAATGGAAGCTATACTTAGGATGTTCTTGACATTTTCTACTCATAAATACTTTAAGGTCTATCATATGGATGTAAAGTCAACATTTTTGGATGGTGAGCTAGAAGAAGAAGTCTATATGGAACAACCAAAAGGATTTGAGTTGACAGATCAACCAGATATGGTGTGCAAATTGAAGAAATATTTATATGGGTTGAAGCGAGCTCCTAGAGCTTGGTATGCAAGATTAGATAGGTATTTGATTAAGAAAGGATTTAAAAAAGGTATGAAAGATAGTAATTTTCACTTTAAAATTTAAAATGACAAAATATTGATTGTAGTTGTGTTTTTTGATGATATTATCTTTGGAAGAAACTAAAATATGTGCAAAATGTTTGCAGAAGAGATGTAGAAAGAATTTGAAATGTCTATGTTTGGAGAGATGAATTTATTTCTTGGCCTATAGATTGATCAAATAGGGAAAGGAATTTTCATTTCATATTCTAAGTATGTGAGAGATATATTAAAGAAGTTTTGGATGGATTGAACATTCAAAACTGATAAGTACTCCTATGGTGACTGGTTGCAAATTGGGTAAAGATGATGATTCACCTAAGGTTGGTCAAAGCAAGTATAGATATATGATTGGTGGACTATTGTATTTGACTTCTACTAGACCAAATATCATGCATGTTTTTTGTCTTGTGGCTAGATTTCAAGAAGATCCTAAGGAAACATATATCACTGCTATTAAAAGAATATTCAGATATTTGAATGGCTCTCCAAATTATGGATTGTGGTATCCTAAGGATACTGAATTTATACTTAGTGCTTATAGAGATGTAGATTGGGATGGATGTATTGATGAAATAAAGAGTACAAGTGGTGGTTCATTCTTTCTTGGATGCAAATTGGTGGCATGGTCGAGTAAAAATCAAGATTCGATCTCTTTGTGTACTACTGAAGCTAAGTATATTTTTATTGCATCTTGTTGTACACAAGTTTTATGGATGAAATATACATTGAAAGATGTCACATTAATACATGATGATCCCATTTTTATTTTTTGGGATAACACAAGTGCAATAAACATTTCAAATAATCCTATGATGCACTCGAGGATGAAGCATATATCTATCAGGTCATGGAGAATGAAGTTAAGCTTGAGTATATTTTGACAAAGGACTAGATTGTTGATATTTTCATGAAGGATCTTCCTAAAGATACTTTGGAGTATCTTTCTTCTAGATTGATGTTTTGTTGGCTATTTCTCAGGGGGAGCAGGTAGTATCAGGTGTTGTCTTTGTGAATATTTCATTTTTCATGTCAAAGGAAAAATCATTGTATATTATTTTTCATTTGCCATTGATGTCCAAGGGAGAGAAGAAGCATGTGAAAAGGGAGAAAAATAATGAGAGAATAAGCATATGAAAAGAAAAGGAAGTGTATAAGAGATTATCTACTAAGGGGGAGAAACAAAAAATTTATTCAGAGCTAGTATGTTGTCTTTGATGGTTTTTAACATCATGTGTTGCCATCAATGACAAAGGGGGAGATTGTTGCAAGAATGAAAAGATTGAAGGTGTTGTCATTGATTTCAATTGGTGAAATGATTATCGACTAGTTGTTGTTGGTTGTATATGTTGAGGATATTGAGAAAATTGTAATGAAGATATGTTGCAATTGTTCAATGGTTGCTCTAGGTTTTGTTCTAGATTTTCTCCTATGGTTGTGTGGTTTAGATATGTTGTTCATGGTTGTTAGCAAATTCTATATCGAGATTTTTGGTTGTTGGTTCATTGCACAATGCAAGTTGTGTTCACCAGTTGTGAACTATGATTTTCTGTGGTTCTGGTTGAGGTCTGAGAGAAATTTTTTTAGTTTGAATTTCTCTTTGATGAAGTCCTAGGAATTGCAGTTCTAAAGTTGTTTTTCCTTGATCCTATTGAAGATAGTTTTGTAATTTGGAAGGTTTGCGCTTAATGGTTCTATGTTTTTTACACTGGTTTTTTTGACCTTGTGTGAAATAATACTTTTGAGGTTGATGTAGTGTGTTGGATCTATTTGGGTCCTTATGAAGTGTTTGTTTGGGTCTCCCTCATTCTAATTCTACCCTAGGATGTTTTGGTGTTGACCCAATTTGAGTTTGAATTTGGATGGGCGACTTTGGATATGTTTCAAAGTTCAACATGATATAAATGCAAGATGAGTTAATGAGGAACTATGAGACAAGAGTGAAGAAGAAGAGAAATAAGATAAAAGAGGAACTGCAATTTGATGCGACATTGATTCTATTCAATGAGTGTGTGTGATACGAGTATGGAAGATCAGTGTGAAGCTTAATGTTGAGTTTTTAGATGCAGTGAGCAGAAGGTGAACTCTATCATTCATGCATGTGTGTGAGTAATTATGGTGGAATCCTTTGTTTCTTTGTGATTGTAGTCTCTCTATAACAAGTATTCTTTGTCTTCTTTGTTTCTTTTTGGAAGTGAGCCCTCTAGGTTTTGGTCGTGTTGGACAATGATCCCTTGTTTTAGATAGTGAGTCCTTGTTTTGGTAGTGAGCCTTATTTTAGGCATTGACCCTCTTGTAATTGGTTTTGATATTCTCTATAGTGTGATTTAATCTGCACCATTGTTTTTTCCTAATTGGGCTTTCCACGTAAATCTAGTGTTATTGTGTTTATGTGTGGGGTTTAAGTTTCTATATTGGCATTTGATGATTAATCATTTACGCAATATTAAGAATTGGGTTCAGTGATTGGATTAAAGGTCTAATTTTGTGATAAATGATTCATCCCTCCTTCTTAGTTATCCTATTCAACATTTCCCATATCCACTCACGTGTGTGTGTGAGTGAATACCGACCACATGTGTATGTGTCTCACCCTCTCGGATTACTCACCCAATGGATAGCCTGAAGGTTTGTTGCCTCAGAGTGAGCATGCACTTTTAGAAAAATAGTTTAGATCTAAGCCACATTGTATTGGACAAATGCTCAAGGCTTGATCCACCTCTTTTTATCTTGTTTTACTTTTTTCCTTGTGTCATTGAAATTGCATGTTTGTGTATCTTGATGCTACATATAATACACCTTGTGTGTGTCCTTTTGTGCTTATTTTGGTTTGACATAGGATACTGGATCCTGGGGGCTTGGCCACCCTCTTTGATCTTTTTTATCCTAGACCATCTGCATCAGTACATGTGGACCCCTCTTGACTGTCTAATTTAGTGTGAGTTTGAAGCAAGTTCCTCCTCTGACTAAAGTGGGGGCTAAATGTAGTGTAGAAAAATATCGTTGCTTACATTTTCACACTTAACTTGGGAATGATTAACCTTAGAATGGACCTAATGATGCCTTGATCTACTGTTGTAATGTGTTTTCATATTCACAATGGATTTAAGGACCTATTAAGATAAATAAACTTAATTGTGGCCTTAATTTAATGTTGTAAAGTATATTTATTTACACTTTCACATTGAGTTTTGAGCCTTCTTGTATTTATGACCCTAATATCATCATTAATAGGTGCGTAAGACCCTATATTATGCATCTCAAGGCATATTTTAACCAAAATCTTGACATAGACAAAAATAAACTTAATTTATTAACACCCTTACACTTTTTCCACCTAAAAAGGCCCTGTGGGACCCATATTCTAGGTGTGGCATATGAGTCCCATTTGGTCTCTTTTTAGGGTTTTGAGTGGGAAATCTAGGTTTTAGTTCAAATCTCATCAATTTCGGCCTGTGGGATCTAATAAATGGGATATTAGATGGATTTCCTAAATAAAAGAGGTCTCAAATCATTATTTCATTAGGAATTCACGATATCAAGTCAAGCACTCAAGAGAAAAGCATTCCAAGACTTTACAAGATCATCAAGAGAGCATTCAAGATAATTTCTAAGGCATTCAAGGGCAGATTCTTCATCATTTGCTGAAACAGTTCAAGATCCATCATCATGTCAAGGATATCAAGCATCAAGCATGCTATTGAGCTAGTGTTGTGATGTTGCATTCAAGATACAAGGTCAAACATTGTTCTACACTTATCTCAAGATCTAGATCTACATCCTTCATGGCCATTTCATGTTAGATTGGAGATTTACAAGACATCATTCAAGGTATCATGTTTCATGTTTCATGTTTCATGTCCTTATTTAATTATCTCATCATTTGGTTTAATTACCTAAAAGGGGTTTGACCAAGGCAAACCCCTATTCACTAACAAATTAAAAAAAATTCCTCTCTCTACATTTTTTATTGTAGATATATGTGTCTTGGAGTTTGGAGGATATTTGAAGATTAGGTTACAAGCTTGAAGTAAATTTTTTAAGTTGCCTCCTCACTTGCAAGGTCACAAAAAGTCTTCAAAGGTATGAAATCAAAGTTTCAAATCTGGAAAAAAAGTGTGATCTAAAGAGAAGAGATTGGAGAGAAGAATCATATCTTAATCCTCCAAAAAATTACACTAGGACTGATATTCCACCTTGGGCATATCAGTCCTAGTATAGCCAATTTTTAGGATTTTAGGAGATTCAAGATGAGCACTGTTAGTTTTGGCACAAAAAACCTAGTCTGGGACTAAATCACCCAGACTGGTGTATGAGTCCTAGTCAGCATCAAAATCAGTGTTTTCAGCATTTCAGGTCCTAATTCAAGCCTCTACAAGTTTCTAGGTGCACACTTCTAATTTTGGAGTTTTCTATTATGATGTACTTGCATTTCTAGGTCATTTAACTAGGTCTTGTATATCATTAACTTTCATAATTAGGTCTTGTATTTCATTAGTCCTTCCAAACCCTAACTTGGTGGTGAACCCCTGATTAGTCTCTAATCCAACCCTAGGATACCTTATTGCAAGATCTCTTTCTTCATCTCTACATTTAGATTGAGATCTCTAAGGTGTCCTTGAGTGTAGCATGTGTGAAATAGGAACCCTACCCTTGTGCTATATTCCTCAAAGGTGGGGCATACTATTTCCATTGCCACAATTATATTTTACACCCTCCTTTAAGGGAGTGTAAAAAATCTCACAATCTAAACCTAGAGAGTTTTGTGGATGTATGACACCTTGTAGTAAGAAAGAAGTATCTCTATTACAAGAGAAAATAATATCTTCTACTATTGATCAAGAGAGTACCTTGTTCAAGCTTCTCCAAGATTGCTTGATAGCTCTCCCTCCAAGAACACGAAATAAATTCTACAAAAAAATATCTTTTTGTGCATATCATTGAGTGCATGGTAATTCAACCAATGAATGTAAGGCTTTGATTAATCAAAAAACATCTTATGAATTGTGGTGCTCTTCTTGGTGTTGATGCACCTACTTCTTCTAATTGATAATGATTTTTATCCTATCATGTTTCTCATAACTATGTGGCATTGGTAGCTTTATGTGTCTTGGTCATTGCCATTCATGGTGGTACAATCTTAATTGAAACCATATTTTTCATGATAGAAACATGATATTCCTTGTTCTGGTTGTCCTTGTCTCTATGCTTGGGAGGCAAGGATAAATAGTATTGGGAGACATGCATTCTTTTAAAGGATCCATTATTCCTCTCTTTCTACTTAAAATACCAACATAGAAAGTATGTTGACATTTTAAGTGGGGGGCATATTGTCCCCTGCTCATTGTTTTCATGTTACCTTCTTAGTGATGATACTATACATCTCCTAGCGAGTGTGAAATTTTTATTCAATGTGTGGATTTCTTGATCTATGTGAAATATCTTCTTCATGGTGATATTATGCTTGATGTTCTACAAGAGTATAACCTTTCTTAGCAAATGAAATTCCTCTTGGTGATATTATGCTTGATGTTCTACAAGATTGTCGAGAGATTTGGGGACCTCGAGTGCATGCCAGGTAACTCAGGAACATGAATAGGTGGTTCCAAGTCCGATTGAGTATTCTAGACAGCAAGTTCATAACTTGAATGTTCACTTCTATGGTTTTCATTTTCTAAATTTATATCTTCATGGATAGGGAATTTTAACTCTTTGTTAATAGATTATAGAATATTGAATGTCACTCCATGAGTAACTCTAATTGTGTGTGATGGGGGCCACACCACCTGAAACCCACACAAATCACAACAATAGATACCAACACAGAAGATGCGAGACAAAAAAAATAACTCGCTTTAAATTATTTTTAGAAAATCAAAATACAGACTCAAAACTTACATGCTATGACCTCATGGGATTGATTCATTACAACCAAAATCAACTCTAAAAACAAAATATATGATCTGGAGCCATAATATGAACTAATGGAGCCACCTTCTACAACCCCCACTTAACCCTTTTTATTTTACCCAATAACTACCCTAGAATTTTCTAGAAAGTTCAACTTTCCCTTTTGTTTTGGCTCCAAAAGTCTCACCAATTGATTTCTTGCCTAGGACGAAATTTTAATGAAATTCACTTTTTAGTGGGCCAACTTCGCGAGGCCATAAATTTTGATCTAGGTGTCAGATTTTCTATTATAAAATATTGTTGGAAAGCTCTCAAGGACATCTATAATGCCAAACCCAGTGTAGTCTGGTTCGTCAAATTTTTGAGTTGTTTTGGGGCCTCTAATATTTTCTATTTGAATTTGAAGCTACATTGGAGAAATTTGTCGGGATGGAAACTTCAATATCTTCGAAACCATGCAAGGTATTGAGATGATTCTTTCATGACCGAATTTTTTTTTTAATTTTGCTCCTTGGGACAAATTTTTAGGTCCATACAAGCCCGTTTAGGCCACCTTACTAAAAATAGTAAGTGGCCATTTTTTTCCTTTTCTGACTCTTAACTATCTCGTAGCCCTTGAGTGCCATCACGGAACTCAAAAAAACTAAATAAATTAAGGAAAATATTTTTTTTTGAGTGGTGGAATATTTCCCTACATCGCTTGATGCTCCTACATCAGACACCCAAGGTATTTTGAAAAGTGACCCTATCACTTCTTAGAAGTTAGAGGGAAACCAAGACGATTAACCTCAGCATCATACAACCACGATGAATCTTCAACAGACCTTCCTCTCCACTTCACCAAGTACTCTACATAATGTTTGTTTCTTGTGCTTCTATCTCCTCCCTTTTTGAAGTAGGTGTTGGAATATTCCATTATGCTTCTATTGTTTCATCATCAATTCCCCCTTCATGATATTTTCTTAAATTTGAAATGTTAAACATAGGAGAAATATGAATTTCATCAGGAAACTCTACCTCATATGTATTTCCTGAATCATGCTTCTTCAGGATCTTGCATGGTCCAAAATTCTTCATCTTTAACTTGTTGTATGTACCAACTAGAAAAAATTCCTTTCACAAATGAACCATGATTTCATCTCGTACCTAGAACTCCTTATACCTCCTTTTTTGATCTACCTTAGCCTTATATTATGAGTTCATCTTATTGATATGTTTCTTCACTTCTTCATGCAAATTCTTCATGTGCTCAACAAAATCTTCAGCCTCAACATGAATCTTCTCCCCCTTATCCATCTCCCTTAGTTCAAAATTAGTTCTTGGACTACTCCCATACACAATCTAGAATGATGATTTACCAGTGCTCCTATTGACATAATTGTTATAAGAATTTTTTTCCTATGGTATAGTCAAATCTCATCCCTTGGGCTTATCTCCTACTAAGCATCTTCGCAGGTTACCCAAACTCCTATTCACCACCTTCGTTTCTCCATCATTCTGAGGATGGTGTGCATAATTGAACTTTAAACGGGGTCTTCAACTTCTTCCATGATGTCCTCCATAAATAACCAATAGATTTGGTATCTCTGTCTGAAATTACACTCTTTGGTAGACCATGTAGTCTCACCACCTCTCTAAAAAACAATTTTGCAACATGAACATCACTGGTTTTATGACATGGAATGAAATGTGTCATCTTTGAAAATATATCCACCACCATAAATATGGAATCATGTCCTCTCTATGTCCTTGGAAAGCCAAGAACAAAATCCATGCTAATGTCCTCCCATGGCCTCTCAGGTACAGGTAATGGTTAATACAATCCAGTATTCTAACTTACTCCTTTCTCTATCTGACATACTCTGTAACTTTGTACAAACTTGTTCACATATTTTTGTAACTATATCCAATAATAAGTCTCACTAACAAGAGCAATGGTCTAATCTCGACCAAAATGTCTAGCCAATCCTCCACTATGCTTCTCCTTGATTAGATTCTCTCTCATAGAACTTCTTGGAATGCACAATTGGATTCCTCTAAACAACATCTCATCTTGGATTAAGAAATCCAACCATCTTGTCCCATGCAATGTAGTGGGTTCCAAACAAGCCTTCCAAGCTTCTACAAAGTCTGGATCTTCAGGATACAAAATTTTGAGTTCATTGAACCCAACAACCTCTATATTCATCTTTATCAATAAATTTTTCCTTCTGGGTAAGTACGCAAATATGGTTCCCAAAAAGGGGACTTAAGTGGACACCTTTTTTCTGAAATTAGGAAATATTGACCTTGGTCATGAAATTGAGGATAGTTACACTCAAAATTTTGAGATGGAATAAAAACAAGGATTGAAGTACTCTGAGTCTACTTTCTAAACTACTATTTTATTTTGAAAATGGTTGAGATTAAGGGGTTCAAACGAGGGACGCACAAAAATTGGTGTTGTTTCTGTTAGAAAAACGTAACATAGCAACTCTTGTATGACCATAGCATGGTGTACTTTTTTTTAATATTTTTAAAATCGCTATGGTCAGAAGTTAGCTAACAATATCTAGTTGATGCATATTTTTCTAATAATTTTTTAATGAATATTTGATTTTTTACTAATTTTCGAAGTGGACACTTCCTGAAAAATAGAATTTTGGCCGTGCTACCCCCAAAAGTTTTGGAAACTAATTGATTTAAAAAAAAATTGTAGAATGGAGTCTAGTTTCTAAAAATTTAATTTATTTGAAATTTGGATGAGTGGTTAATTTATAACAAAAAAACACCAAACACTACTTTTTGTCAAAAAAGAAACATACAAACAAAAAAAATTATGGATGAAAGGCTCAACATTGTCAGAAAGTGAAAAAAATTACATCGGTAGATAGCTAAGAGAGAATGCAACATTACCCAGATGTTCAATTTGTTTGATATTGAACCACGTGCAATCCTGATGGTGAGCACGAACTTGATTATGTGAAATATTGTAGAATTTATAAAAACACGTCTCCCGTCATTAGGAATGGCCTCCAAGCCTTTGGGTTGGTATTCCAAGGAAAATACCAACCCCAAGGCTTGGGGATTCCCAAAGAAAGATATAACACATGTGTGTTATAAAGTGTGCATGTTATATCTTAGTTTTGACATGGTTTTTTTCATTTGCGAGGAACATGCTAAGAAAGACACATTATGTCTTCCTTTATATTGCTACTCTATTGAATGTATGTTGATATATTTCTATGTACATGTATGCTTGTATGTCATGTATGTATGTATGTATGTATGTATGCATTCTTGTATGTCATGTATGTATGCATGTATGTATCAGTGCATGTATATTGTTTGTATGCCTATATTTATGTAAGATTGTATCTACACATGTATATATGTATGCTTGTATGGATGTAGTATTTTATGACATATGTATTATGCTTGTATGTATGGAAGTATGTATGTATTTACGTATGTCTTTAGAGGGAGCGATAATTTTAAGAGAGAGCAAGAGAGAGAGAGAGAGTCTGGAGAGAGGGAGAGGGGGTGGAAGTGAGAGTTTAAGAGAGAGGAAGTGGGAGAGAAGGGGCTGGAGTGAGAGGGACTTAGCTAGGTAGGGTGGGAGGGATAGAGGGAGAGAGAGAATTGAGAGAGAGAGAGAGGGGAGAGTGAGAGACAGGGATAAAGAGAGAGTTATGTAGTTAGGGTGACAAAGGGAGAGACTTGAGAGTATGAGTGGGGTGAGAGGGAGAGACTTGAGAGATACATAGTGTGAGGGAGTGTGAGAGAGAGGGAGTGGGAGAGAGAGGGAGTGTGAGTGAGAGACTTGAGAGAGGGAGAGGGTGTGGGAGGGAGTGACCTAATAGAGGTAGAGAAAGAGGGGGGTGGAGTGAGAGGGATTTATCTAGGTAGGGTGGGATGGATAGATAAAGAGAGGGGAGAGAGAGAGAGAGAGTTACCTAGGGAGGTTTCCAGAGGGAGAGACCTAAGAGAGAGAGGGGGTGGGAGGGAGAGACATGAGAGAGAGGGAGAGAGGGAGTGGGAGAGAGTGGGAGGGACATAGAGATAGATAGATAGAAGGAGTGAGAGAGGGTGTTAGGGATTGATTGAATGAGAGGTACGCAGAAAGAGGGAGAGGGTAGATATAGACAATTAGAGAGGGTAGGAGAGAGGGAGGGAGGGAGAGTGAGATGTATAGATAGAGAGAAATTGATAGGGGTTGAGGGTATAGGGTTGAGGGATTAGGGTGGAGGACCTATAGGGTTGATGGTTTCTAGGGTATTAGGGTTTAGGGTTAGGGTTAAGGTTGAGGGTGAGGTTTGGCAGTATGGGTTTGAGAGTGTATGGTTGCCGAAGAGATTGAGTTGAGGTCAATATAAAGGAGTAGAGGTATAGAGGGTTGAGGGTTTGAGGTTTTGGGATTGAGGTTGAGGTTGAGGGATTAGAGGTTGAGGTTGAGAATTGAGGGTAGAGGGTTTAAGGGTTTAGGGTTGAAGGGTTGAGGGTTGAGGGTTGAGGGTTGAGGGTTGAGGGTTGAGGGTTTAAGGTTGAGGGTAGAGGATTGATGGTATAGGGTATAGGGTCAAGGGATTAGGGTTGAGGGTCCAATGTATATGATAGAGGTTATAGGGGTTGAGGGATTAGGGTTTAAGGGTTGAGGGTTGAGGGTAGAGGGTTGAGGGTTTAAGGGTTGAGGGATTAAGGGTTGAGGGTTGAGGGTTGAGGGTTTAGGGATTAGGGTAGAGATTTTTCTTATATTTAAGGGTGTAAGGGTTAAGGGACTAGGGTTTAGGGTAGAGGGTTTAAGCGTTTAGGATTTAAGGGTTGAGGGTTGATGGTTTAGGGTTGAGTGTTTAAGGGTTTTAGGGATTAGGGTTTAGGGTTGATGGATTAGGGTAGAGAGGGAGGGATGGATGGATAGAGAGGGGGAGAGAAGAGGAGGGAGGGATATAGATATATGAGGTTTGAGGATCCAATGTATAGGGTAGAGGTTTTATAATAGAGGGTATAGGGTTGAGGACTTGCAGTGTTGAGGGATTAGGGTATTGGGTTGAGGGTATAGGGTTGAGGGATTAGGGTTGAGGGTACATATGGTTGAAGGATTGGGGTTAAGAGTCCAATGTATAAGGTAGAGGGTATCGGGGTTGAAGGTATAGGGTTTGATGGTTGAGGATTGAGGGATTAAGGGTTGAGGATTGGGTATTTAATGTATAGTGTAGAGGGTAGAGGTTAGAGGGTTTAAGGGTTGAGGGTTGAGGGTTTAAGGTTGAGGGTGGACGATTGAGGGTATAGGTTTGGGGGGATTATGGTTGAGGGTCCAGTGTTTATGGTGGAGGGTATAGGGGTTGAGGGATTAGGGTAGATAGTTTACTAAGTGGGTTTAAGGGTTTAAGGGTTGAGGGATTAGAGTTGAGGGTAGAGGGTAGAGGGTTTAGAGTTTAGATTTTAACGGTTGAGGGTTTAGGGTTTAGGGTTGAGTGTTTAAGGGTTTATAGGGTAGATGGTAGAGGGTTAAGGGTTTAAGGGTTGAGGGTTTAGGGTTGGGGGATTAGGGTTGAGGGTTCAATGTATAGGGTAGAGGGTATAGGGGTTGAGGGATTAGGGTAGAGAGTTTACTAAGTGGCTTTAAGAGTTTAAGGGCTGAGGGATTAGGGTTGAGGGTAGAGGGTAGAGGAATGAGGGTAGAGGGTAGAGGGTTTAAGGGTTTAGGTTTTAATGGTTGAGGGTTGAGGGTTTATGGTTGAGTGTTTAAGGGTTTATAGGGTAGAGGGTAGAGGGTAGATGGTTTAACGATTGAGGGTAGAGGATTGAGGGTATAGGGTTAGGGGATTAGGGTTGAGGATCCAATGCATAGGGTAGAGGGTATAGGGGTTGAGGGAATAAGTTTAAGGGTTGAGGATTAAGGGTCCAGAAGGGTTGAGGATTAGGGTAGAGAGTTTATAGAAATTAGGTTTTAAAGGGTTTTAGGGGTTGGGGATTAGGAGTTGAGAGTGAGAGGTAGAAGTTGAAGTTGAGGTTGAGGTTTAGGGTTTAGGGTTGAGTTTTAGGAGTTTATAGGAGGTAAGAGGTAGAGGTAGAGAGTTTAAGGTTGAGGAGTAAGGATTAGAGAATTATAGGGTTAGGGGATTAGGAGGTTCAATGTATAGGGAGAAGAGGTATAGGGTTGAGGGATTAGGGTTTACAGGGTTGAGGGTTGTGAGGATTAAGAGTTATAACAGAAGGGGTTGAGGATTAGGAGTTTAGAGGTTGAGGTTGAGGTTGAGAGTTGTGAGGGATTAAGAGAGAATTATAAGGGTTGAGGATTAGAGGGTTGAGGTAGAGGGTAGAGATTGAGGTAGAGAATTAGAGGTTTAAGGGTTTAGGGTTTAAGGTTGGGGTTTTGCAGAGGTTTAGGAGTTGGAGTGTTTAGGGTTTATAGGGTGAGAGAATTGGGGTTTAGGAGTTGAGGAGGTAGGATTAAGGGAGGTATAGGGTTGGGGGATTGAGGTTGAGGGTACAGTATGGGGTTTAAGGTATAGCGATTTAGAATTAAGTTTTAAGGTTGAGAATTAGAGAATTTATATATGTTGAAAGCGATTAGGGTTTAAGGTTGAGGTTGTGTGAGTTGAGAAGTTTGATGGATTAGAGGAGTATAGGGGTTTGAGGGATTAATATTATAGAGGGTTAAGGGTTGAGGGTTGAGGGATTAAGAGGGTATAGGGGTTGAGGGATTAGGGTTTAAGGGTTGAGGGGT
>CM021109.1:612232724-612465211 GCA_007115665.2 Sequoiadendron giganteum | reverse complement strand
CTCGGGGCATATAGGAGGAGGCTGCAGGCAGAGGTAGTTAGATTAGAGGGTACAAGATAGAGGGAGTATGGCTTTATTGTGGACCACCTGACTTCCTAGGTGCAAGATGTAGAGAGGGAGAGGGATGGGTCATGAGTAGAGGTAGGTAGGCTACAGGCTGAGGTGACTCGGTTGGAGGGAGAGGTAGCGATGGAGTGGGAGGCCGAAGAGGCAACGAGATGGGAGAGGGACCGACTGGAGGTGATAGTGGCGCTATTGTAGGCAGGGGGTCAACACATGTTTGGAGGAGAGACAGGTCAGATATCAATAGAGGCACTGGTAGAGGTAGAGAGATATGAGGGACCTGAGGAGACAGGTAGAGGGATTGCTGAGAGATAAAAGGAAGTTGAGGCAGGAGTGGGATGAGCTTTGGGATCAAGTTGAGGTGGCTTAGGAGATAGTGGAGGATATGGGAGCGGTGCAGGAGAGGGAGGAGAGCCTGAGGGCTCAAGTTTAGAGGATGGAGGCAGAGAGGGAGACCATTCATACATAGATGTGGGTGTTGTAGGATGAGAGGGATGAAGTAGTGACATATAGACAGACTATTGAGAGGGAGGTGACACAACTGCAAGGTCAGTTGGATCAATTGCAGTGAGGTAGAGACAAAGCAGTGGGGGCATGACACCATTGCAAGATCAAATGAGACAGCTGCAGGGTGGGATAGATATGACAGGGGAGGAGAGGAGACAGATGCAGGAGGAGATAGAGCTGCTACAAGGTGACAAAGAAAGGTTGGCCATCGAGATGTCATGGATGCAGGGATAGGTAGATCAACTGTAGATGGCATAGGATCTATGGGAGCAATAGAGGAGGGTCCTTTGTGGACATCGGGATAGCTATAGATCAGAGCAAGATACCATGAGATTGCAGGTGGTAGAGAGTGATGAGATCATACGAGAGTCAAGTTATTATATGGGGGCATATTATATGGCAGTTCTAGATCTAGCTCGTCATGTACCACCCTTCGTCCGTGCAACGCCTCAGATGCCAGCACCATCACAAACCGTGGGGACATACACACAGGGCTACAAAAGCTATAGGGATACACCTCCACAAAGAGGTTTAGTTCTAGACTCACCTCAGAGATCTGATGGAGCGAGTATAGGGTTCAGAGTACTGGAGGGACAAGATCCCAATGTTTGACAGGTATAGGGTGGATACAGTACAGAGTAGGAGGGATCAGAGTAGATTCATAGTCTTGTACTCGTACGTTATTTTTGATGATATGTATTATGACAGACATTATGAGGGATGTCCTGATGGATATGGTATATTTTTTGGATTTTTGATATGTGAGAGCCCTTATTGACATTATACAATGCTTATGTGAGAGATGACTTATTTATGCATTATGATGTAGTGATGGATATTATTTTTATGGATTTTATGTTTATGCGTATATGGATGCATGATGATGATTTATGATGTTTTTGTTGATGCATAATGTTGGTGATGTAGGATGTGATGGATGTAGTAGGATTATTTATATGTTATGATATATATGATGTCTAACACCAATGATGCAGGATGTGATGGATGGTTTGTGCTTATGTTTACATGGATGTTTTATTATGACATGCATAATGGGTTAATGTTTATGACGAATGTGTTAATGAACCTGAATGACATGAACTAAAGTGCATATGTGAAGAAATGAATGTGAAGATGTGTAGAATAAGTAATGAAGACTAGCCTATACAACTTAACATGAGTGTGTAATTTAATGATCTTAAATGTAAATAAGGGCCTACAATAAATGATGTGATGGGTGGGTAATTGCACCTGTCAAGGAACATAGGACCCTAGAGAAGAAATGGGTGAAGATGGAGGGAATCTTCGTTTGCACAATCCAAAATCCTAAGGAAAAGAAGGGATGAAGGATACACGAATGCAATGTATTGTGAATGCAAGTTACCATATTCGGAGCAATGATTTTTGTTATAGCATAAGACACTAGATGCCATGGTATATGGACCAAGGCGGATTAGTGTCTAATGCACAAAACAAACACAACAAACAAGAAGTCTATCCCAACACCCCAAAGTCGTGATGACTTCGGTCAGGTGAGGTATTGGGATATCCAAAAACATAGAAGGATGTCCTAGTGTAACACAAAACCCCATGTGTCTTGGTGGGTACTACATGGGACAACCAAGAATACAACAAACAAAATAAAAATCAAGATATGCCCCTATGTTAACTAGTCAAAACACACCATAATATGATAGATCATGGCGGCCTTGACAAGTGATGATATGGAGCTCGAATGATGAGAAAAATGTCAAAAGAATCCAAAAGATCACAATCAAATGTCAAATGTCCTTTGCCACCAGATCAAAAGGATGGATGGGATTGATGTGGTCGGTTAGGAAGGATACATCCTGTTAAGACCAAAGATGGAGGATAGATTGATTGATCAACATGACGTAGGATATTTGAAACCAATTTGATCTCATGAGACTAATGACCCTTGTTTGTAAGCACCAGCGAGGATAGGGATATACTTGATGACACGACAAGGCACAAGAAACAAGACTCAACCTAAAGACCTAGGGGCTCGGGGGTTGATCAAAGATCAACCTTGCCTACGTGAAAGCGCAGAGCTCTCGTAGGTCAACAAAAGACTATGGTAAAAGAAGAAAGAGGACAGAGGATGGAGGACAAGGATCAGATAGACTAACCATAAACAAAAGATGAAGAAAAGCCCCGGGGCGGATCAAAGGATCAGCCTTGCCTATGTGAAAGCGGAGGGGCAATGCAGTTCGACAAATATTGATGATGGATAAGATTGAAAAGTGGACAAATGGTGATGGATAAGGAAGGGCAAAATTCCTTGGGGGTTGATCCAGAGATTAGCCTTGCCTACGTGCAAGTGCAGAGGCATCGTAGTTCGACAAAATACTGACGAATGACCATGGATAAAAGAAAAGAGAGGATAATGGAGACCTTGATGGATGATGAAGACCGACATGAAAAATGCCTCAAGGGTTGATCAAATGATTAGCCTTTCCTACGTGAAAGCGTAGAGGCAACGTAGTTCGACACAAGACACAATGGGATCTAGATGGAGATAGGCACGATGAATGATCCTAGATGGAGATGAACAAAGTGTCAAGGTGACACACAAGATCAAATTAGGATAGAATCTCAAGATGTTGGATAGTGGATAATATTCATCCAATGCTCAACCAGAAATATACCAAGCGACCAGGGGATGGGAGGATATGATAGAGATACTGAGATTGGGATGGATAAAACATAAAGTGACTAGTATGGGAGGTAGATAATGATTAAGCCCTTTATGAAAGGTGCATGTTATCATATGTATCCAAGGTGCCATGCGGGGGTGGTTTTCACCATAGGACAAATTATTTCTCTTTACTATTTTTGGATTTTTTGTGATTTTTTTGTATTTTTTAGATTTTAAAGGATAGGATACCCCAACTAACCTAGGTGTAGAACCATTATAGGTACATGATGTTTATGGGCTCTTCCAAAGGCTCTCCTTCAAGAGTAGACAACTGGTATGCTCTAGAACCATATTTTGTTGTGATGACCTAAGGGCCCAACCAATTTGCTTCAAACTTGCCCTTCTTTTCCTGATCTTGCTGATTCCGTTGATTTTCTTTAAGGACCAAATCACCAACATTGAATTGGTGAGGGTGGAGTTTCTTATTGTAGCTTCTTTTTAGATTGTTTTGATATGCCTGAATACAATCATATGCCTTGAGTCTTCTTTCATCAAGGAGTTCTAGCTGACTGAGTCTTGCAACCCGGTTATCTTCATCACTAACCAGGTTCTTCAAAGAGATTCTCAGTGAGGGGAGTTCTACTTCAATTAGAAAGATAGTGTCGGCACCATAGACAAGAGAATATGGGGTGGCGCCAATAGGAGTGCATATGGAGGTGCAATAAGCCCAAAGGGTAGGATGGATATGGAGGTTCCAATCGTGACCAATGTTGGTGATCACCTTCTTGACTATCCTGATGAGAGTTCTGTTAGTGGCTTCCGCTTGTCCATTACCTTGGGGATAATAAGGAGTGGACCAACGATGCTGGGTATGGAAGGTTTCACAAAGGTGTTTCATGGCTTGGTTTTTGAAAGGTTTTCCATTGTCAGTGAGGATGGTGGATGAGATTCCATATATGCAGAGAATATGGAATAGGATGAATTTGGAGATCTGAGTACCTATGATCTATGTGAGTGGTATTTCTTCCACCCATTTGGTGAAATACTTAGTTGCGGTGATGATAAAGGTATGTCCGCTAGAGGATGGAGGATAAATCTTGTCGATGAGGTCGAATCCCCACTGAGAGAAGGTCGACAGGGTGATTAGAGGTTGAAGATCTTGTGCAAGAGCATGTATGAGATCTGCATGTTGTTGGAAAGGTAGGTATTTCTTCACAAAATCACAAGAATCTTGTTCTAGTGTAGGCCAATAGTAACCGGCCTTAAGAATTCTTTTGGCTAACACCATACCATGTGAATGAGCTCCATAGACACCACCATGTACTTCTACCAATGCAGTGTAGGTGTCGGTCTCATTTAAACACAGGAGGAGGGTTCCATTATATCCACGTCGATAAAGTGTATCACCAACGATGGTGTAACGGGATGTGCCTTGGATAAAGGTTTTTCATTGGTTTCGTGTCAAGACCAAAGGTAGGGTGTTATCGCGTAAGTAGGTTTAGATGTCTTGGTACCAGGGTGATGTAGGTCCTACAATATCGCACACCATCTCACTCTTAGGGATGTCATATGTAGGGATTAAAATTTTCTCTACAAGGAAATCACATTTGGTCCGATCTTTTGGCATGTCAAGGAGAGAACCAATGGTAGCCATAACATCAACTGCTTTGTTTTGTATCTTGGGAATCTGATCAAATTGGATGGAGGTGAAGTATGTTTTGAAATCACCGACCATGCACTTTTAGGGTAAAAACTTGTAATCCTTTGCTAGAAACTCATCATTGACCTATTTAATAATAGTCACCAAAAACTTGGAGATGAGTGATGTGCCATTGGACTACAATTCTAAGGCTAGTGAGAAGAGCTTCATATTCAACGATGTTGTTGGTGTAGGGAAAAGCCAATCTGAATGATTTTGGTATGTAATCACCTTGGGGAGTGACAAGCAAGACTCCTGCCCCCGATCCATTATTAGTGTCTGATCCATCAAAGTATAGTGTCCATGTAGTAGCTTCTAATACTACAAAAACTCCTTCAACAGGAAATTCAACTTCTAGTGGATATGCATCTACTAATGGAGCATCTACCAACTGATCTGCTATGACTTTTCCTTTGATTGCTTTGTGATCCACATATTCTATGTCAAATTCACTTAGTAGCATGACCCATTTGGCCATGCATCCGGTCAGTGTCGTTCTAGACATCAGATACTTAAGTGGATCAACCTTAGAGATTAGCTTGACAAGAAGGCTAAGCATGTAGTGTCAAAGTTTCTGTGAGCTCAAGACCATGGCGAGGCAAGACTTCTCCATTGGGGAGTAATTAAGCTCATAACCTACTAAGGTTTGATTGATGTAATAGATTTCTCTTTCTTTGGATGACTCATCATGCTGTGTCAACAATGCCCCCAGTGCAACTGAAGTAGCTGAAATATAAAGTAGAAGTAGTTTACCTAGAATGGGTGGCATTAGGATGGGCGGGTGAGCTAAATATTCCTTGATTTAATCAAATCCATGTTGACATTGTTGATTCCATTTAAAGGCAACATCCTTCTTCAAGAGATGTTGGAATGACTGACACTTGTCGGCTAGTTGAGCAATGAACCTTTAGATGGACTGGAGCTTGCGTTGCAAACTTCTTAACTGTTTCAGATTGCGGGGTGGAGGAATTTCCATGATGGCCTTGACCTTCATAGGATCGATCTCTATACCTTTACAGGAGATGATGAAACCCAAGATTTTTTCGGATGTGACCCCAAAAACACATTTCTTCGGATTGAGGCGCAACTTATACTGTTCCAGACGTTCAAAGATCTTCTTGAGAATTGTTGGGTGTTCTTCCCTTGTTCTTGATTTTCCTAATAGGTCATCAACATAATCTTCCATTATGATGTGGATGAGGTCATGGAAGATGACTGTCATAGAATGTTGATATGTTGCCCCTGCATGTTTTAGGCCAAAAGGCATGACATTATAACAAAATGTACCCCAAGTTGTAGTGAAGGTTGTTTTATGTTGATCCTCATGTGCAATTTTGATATGATTGTATCCAGAAAATCCATCCATGAGGGAAAGAATCTCATGTCATGTAGTTAGGTCTACTAATATGTCAATGTTTGGTAAAGGAAAATCGTCCTTGGGACAAGCTTTATTAAGATCTTAGAAATATGTACAGATTTTGATATCTCCATTTGGCTTGGCAACTAGGACTATGTTGGAGATCTAGTTGGAGTAGTCAATTGGTTGGATGAATCCTACCTCTAGTAACTTTTCCAATTCTTTCTTAACCAATAGAGCTACATGGGGGTGCATTTTTCAAAGTTTCTGCTTGATAGGTCTTGCGTCAGGATGGACGTCTAAGTGGTGTATTACTAAATCAGGGTCAAGACTTGGCATGTATGAGTACGTCCATGCGAAATTGATGATTCCCTCTTGGAGGAACTTGGTGATGGTGGAGTATTCTTCTTTAAATAGCGCTTTTGCCACATAGGTGATCTTAGGGTTTTCTTCGGTTCCCAAGTTTATTGGTTGTGTTTCTTCGATCAAGATGGATGATCGCCCGAATAGTTGAGTTCCCACAAGGGGAAGATGAACATCCCCATATTTTGGTACCTCATCAATGTTTTCACCATCAGTTACACCCTTCTTTTTCTAGTTTTTCAAAGTCACAAAGTGCCTCGAGGAGGTTTTCACTAGGCGACGCTTTTTTATTTTTTTTCTTTTTATTTTTGTGGCTAGGGTGTTCATCTTCCCCAAATCCCATGAGATGCACATATTGATCCACTAAGGGGAATGTATTGATCGGTGCACTACCTTGTAGGTCATAGTCAATGATTTCGAGGTGTTTGAGGGATAGGTCAATGGTGCAAATGTATAGGAAATCGAATGTGGAACGAAGGTCAATGTGATCCAGCTTATCATACGCGTGAATGATGTATTCCTCCTCTGGTATGTCTTTGAGAGAGCCATTGTGTACAGTGACATTTTTGGAGGCACTAGATGATTTCAATGGACCCTTTTGTTTGTTATCATAGCCCAAACCCAAATTTCATGGCTGGATAGTAATTGCTTTGATGGGCTGTCACTTTCCTTGCTCTTCTTTACCAAGACCTCCACCTTGGTACCTATACCTTTCAATGAACTTAGATGCATGGGGATAGGCCTCTTGGAAGTATTCCATGAGTAGTCATGGTAGTTCAGGTTCTTCTCTATAAACCCACTGGCTAATATCAGCTTCCATTTGATCCTGAAGGGAACCCAAATCTCTGAATGTTGTTGAGCCCATATTTTTAGAAGTGAGCGTGATGTCTTTTCTTCCTCCTTTGGAATAGATTGAGAAGGTTGGCCATATGTTCATGGCGAGGGTGGCATGGTTTCCATGTTCAATGCAGGGCATGCCAGAAATGTGAGCATGAGTGTCTTTTCTTCCTCCTTTGGAATAGATTGAGAAGGTTGGCCATATGTTCATGGTGAGGGTGGCATGGTTGCCATGTTCAATGTTGTACAAATTTCATATTCGCCACATCCCTTGTCGATGATCTGGACCTTGGTGATGGTGGAACCATGTGTGGATGATGGTGTGGATGAGGGGGGGGGTGATGAGGTGTTTAGTGTATTGGTGGATGGATGAGAATCAGATGTTTGGGATGCCCTCATTTTGACTCCTGGGCAGTAATGTGAATGTGGAAAGGGAGCTTCTAAGGCACGATAATATTCAAAAGATTGGGGATCAGCCTATATGGTGACTTCCATTCCTTGAAATGGGAACTTCAAACATTGATGGTAGGTGGATGGGATGGCTTGCATAGAATGAATCCATAGACGACCAAGGATAATTTTGTATGGAAGTTCTAGGTCATATAATGGGACCCACCTAAATAGGAAGAGAAATTATGCTTTTAGAATCTCTTTCTGCATTGTCATATGCCTTAATAGTGATCACCTGATTATTTAGGTTAGCTTGGGTGTATCCTACCTATTGTATAAACTTTAGTGTACAAATATTTAGGGCTAAACCATTATCTACCAATACCCTTTCCACTTTTTGATAATTTACACCAACCTCGAGATGGAGGGGGTGGTTATGGCTTGAGTCAAGGCACGACATGTCCTTTTGGCTGAAGGCTAATTGATAGGTTGATGAGAGATTTCCCACCAATGCTTGGAATTGGGTGGGGTCAATATCATCGAGCACTTGTGTGCTTTGTACAGCCTTAGTCAAGATGTCTTGATACACTAGAGATTACTTAAGCAGATCTAGGATGGATATCTGAGCTACAGTCTTTCCTAGGTGATCAAGGATGTTATATTGTGAACTAATGGATGGAAGTTGGGTAGATGCAGGAGCTATTGGGACTGTGATGCAGGTTTGTCGAGTGGTAACAACACATTATGGATCCATTCCCTTGATGCCTATCATGGATACACGTGGCTCCACTTGTTCAACATATGTGACCACACCTTGGTAATTGTATGGCACATTTTTATAGCTGAGGTTATTGGTGATGTTATTTTGGTTGTTATTGTTGTTAGGTCCAGGAATAGAGTTGGAAGTACTATGACCCTGATTGTGTTTAGGAAAGGAATTTTGGTATATTTGGAGTTGAGCATTGGACGAAAAATATCGCATTAGCATCCACATGGATCTCACCCTGATCTATTAGACCTTGAACATAAGTTTTTAGTCCTTGGAACTTATCCAATGTGTGCCCTTTGATCATGTGAAATTCATAGTATTCGTTATCTTTGAACCAAGCTGGCTTGGGCTTGGACAAATCGAGGGGCTTGGTGACATGATAAGTAATGGGTTAGTTGGATTGCATAACTTTATTGAACACAATGCTAAGGGGTTCTCCCAACTGAGTAAACTGATGTTTGTTTCCCCCTTGGTTGTTTTGGATCGACTATTGCTGAGGTGCTCCTTGCGGCACGAATATGGCATTTGGTATTGATTTTTATTATTGTTGAGGTGGATATTTCTGCGAGGTGGCAGCCACTTGGATGTGTTTGGTATCAGTGGCACCATCATTAACAACATTTTTTTTTATTCCAATATCAAGGTTTACCTCCAAAGGATTTTTCTTTATCAGAATTGAAAAGTTTGACTTTCCCTTTAGCAATAAGAGCTCATTATAGGATGCGACCCTTCTCGACAAGTGCTGAAAAAGTGGTGATGCAGTGGAGACAGAAATTGTGAGCCATATCTGGATGGGAATTTTCGATGAACAATGTGACCATGTCCTTTTCTGATAGTGGGGACTTCATCCAACTAGCCAAGGCACACCATCGTTGTAGATAGCTAGCGAAGGTCTCCCCATCACATTGTTTTTCCTTTAGGAGATCAAGTGTGTCAATGTCCAGGTTCTCCAGATTGAAGGAAAAGTGAGACAAATTATTCAGATAATTGTGCAAAGGTTTTGATGGATCCTTTTTCCAGGCCCATAAACCAGTTAAGGGCAACTCCTTGTAGAATCTTAGGAAAAATTCGGATAAGATAATTGTCATTATGCATGACCTCTTTTCAATGGGCATAAAATTCTTGAAGGTGGGCTCTAGGGTCCCTGGTTCCTTTATATTTATCAAATTTCGGTATCTCAAAATGCTTGGGAAAAGGAACCAAGGAGATGGCAGGATCAAAAGGATAAGGACAAATGTCCTTGAACTTGAATTTTTGTTTGCCCGTTCTAGCTTGTAGATCCTTTAATGCTGATTTTCCTTCTTCCAAGTCCTTATTGATGGGTGTTGTGGGAATCACAGTGGGTTGATTATATGGATATTATGACAAGTATGATGAGGATGGCCCTGCCGCTGTCGGATCATAGGCATGTTGAGTTGGATACGAGCATGTTTTCTAATTATAAGTGGATGGATAGTTCGATGACATTTGTGATGAGTGGGATCCACTTGTTGGTAAGGTGATTGCTGTTGATAGTAAGGAGTGGGGGATGGGCCCGACTGTTGTGTAGAATTTTGATAATACAAGGAGGTAGGACCCCCTTGTTGGTGTGATGTTGATTGTTGGTAATAGGGGATGGAAGGTGCACCCTCTTAGGTGTCAAAAATGCTGGTTCAAATGAACCATGAGAGGTTTCCAAGCTCCCACAACATTATTGGCCAACTAACAAGGCCAACCAATATAGTTGAACCTTCTACTCTTAAGGCTTTGCTAAACCTAGGCAGGTGCATCTATATGAATGACACAGATCTTGAATTGTGCTTCCTAATTGACTAAACTATCCACAATGGAAATTTGATTGCGGAGAGATATGGTCTAAATTTGGTATGAATTGTATATACAATATCTAATAGGATCTAAATTTGGTATGTTCAGTTAACAGATGTCAAGTGAAATAAATAAAACTAAGTAATGAGAGTAAGGGAGACTAGTGCCTTGTTGGGTAAATAGAGTCAAATGAAAGTCTCTGATGAGTGGCTTTTATCAAGAAAAATCTCTAATTGTTTGGCATATATGAGTTTATAACTAGTATAAACATGCAAGAATGTGATTAATAAACCCTACTTGAGGAAGAAAATTAATCCTAATTATCTGATTCTTCTTATTGATCCAAATAACATTCCCAGATTACTGTAATTGACTTAAAGGAATTTAATTCTTCTTTAAAGAACCCGATTAATCAAATCACACAAATACAACAAATGTGCACTGATAAATTGAATGTATTCTTGATATTTCAACTTAAATAACCAAGAAATATTGAATTGGAGATAATCAAATAACTGCAGAAAATTTGACAAACAACTCATACCAGAATAGAGCTACCAAATCATAAGTCTTTCATTGTCTTCTTCAAATCTTATACATGCAACATGGTTCCTTCAAAAATTCTGAAAATATTGTATCTCCTACTAACTATCTTCTATCTATCCTCGTGCTAATGTCTTTTTGGTTACAAAAATGGATATTTATATACATCAACCTCTTGAAAAGATGTGTCCCTTCAAAAATGTCTTAAAATGAAATACTAACAAAACTAATATAGACTAAGGTTTGTTAAGCCATAAATGGACTCTTGACATATGATCTATGTAGTCTCAACGCTTGTGTGTATCTGCATCTCCTAGTGCATTGCGGATCACAATCTCCCTCACCACCATCCATTCATTTTACTCACACGCTTCATCCAACATTGTATCTTTCGCAGTGGTTGTCTTTAAAATCTCTTGGAGTATTAATTCACTCTCGCTCTTCCATGTGGCCATTTCTTTCAACTTACCTCCATCATCAAAGAATGTAGCAAATCCATTCTCAGTGGCCTCCATCAATTCTTGCGCATCCTCTTGTAACTCCTCCAAGAAACCTCTATGCTTGTCCATAACACAATTAGCATCCTCAATTGTTGCATTGTCAAGAGCATCCTGCTATTTTATCTCCTCAAGTTTCTCTCGGATTCTACCATACACTCTTTTATGTTCTTTTATTGCATCAAAGTATTGTGAGTGCTTTCCCCAAAGTTTATTTAACCAAGTGGTTAAAATAGCCTGCCTCCTTTTGATTATTGCTATAAGTGTATCCATTTTCCCTTGGGAATAAGCACTTGATCCTTCCCAATGGTCCTTCACCTGTGCACTTTCACCTTGAGTGAGCAGTTTAGTTGGCCCTACTGTGACACCTACTAAGTCTTTTAGAACTCATTTTCTCTCAGCATTCTATTATTATTTGTTTTGTACATTTCCTTTTCCCTGATCAATGCCTGTATTTGGGCTTTATTCAATTTTTCCACATTGATCCCTATTTCTATAGTTGCTACTAGATCAGCTTCCCCAGCTTTCAAGGTCATGACATGTCTAAATGCTTTCTCAGTGCCAATAACAATTGACCTTTTATGGGGTGGGTATAAAGCTCAAATCATCAATGTTTCTTCATCAGGATTATATCTTGATCCTGTATATACTTTTGTTACCTTTTCTATGCTAAGCCTATGTGTATTATTGTTGTCCTTTAAGAAACTATCAAAAAATAATGCAGAATTGAGGTCTAATCTTGGGAAAATCATGACACCAGGATTTTCCAACATTTCTCTCCACTTCTCTGGGGTCATATTTGCCATTTCTTTCTCAACATCATCTTTCAAATCTTTTAACAACTGCTCTTCATTTCCTGGTGTGACATTGTCAACCAATTCTCTTATTTCTTTTCCCTTTTGTTTATATAAAAATGATTTAAATTCTGAGGACTTTATGAACTCATCATCTGCTACAAAATATTTTTATTCCTCATGTCTCGTATCAGCATCTATACTTTCCTCAACACTTAATTATCTAGCATGATAGGTGTATTCCTGAGTTCTTGTCTTTGATACCTTACCAAGAGGATTTTTTGACCTAGTAGCCTCTGATGCCTCTTCACTGGAGGACAACATCTTTGCATCCAACAATTCTTGATCATGTTTCTCAATTATCATTTATGCCTCCTCTGCTTCCAAATTTTTTTATCATATCATCAAACTGGTAGGGCACATGGTGATACCCTCCAAATTTTATCCTTTGTTTGGTAAAATGAATATATCCTTCTGGATCAAAATTCTTCCTTAATGGTCCTCTTCTCATGTTATACTATAGTAATCTATCAAGAATCAGATTGTATCCTTCTTTTGACAACACAGTAAAATCACCAAAACATAGTGTACTGGGCATAAAATCTTGCTTTCCAAAAGAGCTTAAGTTGATGACACTGGAGAAATACATTTGCCTAACAATCTCTAAATATGCAATCCTATCTGAAACTGTTTTAGAAAAAATAAATGGGATATCTTCAAATCCATACACCCTAATCATGCTGGTGTTTTCTAAACAATACCAATCCCCCCAATTGTGGCTGATTGGTTCATTAAAATGCTTAGGTCTGGGAAACCTCTTTATTTCATCAGACAAAGAATAGTAACAAGGATGATTATAAAATTTTTACAATGGCTTCACAAAGTATTCTTCAAAATGCAAAAAACTAGAATTAGCAAACGTGCTATCCTAAACAACAATCCATGACTGAATAGGCAATGGCCTGCCTTCTTTATCAAATTGTGAAATTCTCAGCTCCTGGGGCCACAATCCTAGTTCTTGTCCAAAGTATAGCACCAAGTGCATCAACAATGAATAAAACCTAAGGTGCAGGATAGAGGCTCTATTTTCTATTTCCATCAACCTTGCATCAAGCTCTTTAAACACATATGAAGCATAATCCCAAGGCCTAGAGTTATGATATTGAATATCTTCTGCAATCACCATGGGCACAATTTCCATATACTCTGGAACCTCCATTCCCAATACCTATCCCACCGAAAAATAGGTCTACTTTACATAAGGTTCGAAAAGATCCACATGAAAAGGTGGTCCTTCATTTTCCTCCATTGGAATCAGTTTGTCGCCTTGCCTAATTCTGTGTAGGGGTAATCTCCAACCCTTATAAATCATGTCCATTCTTCTGAATTCACTCTCAAGCTCTTCACTTACAATTTTCTCATTGCACATCCCTTCTAATTTGAAGACCTCGCTTATTGCATTCTCAGACACATGTATTAACAAATTCCTAGATAGATCACATATGGCCCTATGTTTTGGATTATAATGACTAGCCAACATCTTCACCAATTCGAAATTAAAAAAGACATTAGGGAAAACTAGTTTACCTAAATTGAGCCTCCAAGGGTTACATACTGGCTCAAAATGATTCCTTCGGTAGTAATGGAAATTGAACAGTTCATAGCCTCTGATTGGGGTCCAAATATCTCCAATGAACTTACATTTATCGTCTAATTTATCCACTTTATCCCTAAGTTGTGCAGAGCATCTGGCTTTAGGTCTAGAACCGGGTAGTTGGTCTATGAGATCCTGGTTCAGTTTTCGCTCAGTGCCCTCCAACTGACTTTCTGTTTTCTGCTTTTTCCTTTTGATTGACTACTCTCCCCATGTTTTCTACCTTTTGATTTCTCTAGACCAGTGCTTTCCATTCTATGAAAATCACAATATTCAAGGGATGAAAGACTTACTGTATTTCGCTTGAAATTCCAATTTGAATAAACGCCCCAATCCTCTGCTCATTCTTCTCCTCTTCCTTGATGTCAATTCCGCAAACAAAATACTTTTAATTGAATTCACTTGGATTCACAAAATCTTTTATGTTCTCATGGCACCATTAATGTCTTGGCTATGAAATGCATGAAGCAGGCTCTTCGAAATTCTCACTATCACATCACGTAGCATATTGTCAAGACATTTTAAATCTCTGGCCAATCCTTCTATTTGGAATTTCACTAACGTTCACATACCCGCCAAGACATCTTGTAGTTCCAGCGATACCTCAAGTCTCCCCGATAGTTATTCTTTATGTCACCACAACTCTTACCAATCAAGCCTATCACCATGACTTAAGGGATCGGGCAGACAATCTTTTGTATTATCCCAAAGGTATGTGTCTCACCGAGATGTTCTTTTTGTTAATTCAATTTGTTGAGACAAAATAATTGTCTTGTTGATGGAATAGTATTCACTGACCTTCATAGATCTCCCCGCTGAGGTTTATGTTACTGACACATATTTTCTCTAGTGAGACCACACATATTGTCCCTCTAACCATTTTATCTCCATATATTTTATCACGTCAATCCAGTCGGTATAACACGGGAGGTCGGTAAGACTCTCAGAGCTCTTCTTGCAATCATTGTCTTATTGACCAAATTTTCCTTTGCTTTATCGGTGAGACCATTGAATGCTTCAGGTAGTCTTTTGAAATCTCACCCTGATGACCCTAGTCTGGTTGATACATTTTATTGTACTCCAAGCGGTTAAAAGAAAATTAGCTCGATATGACCTCACACTGTCATGCCAATAGAAAATGTGAACCTGTGTTCTCTTGACATATATCCTCATTGCTATGACACTGTTGATGTCTTGTCAATGTACTAAAAGAGATTAGTATCGGTGAGACCTGCACCATCTTATGCCGATATGTTTCATATGTTAAATTTTCATGGTTAAATAAAATTTATGGGGCTATAATACAAAATTTGACCTGGACCTTGGTGAGTATGCTGTGTGAGGAAAAATTTATGCTCGTAATATGGACTCTTTGGGAAACTAATAAACATGAAGGGTCAATGAGGTTATCAAAACTTTACAGTTCCAACACACCCTGTTGGTGAGTTTGTTGTTGTTGAAGGTAGGGCAGATAGGATTGGTCTTGTTGCGCAATGGTGGGCTGTTGCATGGCATATGGGGATGGATTTGATGGTTTTTGGTGGGGATGATTCTATGGCGGTGATGGATTGGTGTAAGGTGGCAATTGGGTTCGTGTTTGTTTTGAGCATTCTGATGAGGATTCATATTGAGGTGGGATGGAACGGTGTATGTGCTAGAGGAATGATAGAGGTACTTGGTAAGTGGATTATTGTGTGTTTGTGTAGGGATATGCATATGTTGTTGTGGGGGTCGCTTCTGTGGTTGTTGTTGGTGAGTTGGGTGAGATGAGATATGTTATTGTATACACCAAAAATTGGTCTGGAGCATCCTATTGATTAAATACAAATTATTTGATTAATTATCCTAATTTCCTCTACTATTTGAATAAATAGAAATATTTATTTATATAATTCACATTTAAATTCATCTTAATTAAATAAACAAAATTAAATACTTTGTTCAATTTAATTATCAAATTCCTATTTCAATCTATCACATCGATTCTAAATTAATTAAATAAAGATCAAAACACTGTATTTATTAATTGCCATATTCTTCTATCTAATTTACTAAACAATTATCCTATAGTTCATTTTATTAAATTATTTATCTCCCTTTTCCTAATTTAAATAAATCAAAAATATTTGAATTAGAGCATAAGGAATATTCCAATCTACATTTCCTCAAAAATGAATTAGATTTTCTATGTCTAATCCATGTCTAAAATATGTCACAATTAATGCTTTGAAACTTCACGGGAAGTTTTGGAGAGAAATTTGGAATTTGATCTCTCAATTCTCTTCCATCAATCTTTCCTCTTCTCTTGCTTGGTGTTTTCATGGGTAGAGACAATCTCCATCTTTCTCTCAATCTTCTCCATCTCTCACCATTCAATTCTCTAGATTGAATCCAAGCCTCTCAAAGCTTTCCCTGTGCATTTCTACAACTAGGAAATCTATAAATAAAGCCTCATTGAACCAAGTAAAGGATCCAGATAATATAAGTTTTGCACTCTTACTTTGCAGGAATTCAAGCATGAAGCATCAAACACTCACACATCAAGTATCAAGAAATCAAGTTTTCAACCATGGCTGCCTCCTATAGCTGCAATTATCTATTTCACATCAATATCATGCTAGTTTAATTGATTTATCATTTAGCATTGCATTATTATCCTCTCGTTCTTTAGATAGTCATTTTAACAATCTTATTTGCTTACACAATCTGAGAGCAATCAGGATTTAATAAATCTTTGAGGATAGAGAACAATATGACGCTTTCAATTGATTACTGCTTTGATTTAGTTCAAATTGAGTTGTCTTTGATATAATGTCTTATTAAGAAGTGTCTTTTGTGCTTATTCACTTATTCACCACTTAAAATTTGGCGCCCACCGTGGGGCATTAACCCCAATCTTATCAAAATTATGAATTTTCTAGAAAGTGTCACACAGTTTTTCAGCGTATTTTTCTTCTAGCGCTTTCATTAAAAGTTTTAGCACTTTTGGTCGTTGTTTTAGCACTTTCGGTCACTGTTCTAGCGCATACGGTCACTGTTTTAGCGCATCGGGTAATTTAGTGCTTCCATGGAAAACTTCAGCGTTTTGGGTTCCTGTTTCGGCGCTTTCGAGTTTTAGCGCATCAGGTAACTATTTTGCTCTTCGGTGCAATATTCCAGCGCTTTTGTAAAATCAGTTTGGATCCGACACATCCGCGGCCAGAGTTTAATTTTTTTCACAATTGGACTAAAACATATCAATCTAGGATAGTCACTTCAAAGTTTCTAAAATTGATCAATCCTAGGATAGTCACTTTCTTGTTTTTCTTAAAAGCAAATCTATCAATCCTAGGATAGTCACCACATTTTTTACAGTAGAAGTTAAAAAGAACATCATGATTTCTATGAAGCAACACCTTCACATAGATTAGAATTTTTTGTTTTGGGCTTTTAAAACAGAACAAACTTATATGTTGTGTTTGTAGTGATTAGGCTTATGCTCTCCCCTTAACTGGGTGACCAAAGTGCCAGATTCACTTTTATTTCATATCATTTACGCTTAATTAAATCCTTTAGCAGGCTTGCCGTAGTGGGAAAAAGTACTCACCCTACGGGAATGACCTAAGTGGGAACAACCAAAGCTAGGTTTTCCAATCCATTATAATGAAAATGCAAGTTGTCGATGAAAGTCCAACTTAACAGTAGTGAGCAAGATAACCATCCCAAAAATCTTTGTTCTAAAGATTGGGAGGTCTCTTGAGGGAGTTTATCTATTTGCCACATCGAACGGAACCCTATCTAAGAACCATAGAGTAGTTGCTCACCGAATCAGTATCCATACATTGTCATACTCACGGTGCAAGGGGAGGGAAGAATCTACCCCCAAGACACTCACCATATAATTACCAAGGACCGCTTGCTTAAGGGATTCGGTATCTACTTCTGTCACTTTGAGTACGCGCCTGACAACGACAAAAACACGGGCACTCTTTAGGGGGTGACACTGTTGTGTGAGTCAATATAATTCAAGATGTGGGCTATGAGTATAATGATGACCTACTTGTCCTTAAGTGTGAGTCTGTTTGATTTGCGTACAAATGTTAAAACAAATTGTCAAAATCAATAAAGATCATTCCTGATTTTTGAACATACACAATCTTTTCAATTTTAAAACACTTATTCAAAATTGCTTATCGTATTTTCACAAATTCATTTAAATCAGATTTAAAGATCATCCTGAAAACATCAAGTCAAAAACAAATTAGAAAATCCATGATGCGAAAGTGGAAGTCCACCACGTTTCTCAAAAGAAAAATCAAAGTCATGAAACCCCAAAGACCTCTCGGTTATAGAAACAAATTGAGAAAACAACGTTTTCTATATCAAAATCGGAAACTCCTTTTGCAACATAGCACTTTCATCCACCGATATCACGGTTTTGCTAGGGGTCACCCTTCAGATTACGTAGTAGAGCCAATCTACTCATGAGCCTTCTTCTAGAGGAGAGCTCTCACACAATTCCACAACCATAGTCAATAGATTCATCCTTCTTATCTCCCACAATCTCTGATACAGTATGCCACAAGACTCGATCAAATTTTACAATAGAAAGTCTTAAAAGGTCTCATTTTTAGCGTTTTGGAAAACCTGTTTCAGCACTTTGGGTCATTGTTCTAGCGCTTTCGTGAAACAACGCTTTCTGGCTCTATTCTAGTGCTTACAGTCATTATTTTAGTGCTTCTGGAAAAATAGCACTTCTGGGAAGTAGCGCTTCTGTCATTTTCTCGTGCGCTTTCGGTCACTATTTCAGTGCTTTTGTCCAAATAGTGCTTCGGTCACCTATTTTAACGCTTCTAGACTCTGTTCTAGCGGTTTTGGGAAATAGCACTTCTGGTCTCTATTTTAGCGCTTTTAAAACAAAGAGATCAAAATTTTTACCAGTCCATCAGTCTGGCATTTTATCCACATTTTTCATCAGAATCAAATCTCTTCTTATCAGAATCACTTTCTAGGAACCAAAGTCATAAAGGTTTATACAAATTTCCAAACTTATCAACTGAAATAAGATCTTGCAAATCACAAGTGTCAAAAATCAAATACACAATCAATTACTACACTGAAGTTTCATTATTAGGATACTATCATCCTTCATCATGAAACCAAGTATAGTAATTAATTTTTTAAATATTGTCTCATCAATAAGATCAGTCATCTTATTCGACTTTGTTTAAAAATATTCAATTGACACTATCCAGCACATAAGATCAACATTTCAGAAGAAAGGGCAAAAAATTGTATGCCAATCTTAACTAGGTACCAAAAACAGAGACTCTTAGAGCAAGAAATTTTAAAATCACAAGAAATGGCAGAAGAAAATCCTTGGAACAATCTGAACCACAATGATAAGAATGAAATAACTCCGGAAGATATCCAAGCGGCTCAACAAGATCCCAAGTTTGACATATTTATGGAAAAAATTCTAGAACAAGACATGGAAAAATATCTTTCAATGTTAGTCAAATCAGGGGCAAAACTTCCAAAAGATTTTGATGTAAACCATTTGAAGGAAACACCTGAAATGAATGAGATTGAGATACCACAACCTACACAAACAATAGATCCAGTTGCTATTTTAACATCACAGATGCAAATGTTATAGCAACAAATACAAGATATGACGAAAGGGACTACCAAGAGATATGTGATACAGGACATTTGTCCTTATCCTTTCAACGCAACGGTCGGCTTGATACCTTTTCCTAGACATTGTGAGATTCCAAAATATGATAAGTATAATGGAAGAACATATCCAATTGATCATATCAGAGAATTTAAAACAATGAGTCTGGAGTTTTCCCAAGAGGAAACTTATTTAATGAGATTATTCCCAAGGAGTTTGGGAGGATCATGCATGGAATGGTTTTCGAAGTTAAAACCAGGTATCAAAACTTTTGAGGAACTCGTCAACAGATTTATCTCTCAGTACTCATTCAACATCCAACATGATTTTACTATCAAAGATCTTTACAGTCTAAAACAAAACAAGGGAGAAACATTCTTGTCTTTTCTCCAAAGATGGCGACGCTTGTTCGCTAGATATCCTAGATCCATTCCTGAAGAGGAAAAGATGGAATTATTCATTGAAAACTTGATAGAAGAAATGAGTTATAGATTGGAACTACAATGTCCTCCAACATTTGAGAAAGTGATAGAAAATGGTATTAAGATCGAAGAGGCGTTAGTCAAGAGAGGAGTTATCCAGCATTTTAATGACAAAACAAACAACACAAGTAACTCCTCAAATCAATACTCAAGCGGTGAGAGGCCAAAATTTTGGCAAAAAGAACCGAAATACAAATGAGACAACAAATGATCCCCAAAACGTCAAACCGGTTTTCAATTTGACCGCATCCACATCAAAGAATTAGAACAATGAGAAAAATGTCAAGTCAAATACCATACAAAGCAATGAAATCATAAAACCACAGTCGTATAAAAAATAGTCAAATCGGCGAAGGTTCACATCTTTGGGTCAAACAATGGAATCAACAATGAAGGAACTAGTTACCAGAGGCCTTCTCACTGCACATGAAGCTAGGCTCTAGGATCCAAAGTCAAACCACCATGGTGGAATGACGCTGATTATTGCAACTATCATAATAACAAGGGTCATAAAACAAATGACTGTATGGAATTGAAACATGCAGTACAAGATTTGGTGGATAGCAACAAAGTGTATGTGGAAGGACCTCAAAATAACAATGATCATTTGGCCTTCAAAGATCCTTTGCCAAATTATGACAAAGGTGCATCATCCTCAAACAACAAAGGAAAGAACACTAATCATGTCTATGACACAACAATCCTTTGTCTATCTGAAGTCAAACATGATCATGCAGTTGGTGATAACATTGATGAAAACAAAACCAACAACATTACCTCTTTGGATTTACTCCCAAGCACACAAAACTATGATAATCAAATAAATGTCTTAAAAATCAGAGAAAATCAAGAACATCAACCCGCCAATGTGCTAACTAGGGGACAATCCAAAGTAATGTTAAAGGGAATTGGCTCCACACATGCAGTTCCACCTCCATCACATTATGATGTTATCAATCAAATGAAAAACACCCCCCGAGAGAATCAAGAACATCAATTAGCAAACGTCATGACTAGGGGGCAAGCCAAGGTAGTATTAAAAGGAGTAGGATCTCAACGTGCAGCTACGCCTCAATCTCATTATAATATTGTCGATCAATTGCAAAACATTTCCACACAAATATCGATACTGGAACTCCTTAAGTTGTCACCATCACATAAAGAAGTTCTCGAACATGCATTAGGGTAAAAGCACAAAGCTGTGTCACACTTTATAAAGGAGACAACCAATGTTGATCCAACTTTTAAACTTGAATCACTCAAAAGTAGCATATATGGTTTAAATTTTTAAATGATGTAAACTAGTAAAATATGTATTTTTTAGTATATTTTATGTTTGTATTTTTTATAGTAAATTAAAAAAATATTTTAAACTAGTTTTTCATAAATTAACATTAGAATTTAGTTGCTGATAAAATGCTGAAAAATGAAGTTGAACGGGATGTCAAACTTTTCATAGTAAATTTTATTTTTTTTCTTTCAAATTGTTTGTGTGTATTTATAGCTTGAAACTTTAGTGCATGGATATATTTTTTTCCAATTTTGATAAATAAATATTTTTATATAAATATTAAAATGTGTGTGAATAAAAAAAAACCATTTCCATCATACGTCAACATTCATATTAAATATTTATCTAAAATGGAAAAAAATTTATACCATCTTGAAATAGATTCTTTTATCTAGTGCATCATATTTTTTTCAATTTTTTTTAATAAGTTTTAGTATTTTTCCTTGGCATGGTAATCAACCTAATATTTTTTGTTGATAACCTGCTTTTGGTATAAATAAAAATAGTAATAGTAATATTAATTAAACTATTAAAATAAATATATTTTTGAAAACTACACTTATGGATCTACAAAAGGGTATTTTTACATTTTAAAAAAAATGTTATTTACATGAGGAGGAGTTATTAAAACTTCAAGTTTTTCAAATAATTTTTTTTTTGGTAAATTGGACTCAAAGTGGTACTCCATATATTTTTAGCCATCAATTTTAGTTGAATAGATTGTGGAAGTATCTAACTTAGCTAGAATGAATCTTACTAGGTCATATGTTTGACCAAAATTGATTTTTAGTTAGAAATACTTAAATTCAATTGTGCTGATATGTAGGCTGAAAGTGTGACACAGCTTTGTGCTTTTACCCATTAGTTGCCACAACCGTACCAAATAATCTAGATGTTTGTCAATTCCAAGCTATGGTGGGACATCTAACTACCCCGCATTGTCTATCATTCTCTCAATGGGATGATGTCTCATTAAACCATCTGCATAACACAACATTGCATATCGAAGTATGTATCCATAATCATCATGTTAAGAAAATTCTAATAGATGGGGGAGCTGGTCTGAACATTTGCACCCTCAAATTAGTCCGTGCACTAGGATATCCCGAAGATGCTATTGATGCTCGATGAAAAATGACCATCAAAGCATATGATGAGGATGAAAGATCGTCCAAAGGTTTAATTGTATTACTCATTCAAGTGGGACCCATGATGAAGCATATAGCATGTTAAGTATTAGAAAGAGAGTTGACATACAACATACTCTTAGGATGACCCTGGATTCATGAAATGCAGGCCGTACCTTCTACATACCATCAATGCCTGAAGTTTCCAGTAAACGGACAAGAGGTGACTATAGCTGCTGATTATAATCATCCACAACATTGTGACACATTAAGAATATCTCAAGACACCTTTGTCCCTCACAACAAGGAAGCTTCAAGTTCATCATCATCCAAGAGCGAACAAAGTCCAAAGGCTATTCTTGAAAAGATGGGTTATGAAGGACAAGGACCTGTGGGATTAAGAAAGGAGGGAATCTTAGAACCTATCACACCTCTCACTCTCCACACAAAAGAGAAACCAGGACTAGGATATTCTGAAGAAGAGAAGCAGGAGCTAACAAAGACAGCTATGGAAAATATCCTTCACTTTAGAGATGGTTCTGAAATAGACTCAAATGAATATGAGTGGGAATTACCTTGTGATCTACTTTTCATTGATATTCCAGTCGATGTGATTCAAAAATATGCACCTACACGTGAGGAGGGCCAAGGCTCTAGGTCTAGACCATTCATCGTGGGATCACTAAATATCGATGACTCTAGTGAGGACGAACAGAGTTTGAGTGAACTAGATGATTTTGAAGAGGGTACCATCATGGATCTCGATATCCCAAATGACAATTATGATGATGTTTTTTGTCCTCACCCTTGCTTCCATTGACCTAAATCAATCTGATGATACCATGCCATTAATCCATCCAGAACTTATTGATTGGGAACCTATCGAACCATTGACTGTACCAAAATTTGCAAATGATGATGCCATTGTGCATTTCCTATGTCATACCGGACCTGATACAAATGCTATCTATAATACTCATAACAATATGACTTAGTAGGAGGGTGTCAAATCTTCCAGTTGCAAAATTGACAATAGGGAAAATAGATCTAATGGTGAAAACCATTCTATGGCAGCATTAGATCTGGAAAAAGTAAAAATAAAGAACGCATCCAATAGTGAAAACCTTTCTAAGGCACTAAAGGATGGAAGATTTGAAACTCTCCTAGAACACTATCATGAGCGATCATCAGTTCTAGTCGAACCTACACAATCGGTGGACATTGGCACAGAAGAGAAGGCAAAAGTTCTACATCTAGCAGAATCAATGACTGATCAAGAGAGACCGGAATTTATCAATTTATTTAAAGCAAGAAGCATCAACTTCGCTTGGTCATATTTTGATATGCCAGGCTTAGATCCAAATCTGCTTATGCATCATTTGTCTTTGCCAATAGGAATTAAGCCTGTTAAGCAAAAATTAAGAAAAATGCATCCTCACATCGCATTAATGGTAAAGTCAGAATTAAAGAAATTATTGGATGCTAAATTCATAAGGTCTATAGACTATGCTGAGTGGATATCAAACATAATACCTATTTCAAAGCTAGACAACAACATTAGAATCTGCACAGATTTTAGGGACCTTGATAAAGCATGCCCTCAGGATGATTTTCCACTACCAAACATAGACATCATTATGGACTTGACGATAGGGAATGCCATGTTACCAATCATGGATGGCTTCTCTGGGTACAATCAAATAAGAATAGCTCTAAAAGTTCAGGAAAAGATAGCTTTTACATGTCCATGGGGAACCTTCTGCTAGAACGCCATGCCATTTGGTCTAAAGAATGCAGGAGCCACTTATCAAAGAGCAATGACGAAAATCTTCCATGATATGATGCACACTTTCATGGAGGATTATGTGGATGACATCTTGGAAAAATCAACTACAAGGGAAGGACATCTGCATATCCTAGACAAAATCTTCACATGGATGGAGAAATTCAATGTCAGGTTAAACCCTAAGAAGTGTGTCTTCGGGGTCACATCAGCAAAACTACTAGGATACATTGTTTCGGAAAAGGGCATTGAGGTGGATCGAGCAAAAGTTAAAGCAATTATGGAGATGCCACCTCCTAAGAATATCAGCCAACTCAGATCACTAGAAGGATGGCTTCAATCAATCAGAAGATTCATCTCGCAACTAGCAGACAAAAGTCATCCTTTTAATCATCTATTGCATAAAAATATAATTTTCAGGGGGGATGAAGGGTGTGAAACAACATTCAATCAAATCAAGCAATGTCCAATGTCACCACCCATTCTAATGCCAGCAACAAAAGGAAGGCCTCTCATTTTGTACATTGCCATGACATATATCTCTTTGGGGGCACTATTAGCACACGAGGACTATGAAGGGAAAGAGTGCGCCATCTACTACATCAGTAGAACTTTAAATGGATATGAAATAAACTATACATTCATAGAAAAGTCCTGCTTAGTAGTGGTGTTTGCTACTCAATAGCTAAGACACTACATACTGACTCATACAATCAGATTAATTGCAAAGATCGACCCTTTGAAGTATCTACTAAGTAAAGTTGCCTTAACAGGTAGACTAGCGAAATGGGTTATGCTCCTAAGTGAATTTGACATCCAATATATCGAGAGAAAGGCAATCAAGGGACAAGCAATCACTGAATAGCTAGCTGAAGCTCCTCTACCAGATGATCACCCAATGACAATGGAATTTCCAGATGTAGATATTATGACAGCAATGCCCCAATAATGGATACTATATTTTGATGGATCGTATACACAATGAGGATCAGGAGCAGGAATCTTGTTCATCTCTCCCCAAGGACACACAATTCCAAAATCATATAGACTCATGTTTCAATGTATAAATAATGTGGCAGAATATGAAGCATTGATTATTGGGGTCAAGATAGCAATTCAATGGAAGATCACGGATTTACAGGTATATGGGGACTCTCAACTGGTTATTTATCAAGTCAATGATGAGTATCAAACAAAAGATGAAAAATTGATGCCCTACAAGCAGCAAATAGATAATCTAAAATAGTCCTTTGTCAGTATCAAGTTTGATCAGATTCCAAGGGCGGAGAACAAAGCTACAGACACTATGGCTACAATTGCTTCATTACTACAATTGCCTGAGAAGCGTGTTTGTTATGAGTTTATGGTAGAACAAGTATCATGTTCTTCCCATTATCAATCAGAATCTTCTACCATATGCCATCTAGAAACCACTGAAACCTCCATATACGAAAAAACTGATGCTTACCTGAAAGAGGATATTCTTCCTCCCGATCTTTCCAAAAACCAAAAATGAAACTTTATCCGCCAATCTGCCCAACACACTTTAATAATAGATGTCCTTTATCATCAAGGTCTTGATGGTACCCTACTCCAATGTCTAGAACACAACAAATCTGAAATGGCCCTATGAGAAGTTCACGAGGGTATTTGTGGTACTCACTCGAGTGGAATAACTCTAGCTAAGAAACTCCTCCATTTGGGATATTATAGGCCATGCATGGAGAAAGAATCATATCAATTTGTCAAGAAATGTCAAAAATGTCAGGTTCATAGCAATCTAGTTCGTGCACCAGCACAAGAACTGCACCCCTTCACATCAACATGGCCTTTTTGTCAATGGGGCCTAGATCTAGTAGGAAAAATAAATCCATCTTCATCTAATGGACACAAGTTCATTATTATAGCTACAGAGTATTTCACGAAATGGATAGAGGCATTACCTCTTACTACCATCACTAGGAAGCAGATTTCCTCTTTCATCTTGAACTACATCATCTGTTGCTATGGAATCCCTCAATCTATAATCACAGATAATGGACACCCTTTCAAGAATCAAGATGTCCAAGAACTATGTGATAAGTTCCACATCCAACATCGTTTTTCAACACCGTACTATCCTCAAGGAAACGGCCAAGCAGAGGCCTCAAACAAAACCATACTCAAAATTTTCAAAAAGACGGTTAACGATGTTGGACGTGATTGGCATGTTCAACTCAACCCTGCACTATGGGTCTACAGAAAAAGCATCAGAACACCAACAGGAGCTACACCATTTGCTTTGGTATATGGATCAGAAGCCATATTGCCCATTGAAGTTGAAATTCCATCCCTTCATGTATCACTCAGAGGTATCATTTCAGATGAAGACTATAGGGTATCTAGACTACAGGAACTGGAATTGCTAGACGAGCATCATCAACAAGCTGTTAATCATCTAATAGCTTATCAGTAGAGGATGTCAAGAAGTTACAATCATAGGTTAAAACCACGGGTCTTTCAGGTTGGTGACTTGGTACTAAAGGAAAACCCTAGGAATCAGCAGGATAGGGAGAAGAAAGGAAAAATTGAGCCTAACTGGCTTGGTCCCTTTGTCGTCATATTAGTTATTAACGTCAAAAGGGGATATGTTTGAAGAAACCTATCAACAATATTCATCTTAGAAAATTCTATGCTTAAAACTCCTAGTGCACGGGGCAAACTTTTGAAAATTGTTTCGTTGGTGAAAACCTGGCAAACAGACATCTTGGCAAATGCAAAAATACAAAAAAAAAATAGAATATAAAAAAAATAAAAAAAATAAATAAGAAAAATACAAAAACACAAAGGGTGTAATCAAAACATATGGTGAAAACCTAGAAACAGGCGTCGTATGTGATTCTAAGATCAACTTTCCCATCTATTTGGATATATGTCAGGATCATTCATCTAAAAATCAATATCAATTCATATCATATCATTCATCTCGCCATCATTACATGCATTATCAAAATCATGTCACATGGTCAACATATCACTCCATAGCTTGGGGCCAACATCTGGATATCATTAGGGGCAATGCAAATGTATCGATTTCTCCAAAGGGCAACACAAGAGTATGGTAGAAAACCGAAAACAAAGATCAAAGCGCAATATCAATCATCGTCAGAGGGCATCAACCATCCATATCATATCGAAAATCCAAAAAAATGTCAAAAAGGTAAGTCTAAAAAAACAAAATTCAAAAAACATAGGTCTATGTCAGTCGAACTACGTGGTCTCTACGTGTGTAACGTAGGCAAAGCTAATCTTAAATCAGCCCCCGAGACCCCTAAGATAGGTTAATAGTTAGGTCTTTAAGTCAAAAATCTCGAAAATCCAAAAACATGTCAAAATCAGGATGGATGATCTAAAATCTGAATAATGAATGGAACATTCTAAGTAAACAATGGATAAATTGTACTTTTCGATTATCATTTCTTTGGAGTAACTCAATGATGTATTGAACTAGAGGAACAAGGGAAAAAAATGATATTTTTATTGTCTGTTGTCTGTACATTAATCATATAAATGTGTAAATTGTCAAGGGATGTGCTATGCAAATGTATCACCGATGACATTCAAAATTCACACATTGAAATGATTAATCACTGCTTGTTTACGAAATGAATACTCAGGTCATCTCGGTTCAATTATACCTCGATGCTTGTGTTCGATTGCAATATCAAAAATCATGAAAGTAGTACTCAGGTCGTGATTGGTCTAACACATACCATCAATGTTTGTATTAACTTTCAACATCCAATAAAAGCTCTATGATGATACCAAGCACAAAAAGACTGTTAAAATGAAATCTGTTTTGCATATCGTTGCATGATTAAATTAGATTGCATTCATAAATAAATTCATTATCTGCAGAGTATTTGTTGCATAAATGATTCCAATCAATGATTATCTAATCTACAAATAAGACTGAGTATACTTGACATAAAATCCAAAATCATCATCATTTACCATACAATTACAAATTCTCATCATTTACCATATAGTTACAAATCATCATCTCATCATTAAATTTTCATCATTTCATCATCCATACACATTTTTGCATCATAATAGATATACATTTATCAAATACATCGTGCATTTACATCATCACTTTCATTACATATTTTATCATCTACATCATAAAACATCATTACATCATCATTTTTATTATGTTATTGATACAATCATGTATCCATACATTTAATAAATGAAATCATGTCATTATTATCATCCATTATCATTCATTAGAAGATCATCATTCATCATCATCATATTTGAAAATAAAAAATCATTTATCCATACATCCATACATATTATCACATTTTGATCACATCATATATCCATATATCATATATTCTACACATGCATTTATCATTGCATCATTGCATTAAAATAAAAAAACCATTCATATACATCATCACATTTAAAATTAAATCATCACAAAATCATATAATAAAAGCATCCATCACATAGAAATCATAAATCCATTGTCATATCACATTAACTGCATCTCATATATATATCACAAAATGTCAAGTATACAATGAAGTCTAGTCTACAAAATACATCATCATACAATGAGCTACAATCATAATATACATCATAGCAGATCACAATGGCATCTACGACTTGCTACTGCCAGAGTGAGTGGGCCCAACAAGACTTGTACCACCACCACCCCTAGAAGAACCCGGATATCTGGAATCTCTACATGGAGGCTGTGTCACCCCCTCATTGACTTTCCGTGTATGAGTCCACCTAGATCTCGACGGGGCATAACTAACTCGGCACTCGGCAGGCACTGCATCATGATATCGGCCTCTGTAGAACTCGGCCTCTCGGCCAACCCATAGAACCTCTCTCATATAATCACCTATGGAGGTGCCATCAACCAATCTTTGGAGAGTCTCAGCTGTCTCATGTGCCCTCTCAAAAATCTGTCGAGTACTGTCTTGCTTAGCTATTAAGGTATCAACTTGTGTCTGCATAGTGGCTAACTATCCCTGTACCTGTGCTAAGGCCTATGCGTGAGCCTGTGCCTGTGCCTTCATCTAGGTCTGAGTTTGCACAAGCATACCCTGAGCCTGTACCAACTGCCCCTGCAAAGTCTAGACCTATGCCTGGAGTCCAGCTATCTGTCTCTGCTACCTGACTGCTGGCACTATCATTGCTTGCCTCTTGTGAGGCCTACTAAAAGAAGGAGCACTACTGATGCCTAGCCCTTCCCCTCTATCTCCTCCACTGTCACCATCACTATCATCACTGCTGCTGTCAGAGCTCCCACTGCTCTCTGAACCACTGCCGGATGAAGAATCATCTCCACCCCTACTATCTGCAGAACCCTCTCCCATATCCTCCTCTATAGGTAAAGGTGCTGGCTCATCAAGGATAGTAATGCGAGGATGGGGGACCAAGGCCAAGAATGCTGCGTAATCCTCTATCACAGCTGCCTCTGAGATGTCTCTCCACATGTCCCAAGGAGATGACTGTAAGGTCCTGTATCCCTCTACAATAACGTCATAGGACAGTGTGGGACCCCAATCCGGAATATCCATCCATTGCCGTGCATAATGGGCTACTCCCTGTGGCATGCACTGAACAATGCCATACTGTCTGTATACTCAACGAAGCAAGAATCTCTCTAGTACAAATGGTGTCCGACCGATGAGGTACATAGAATCACAAAGATATCCCAATACTACACCATCCTCATCCCACTCTTCGTAGTCAAGGTATGGATGCTAGATAACTATCTTAGTGTCATCAAACACCCATATCCAATGCTCTAACTTTCCCATTCGGGCCTGGGTGAACCGACCTTTGTATCTAAAAACATACGGTCTACCGGCTGGTCTATCTACAACTGGAAATGGCCGACAAATAGCAAAATGCTCCCAAGCCCACACCTGTAGCAAGGTCATCCCTGCGAATAAACTACGTGCACCTAGGTACACAACCGAGTGTAGATCATGATAAAGGTGCACTAACATGCACATCCCCCACGCACATCTGGTACCATGTACCATCATGCTCTCAAGAGTCCTACCCTAGCCGATGAGGAATCCCTTTGACCTGTGATCAGGGCAAAGGAAACCTCCAATGAATCTAGCTAGCACTGCTGGTAGTGTCGCATAAGAATCCACGATCCTCTGCCATCGAATGCTTGGACCCTCTATCTCCTGATCCTGAAAAACTCTGCGGAGAGAATCTCTGCTGCTGGTCCCATGAGAATCATAAGTGACAATCTCTCCCATGAATGGAATGCACAAAATACACCACACATCCTTTGGTGTGACTGTCATCTCACCGGTGGGTAGATGAAAGGTGTTGTGGTCACTATGCCACCTCTCAGCCAACGTGGTCAACAAACCCTGATTAATCCTAATCTGGGGCATATCAAGCAAGATCGTAAGGCCATAATGGCCTATCACCTAAAGTTCATCTGGTGTAAGATGAGGTATGAAATTTGTAGTCTAAGGAAACCTCTCTCACATCTAGAGAGTACCCAGATCCTCCTATCATCATAACGAAAAATCTACAATCAGTGAACTATGTCAAGAATCAAACATCATTCTACTATCAAGTCTATTTCAAAAGCTTTGGTATGAATTTTCAATCAAAATTCATAGGCGAACATCCAACCTCACCTATCATGAGGTTCACTAAAACATTATCTAGATCTCACCTATCATGAGATTTATCAGATATTGAATCATTTCCTCGCCTATCATGAGGTTCATCAAAACATTATCTAGATCTCGCCTATCATGAGATTTATCAGATATTGAATCTTTTCCTTGCCTATCATGAGGATCATCAAGAATAAGATTTATTCTCGCCTTTCATGAGAGTTAGTTTTATTTGCATCATCCAAATCCACAATCGAGAATGTGGATTGTCAATCATACCAATCAGAAGAATGGACATGATCGGAATTGACAAAATCAAGGTTCACTAACTCAAAATCTTCAATACTGACCAGAAGCGCTAAAACAGGCTTCCAAAGCACTAAATCCCAAAAGCGCTACTTTATCAGCTAAAAGCGCTAAATTAGAGACCCAAAGCACTAAAACCTTGAAATGCTATTTCAGCACTCCAAAGCGCTAAAACAGGCTTCTAAAGTGCTACTTTTTCGCATCAAAGTGCTACAACAGTCCGTCAAAGCGCCGCTTTACCAGAAGTGCTAGAACAGACCCTGAAAGTGCTAATCCACTGACTCAAAGCGCTAAAAGTCTCAAAATGCTAAAATCCGGCTTCAAAGTGCTAATTCTTGACTCCTAAGCGCTAAATCACTGAAAGCGCTACTTTACCGACTAGAAGCGCTAGAGTTTTAAACACAGGCGCTAAAACTCAAAGCGCTAGACTACCTATTGGAAGCGCTACATCAGAATGTAAGTGCTACAGCGTGGCTTGAAAGTGCTAAAATAGACCTAGACACGCCTAGAGGCTAAAAAGCATAAAAAACAAAAATTCACGAATTACGAGGAGGTCGAGGGGTACATATCGGAGGTCCATATGTAGGTGGCCATCGGTGACGTCGAACGCACTTGAATCGGTGAGGGTGGTAGGGGATAGGCATCTCGCTCCAACTAGCAGAAAAGTCTTTATCACTAAGAATTTTTGAACTCAAAAAGCAAATATGACTGTGAAAATGACCTTTTAGCATTATATATAATTTTTGAAAGGTATTTTTGGTGGATTTTATTACATTTTGATTAATTTTATCTATGAAATTAATTAAAACTCATCTAAGGGCTCTATTTCTTCATCATTTTGTCGGGAGATAAATTATTTTACTATTATTATCAAAACATCATCAAAACATCGAAAAATCATCACATTTTAGAAAAATTCTAAAAATCATCAAATCATTAATTTATCTCCCGAGGGGGCATATTGTCATCAAATCATCTGAAAATCAATGTCTGGGGTATATGTGGGGCATACAATTTTTTTTTTTTATATCATCAATCCTGGTAGTAGCAGCAAAATTTTCTTCGAAGCAACATGTAAATACATCACTTCGAAGAGGGGCAAAATGTATACACCTAAAATTGGTCTGGAGAATCCTATCAATTAAATACAAATTATTTGATTAATTATCCTAATTTCCTCTACTATTTGAATAAATAGAAATATTTATTTATATAGTTCACATTTAAATTCATCTTAATTAAATAAACAAAATTAAATACTTTGTTCAATTTAATTATCAAATTCCTATTTCAATCTATCACATCGATTCTAAATTAATTAAATAAAGATCAAAACACTTTATTTATTAATTGCCATATTCTTTTGTCTAATTTAATAAACAACTATCCTATAGTTCATTTTATTAAATTATTTATCTCCCTTTTCCTAATTTAAATAAATCAAAAATATTTGAATTAGAGCATAAGGAATATTCCAATCTACATTTCCTCAAAAATGAATTAGATTTCCTATGTCTAATCCATGTCTAAAATATGTCACAATTAATGCTTTGAAACTTCACGGGAAGTTTTGGAGACAAATTTGGAATTTGATCTCTCAATTCTCTTCCATCAATCTTTCCTCTTCTCTTGCCTGGTGTTTTTATGGGTAGAGACAATCTCCATCTTTCTCTCAATCTTCTCCATCTCTCACCATTCAATTCTCTAGATTGAATTCAAGCCTCTCAAAGTTTTCCCTGTGTATTTCTACAACCAAGAAATCTATAAATAAAGCCTCGTTGAACCAAGAAAAGGATCCAGATAATCTAACTTTCGCACTCTTACTCTGCAGGAATTCAAGCATCAAGCATCAAACACTCACACATCAAGCATCAAGAAATCAAGTTTTCAACCATGGCTGCCTCCTATAGCTGCAATTATCTGTTTCACATCAATATCATGCTATTTTAATTGATTTATCATTTAGCATTGTATTATCATCCTCTCGTTCTTCAGATAGTCATTTTAACAGTCTTATTTGCTTACACAATCTGGGAGCAATCAGGATTTAGTAAATATTTGAGGATAGAGAACAATATGAGGCTTTCAATTGATTACTGCTTTGATTTAGTTCAAATTGAGTTGTCTTTGATATAATGTCTTATTAAGAAGTGTCTTTTGTTATTATTCACTTATTCGCCACTTACAGTTATTACTAGGGGACATTCATGAAAGGGCAATGCAGTGGTTGTTGTGGCTTTGAGGTAGTTTGTACTACTTGATGTGATGTTTGTGTAGGAATGGTAGTGCGTTGTTGAGGGATCATAATGTTTTGTTGTGGGATAGTGATAGTGTGTTGCAAATGTTGTGGATGCGAGGGTTGAGATGCGGCTACAGTGATAGCAGTATGTTGTGGTGCTGCTTGCATTGTGGTGGATTGGTGTGCAAGAGGTAGAAAATTGGTAAGAACAGGCATTCCTCCTGTATTAGGATATGGGGGAGGAAGCGGTGGAGCGGATGGGAGGTATGATGGCATTCCATAGGCATAGTGATCATTAGGATCTAGCGGTGGGATAGTAGATATTGTGGTTGGAAGATGAGGATATTCTTGGACTTGATGGATGACAACATTTCCAAGGTCAATGTTGTACTAGTTTTTCGTGGGTGTACTCTCAAGGACATAGGAATTTCTTGGAGCATTTTGCGAAGTTTGCGGATCAGCGGATTTTGGGAGGACATATAGTGAAGCATCAAAGTCAGATGGTGGCTTAACTCCCTTCATGAGTAGGGTGGAAAGGATCTTATCTCCATGTTCTTTTAGGAGACGATCTGTCATCTAGACATTGGCAGGATTACTAAGATATTCATCAACAATAACCTCAGGTTGGTTAACCATATTCTCATTGTCGAGTGGTGTGATATTCTGGATGTCGGTGTTTGATTGGGATGAGACGCCATTATGGGGATCATGTGGATTTCTTTGAACGTTATTGGGATCTTGAGGGATATTTGGTTGGGAACCTTGGGTTTGTTGGTTTGCCATTTGCTTTTTTGTTTGTGAGTGGGTTTGAATAGGCATGAAGGTGCAAAACAACTAAGTGGTCTAAGATGCAACTAATCTTCTAAATGATGATTTAGGTGATGATTTGGATTGATTGGTTTGGATTGAAGAAATATTGTTGGATTGGATTGGATGTTGGCTTGATTGATAGGATATATGATGGATAAATTGATGATGCATCAATTAATCAAATCATTGGATAAGGATGGGATTTCATCGGTAAGAGGATTGATGGGATTTGATTAAAGATCAAATGATTTGGATGATTTGGAAGGGTGTCTAAATTGGGTTTAGATATTACCCTAGGTGACACAAAGTGTTGATTGATCGGATTAAGTATGAATCGATGATCATGACACCAAATCCACCTTGATATGGAAGGGGATTGATAGGGCCAAGGATAATGATTGACTTAGGATGGATAGCGATTCTAAGTGGATATTCAAAGATGATGATCAGGTTCAAGCACCTAGGTCAATTTAGATGACGAATCCGAACGAAGTTCAAAGGATTTAGATTGATAAAGTGGTGATGGATGTATGACCTAAGAATGATGATGAATGCAACCTAAAAGATTGTGATATGGGTGAACGTGATGCGCAAATAGCGAAACAGTCAATGAGCCTTTCTGACGGCATGAGAGGCTGGATTTTTAAATCAAACTAGGAAACAGGTGAAATTTTAGGTCAGGGTGGCCGAAACTTTTAGTCAAGGCTGCCCCTCCTGGGCAAGGCCACCCAAATAGATCAAGGTTGCCCAAACAGGTTCTGATTTCAGCTTAGAGAAAAAAAAGGTTAAGTGGTACTGATGACAGGACCTCCAGAATGAGTAATTGGATTTGCGAAATGGGAAAAAGATGACTTGGAGTGGGTGAATAGATGTAAGAGGTTGTGGAATGACAATCAGAACAGATTCTCAGAATGGGAAAACAATTTACCCAAATGGGTGAACAAATGGTCGGAAAGGAGGAAGGATGACCGAAACGGGTAAATGGATACTTGCAATGGACAGAAAAAAGGTACCCTGGACAAAGGAACAACACTCGAAACAAGGAAATCGGCTTTTGAGACAGTGTAACAGCTAACGAACGTAGGTTACAAATGACTGTTTCAGAGGTTAGGGCCATCCTTTTACGTCAAGGCCACCTCTTTAGGTCAAGGCCACCCAAACAAAGGTCAAGGCCTCCCAAATAGTGGTCAGGGCTGCCCAAATAGAAAAAATTAGCAAAATTTTGACTTGAATGGGCTAAATAGTTATTGAAACAAGGGGATATGGTTTCTTGGTTTAGAGTGTTTGTTATGATTTCATGGATTACTCTTGATACTAGTTTAGAGTTTGGGATGGTACTTGTTCTCTTGAGACTAGGATGTTTATATATATATATGTTATGGTGCATGTGATCTCCTAGGACGAGATGGTTAGATCATGGATGTCATGTTTATGTTTCTGATTCCTAGGTTGGAGCTTTGACATTGATCATTTACTTGATTACTTCATGTTTGTTCTATGCTGCATTTGGAGTTTGGTATGGATTGATTGGTTATGGGTACTCATGGATACTTGGAGACATAGGTGAGGCTTGAGTTCTCCTGTGGTTAGAGATATGTGTTTGAGATGGATACTCTTGATGAGATTTCAGTAGGAAGTTTGAGGAACCTACACCTTGGTTGGATGTGATTTCAAAATGGACATATGAGGAGAGTGTTCTTGGTTGAGTCATGATGACATGGATATCCTGGAGGAGCATTCTCATTCCCCACTCTTGGTCTACTCGGTAGGTTATGATTTGAGAGGTATTTTTCCATTATATCTTTTAGATGTGTTATGTTTTGTGCTATGATTCTCATGGGATTGAGTTGATTCATGGTGATTATGGATACACATTTGAGGATGGGTTAGAATGAGTTTATATGCTTTATCTTTCATAGATATGGATCTTGAGCTATGGTTAGTTAGTTCTGGAGGATTCATTTTGAGGGATGTTATGGCATGGTTATCTCCTTGTGCATTTGAGGATTGTTCAGAGATGGTTTATGGGCTGATTTACAATTATGGGGATGGTTACTTTGAGTTTGATCTTCTTGTTAGAGAGGATTACATCCATGTTGGCATTTTTACATTGATTCATATGTCGTACTTGATCCATGAGACTAGGTGTTGTGAGCAGTGAAATTTGTTATCTATTAATGTGCAAGATGTGAGATAAGAAACTCCACTAAACCACCTCAACATTAGGCTACGTTAACACAAAAAAAAGGGAGATAAAGATTTAACAAAAAGATTATACTTTCCTTTGTGTTGATCCTTGGTTAGCCCTTTGATTATTTTTGATGTGTGCTCCTTAGATGATAACTTGTAATGATGGTGGTAGATGGATGAATGGAGGTAGGTAAGCGCAACAATGGATTCTAGATGAGAATGTAAATGCTAAGGAATGGCAATAAAAGACTAAGAGGACTCAAACAACTTAGAAGCATAAATTTGGTATACATGCAATGGCTAGCTCAATTAATGAGAAGAGGGTATTTATAGAAGAAGTTTAATTCTCTAGAGAATTGAACAGTCAAGATTGAGCCACCATGGCCAAGATGGAGGGTTGTGGTGAGTTGAGGACTCACAAGCCCTCACATCTTGACATGTGGCGGGTGAGTTGTCCAAGGGACAAGGTGAGATGGCAAGGGTACAAATGACATGGAAGAGGCCATGTGGTCCCAAGGTACTTGCAAGTACCTTGGGATGAGAGAGGATCTCCAGAATAAGTAATCCCTTGTCCCCAAGTGGGGCTTAAAATGACAAGTGATGACTTTTAGAAAGTCATCTCTTGTCAACATGGGGATTGGAGATGGTCTTGGAGGAAGAAAAAGTGAATTTTTAATTCACTTTTTGGAGGAGACCAAAGGGTAAAACTAGATTCCTCTAAAAGAGGTCCATTTCCTTTGGGTACGATGTGACACATGAGATGTCATAGGGAAGAGAGATCCATTGGGGGAATAAGTGTGAATTTTTAATTCACATGTGGAAGAGTTCAAGCCAAAAAAGGTAAGTACCAAGAAGGTTGACTTAAGGATGTGCCAAAAGGGGTAAGTGATTAGGAATAGGATTGTGCAAACATGTGATTAGGCTAATTAATGATGATTAGAGGCAAGTGGCAAGTTATGGAGGATGCGACAAGGAGAGAGAAAGAATGAATTACAAATAAAATGAAAAGGATAATTGACTAAATTAAATAAATTGATTGCATTTATTTAATTTAGAGATGAAGTGGGGCTATGTATAAAGTATTTAATTGATTAAATTAAATACCTTGGGAATGTTAGGGAAAGGGGAACATTAATTAAATAAATAATTTAATTAACGTTGATGGAGGGGATGAAGGAAAAGGGATAAATTTGACCTTATGTAAAGGGGTCAAATTTAGGTGTCTACAAGTGTTATGGATGTTGTTGAGGCATTTCAATTGGGGTATTATTGAGGAGATCATACTTGACACAATTATCATTTAGAGGTGTGTGTAGGAGGGCATGCTCCAGGTGTTTGGTTTGTAGGTTTTTCATATCATTGTGGATGTTCCTTGGTACTAAATGTTTACATCTCCTATGTGATGTTGTTAGTAGATTTGGTATGCCTTGATCACTTATGATGGTGCCTTATTTCTGGAATGTGAATGAAGAAACGCGTTGAATGTGCTCATTCCAGGTTTGCATTCATCTGGACATTGCCCATGAAGTGGGAGCTCATGGATGTGTATATCACTCTTTGACAGGTTTGCACATGGTGTTTGTAATTGCAGGTTATGGGTGGATATGATCGCTGGCACAAGTTTACTATGTTATGTATACCTTAGAGGTATGGATAGTTGGATGTGTTGGCACTTGTTGTGGGTGCTATTTCAGCTATGGGTTTGTGTATTTTGATAGCTATAGGTGCATATTGATACCTTTGAATTGTGTGTTTGTGTTTGGGATATTAGTTGAGGCAGGACTTATGCTTCATTATGACAGATTGTATCGCTAGTCTTTTGATGGCTTTTTATCTTTGTGCATTGGCATGATGGTGGATGAGAGCATTCATGCTTGGGATGGTAGTCACTTTGTTTTTTGTTGCAGGTATCTTGATAGAGCACATGAAGCACTTAGATTCCAGGATGGTACATGTTGCCTATGGATTTTATTATCTTGATGTTTGAGCTTACTTTTTACCCCCTTATGCAATGTATACAACAAATGGGAGATTGTTAGAATTAGGTGTTGTACACCTTACATAATTCTTATAATGTTTAATTTATTATTATGTGTGTGGTGCACCTAGAGGTACGTAGATGGACATGCATCGCTAGGCTTTATAATGTTGGGCCCACTTTATGTTGTATGTAACATTGGGGATTAATTGTAAAATGTAATTATTTAATATTTGGGGAAAAATAAAATATAATAAAGTACCCACTATTAAATGTGGGGTCACATGATTTTGTAAGTTCATGGTTTTGGGAACATGGTTAATGTGATACCACTTGGTGGTTTTGTGGGAGATTGATTCTATAAAAGCAACCACAAGGGTAGTTGTCTAAGGTTAGAGAGTTTTTGGTAGGTTAGCAGGTTGAGCTAGTGCATGTGTGAGGGTTTGAAGCATGGAATGGGATGTGTGGATTCATGCTTGGTCACATGGAATGCATGGATAACTTGTGCTTCAGAAGTGTTCATGAAGTTCTGAGGATGTATTGTAATGGGTTTTCATTGTTGAATAATACATGGAGTGTGGATACTTTTGGGGGTTGGGTTTTTTCCCTCTTGAGGGTTTTCCCAGGGTATATCTTGTATCATATTTGATGGGTATGTTGTTTATTCGCTTGCATGTGGATTCTGAGTACTTATTTGCATTGTTATCTCTTTTGGGTTATATGAAAATTTTCATTAGATGGCTGCAAGTTTCCTAACACAAGGTATGTCTTCTACTCCACCCTTGATCGAAGGTATGCAATCTAGCCCACCTTAATTAAATATTGATGAAATTCCTAATGTTGAGATGTATGTACCTAGGAGAACATCGCCTAGAATTTTGCGTAGAAAGCCAAAGTATTTGATTAATATTGATGAGGATATTTTGTAGCACATGGAAGGTAAGATTCCAACACACACTTGTAGAAGATGTGCTAATAAGATTTGGAAATTCTTCTTTGAAAGTCTAAATGAGACCACAAGATGTCAAATATTTTTTTAAATGATGCGGGGTGTAAAGTATAGCAAAATCATGAAGACTCTTGGGTTGAAAACATTGAATGCATCGAGTGAAAACACTATTGTGAAGAGTCTAATGGATGCTTATGAGAGTGTGGGTAAGACGTCATGCTCAAAGGATAGTAATGTCACCTGACCTATCATTACATCAACTTTGGTAAGCTATCAAACAAAGAGAGCTCTTCTCATTATAAATATGAGTGAACAAATGAGAATTAGTAGAATTTTTTTATCAAGAGTCGTTCAAAGGCAGCAAAGAATTGAGGGCATTGATTCAAATGAATTATGGGAATTCTCAGGGAGACTGCCACGAAAAGATAAAAAAGTTGTTGAAGCATTGAGAACACTAATTGAAGAGTATTGGAAGAATAACAAAAGGCCATCTCTGAATTAAAGGGATGTGGTAAGAAGAAGAATCAATAGTCGAAACTGTGAGCCACATCCAAAGCATTTTTTGGATATGACTCAAACCCAAATTTTTTGTAAATTTCAAAATGATTATCCTCAAATTAGTATTTCTCAAAGAGTTTTTGAAATGCTTAAATATTTTTATGTCAAGATAAATTACACATGCACTACTTGTTGTTGTATACTACATATTAAATTATCTAACCATTATGATGTTTATTGTTCTATATGTTTAGATTTGCATACTAATGATGTTGTGTAGGATTGTGGCATAGAAGCCCCACCAAAATATTCAAGAGATTTCTTATCAAAAAAATTATGTGAAATAGAGGATGGCCATATATTCTATAGGACAACATGCTTGGATGGTTCATGCGAGCGTTGTGGTGGCTTGCAACGTATGCCAGTATGTCAACATATGGAAAGCACAAATGAGGTGGGACAAAAACTAGTAGAGTTCAAGAAGTATAAAACAATGGCATATGCTACAAAAGATGGGTCTCAAGCAAAAAGGTGTGATTTGGTTATTTAGAATATTCTAGTGTATTAGTATGTCCATGTTTCATGACAATACACTGTATGAGTATGCAATGCATAACCATAGAGCCCAATGGTTAGACACACAATTCAAGCTATGCAAGGACACCTTTCTTGTTGGCAACATAGTATTAGTGGTTGACTTAGTGAAGAACTACACTCTATAGCCACAACATGAGGTGCAGTCATAGTATTACAACTCAAAACAAGTTTTGATATGTGTGCACATAACATTCATTCATGCATCTGATAGTACAGAGGACCAAAGGAAGGTATTGAGGGAGTACCACTTTTACATTAGTGATGATTGCACACATTCTCTAGAGTTCGTGCAAGGTTGCTTCTAGATGTTCTACAGTGGTTTTTCTTAGAGGGGCATAACATCAACATATAATATGGTTGGATAACTATGCAACATAGTTCAAGAACTCACACATGTTCTACTAGTTGTGCAGGATGCATGTCACTATAGGTGTTCAAAATATGTGGAACTTTTGTGAGATCGGGCATGGAAAGGGGGAGCATGATGGTGTAGGAGCATGGATGTAAAGAGCATTAGCATGAGGAGAGTTAAAGTATAAATACAGTGCAAATTTGAAAGATGCAAGATCAATTGTCAAGTGGTATAATGATTTCGATGGGTCCAAGTAATGAACGTACGTCTTCAGTTTGTTTATTTTTTTGGGTTTATGGATGATACTAATATTGCACCATATGAGGATTGTTGTACACTAACATGATTGAGTGAGCTACACTCTTTCCTTAGCTCAAATGCAGGTTCATAGAGTATCGATACACGAAAGATGGCATGTTTTTGTTCTTCATGCACAATGCAAGCCTAGAATGATTGTGAGTTAGGGGAGTGGGTTGACAAATGGTTGACAAATTATCTTAGCCCACTTCACATGTATCACCCTTCAATGACATTGGAACTAAAACAGATGGAATCATCGGTCGACTTTGACCACGTATCAAATCTAGTTCAACCAGGTAATATATCTACTTGCTTAGTTGTTGAAATTCTATATTGTTATCTTACTTTGTAGTGTATTCGTAATGTTGATTAATTTCAAGAGATTTGCTGCACATATCAATGCAGGGCATGTTTATGCAGTTATTGCAGATGAAGACAACGAAGAGGGAATGGACTATTACTTGTGTCATGTTGAGGCCAAAAATAAATTGGAGGCCCTAGTTATAGATGGAGAAAAGATTGAATGCCTTATAGGCTCAGTTTGCACAGTTACTGGAATGTGGCTTAGAAGGTACCCACATAAGAGTGTTAAACATTGGTTGTTTTAGGACTTTGACACACATCGTAAGATTCTTCATTACTCGAACCTTGTCATCGCATCCAAGGTTCATTTGACCAAATATGGGGGTAGACCTTTGAACAATACCTTATGGAAGGTCTATGAGTTTGACCATGAGGCAATACTTGACACAATAAAGAGTAGAGCAGACCTAGATGGTTCGTTGGATTAATTTGTAAGTATTCACATTAGTTCCTATTAATTTATACTTGTATGTACATGAACTTGTTTGATTCCAATGCTATCATCTTCTTTTACTTTTCCTATTATTAAGTAACCTACCAAAAATTGATTGGTGTCCCCTTGCAGAAAATGCAGATTTATAAGCCATCCAAGAGAACCTCAACCAAAAAAGAAATGCAACATCCTTATTTTGATGATATTGACAAATCTCAATTATGATTATAATCCATTAAAAATATTTGTGTGAAGCTTGGTGAGGGAATTTCAAGTTATTGATTTGAAGTTAACCTTATCATGAGCACCTATGATGTAGACATTATAAGAGCATCTCAAATTTCAAGTTATTTTATTCATGATAGGTGTTGTGTGCAATAGATATCTTGGAAATCCCAGTGAAGATATATGACTAAGAGTGACTAAGCTGAGAAACTAGCATGCCTATATGTAAGTTCCTTCCATCTATTTTCATTTCATTCGATCCATTTTGGATGCTCTTTATTTTTCTTCTTTTACTTTGTGTATTTGTAAGTAAACTACTAAAAAATGATTGGTCTCTCCTTGTAGAAAATGTTGATTTATGAGCCATCAAATAGAATCACAGCCAAAAAAACAGTGTAACGTCCTTATTTTGATGATCTTCACAAATCTCAATTCTGATATGAAGCCATAATAAAAGAGCGTGTAAAGCTTAGCGAGGGAATATCAAGTTACTCATTTGAAGTTAACGTCATAATGAGCACCTATGATGTAGACATTATAAGACAATATCAAATGTATGAGTGACATTGTAAAAGATCTATGACAACAGAGTACCTAAGTCATTGTAATGAAATTCACTTGTAGTTACAACTAGTGTAGGGGTCCTCAAAACATGTTAAAGATCACAAAACCCTTAAACAGGGTACTCTCGACTTATTTCAGAAAAAATAAGGATATCTAACACAAATCTTAATGAATCTTCCATTGTTTTTCCTTTGTGACTCAATGGAAAGGCTTATTGTAGAATGATTTAGATGTGTGATGGCTTTGGTGATACAAGGAAGATAAGAGATGGCATTTCATGTTGTTGCCCTGTGTGTTTTATGTCAAAATTAGCATGAAAAATGAGGTTTTACACTAGGGTATGATAAAATATGACCATGGTGAAAGGAAAAGTAGAGGTGCAAAATTGCTTTCATAACACTAAAACACCAAAGGAGAAGTGCAAAAGACCATTTTTAAAGCTTCTTAAAACAACTGAGATGAGCACATGCAGGGTAACAAGAGAAAAAAAAAAAAGCAATCACATATAACACAAAATTTATGTGGGAAAACCCTTTTGGGAAAAAATCCACCAGACCAAGAGCAAATCACTTTGTATTACAATAAAGGCTTACATACAAAGTTAATAGATTTCTCTCTCTCTGATATTAGATCACAACAACAGACTTGAGTTTTCATGCACTCACAGTTACAATACTTCTTTTAGTATACAATGAATACAACTATCTCTCTCTATTTTTCCGTCACCTTTTGTTGACTATATAATGTAATCGATTATACAAGTCTTACATCACATTTATCATACCAACCAATCGTAGGCCTTAATGATGCACCATTCACCAAATCAAGCAATCCGATCTTCTGACTGATCTGCCCTGCAATCATGCATTGGTCCACCCAGGCATTAACTCTTCTTACTTAATCAGATTTTGTCATCAATTGAAACACATCTTGTATTTACTACTTTCACCGCTCCAACTTCGATCAATCAAATGTTGATTTCTTGCCACCTGTTGCCTCTGTATTTGCTCACTGCTTCTAGTCAAGTCTGATCGATCAACACAACTGCCAAACATCCCTTACCGCACTACCTCACCAAGCCAAAGAAGCCTTTGCGGTATGGCGGTGACACCGTGGTACCTCTCTAAGGTTGATAGACCTCCGCGGTATGGCGGTGTCACCACCCAACCGCAGGTCCCTTCTAACACCCTTGTGGTATCGAGGTAATGACTTGTCTACCAGCTCACCACTTAGCACCACGCCACCACTGAGCTCAGATCAACCTTCCATGATATGGCAGTACCACCACCCAATCGCAAGGCTAAGCAAAGCCTCCCATGGTACAACAGTAACCACTAGAGTTAGTTGACAGACACACCACACTACCTTGCCTCAACCGCAAGGAATCCATGGCAATGAGTTAACCATTATTTCTAACTACCAATGCTTACCACACCACCATGACATGGCTGAAAGGCCATCGAGGTGTAGAGGTAAGAGAAATTCACTAACTGTCATTGTCCATCATGACCACTGGGCCACCAATGAGCACCCTCCACGGTAGGGAGGTAAGCCTTCACACTAACTGCGCTCGTCAACTATGTTCTCGCCAGCCTAAGATAGAGACCTCGTGGTATGGCAATAACAGTGCCCAACCGTGGACAGACCGATAGAGGCCCACAGTAAGGCGATAAACCACCATACTGCACCTCTACGAAAAGCTCTTAGTGGTAGAGCGATAAAGGCAATGAACGTGATAATTTCACCAAGTCTTCTTAGATATTCAATCCAGAAGTTGAGGCACCTGTTCTGAACACATGGGAGAATTGGTGATTGACTTTTAATCTTTTACAGACCCATTCAAGGGTGATTGAAGTGGTGATAGGGCTGGAGAGGGTTTGGAAAGAGGTTTTTCAAGAAACCCCTATTGAATTGGCTAGAAACAAGGGTTTCCTGAATTGGCATTTGGGAAAGTGATTCTTTACAAACCAAGGGTCGATTTGGAGGTTTTGAGGGTTGGTGAGTGCTTCCCCATAGGTTTCTTGGGTTTATTGTAAGACCTAAGAGGTGTCTCTTTGTAAAAATGGCCTAATTCATGGCCTAGGTTAGCGTAGGAGGTGTAATTTCAACGAGTTTTTCAAAAATACTTGCATGAGGTGTTGAAGTATGTCATGGTAGACTTTGATGGGTCCATGAAACTATGAAGAGTTGGTTGGTTGAGTGAGATTGGTGTGAGTTGGGTTCAATTTCCAAGGTCTGCAAACCTACTTGCAAGGCAGAGTGCTTGTGTGGTGAATAACCTTTGTGAGGGTTTGAGGTTCAAAACCATATTTAATTCACTTGGTGGAATGAATTAAACAATCCTAGGCCATGGTTTTTTAGGATCTAAGAGAGCAGGGGAGTCTGTATGTGGTTTTGCGCATGAAGCCCTAGGTAGTTTTATTGTCATTTTGAGTGAAATTGGTGGCTATAGTCATGAATCTAAAAAGGGACTATTGGAGGAGGCCATTTTATGATCTTTTGAGCATGTTTGGGTGGAAAAAAAGGTGTTGGAACAAGTGGTAGAGTTTGGAGAGGTCTGGAAGTAGGTTTTTCAATAAAACCCTAGCAAATAGCCTAGAAATGAGGGTTTATGGTTTAGGGTATTTGCAGTTTGTATAGTGGTGAACCAATTGGGGATTTTGGGGTTTAGGAATATAAGAATTGCTTCCCCATTGAAATATTGGGCTTGTGATAAGTTTCTAAGATGATTCCTTTGGAAAATATGACTAATTTTCCCTTGGTAGCAACAAAAAAACCTTAGTTTGAGGGCTTTGATCTAACCAAAACAAAACTAAAATGGAGTTAAGTCTACTGCCCACAAAATTCCATCCAAAAGATAGCACAATCACCCTATATGAAACCGTACAATTCAAGGAAACATCAAATTTCTTGTAAAAATACAGAAAATTGCAAGGAAACAATGAATTTTATTGATCTTCTTCTAAGTACAACATCTCCAACCTCAACCTCAAACCAAAATTTGTGGATTTACATTAGGCATGGTACATCTATGCTAGGTATGGTCCTCATTCACACCCAAACATGTGGAATCACTCTGAGCTACATTCAACCGACTCAATCCCTTAAGGGTCCAAAGTGCAAAAGGGCAACAATCTTTGATGGAGTATAACTCGGAAACTGTGGCACTTACAAAATCTTCTTCTAAGCCTATGAGATCACATTGGGCCCCTCTACAATAATCTCTCTCAGTTTTTATTATCTCAGAGTGGTTTTCCCATGGTGTCCAGTTTTCACTTGATGGAAAAAGTGTCAAATGCAAGCAGTTGAAAGTTGCAAAGTGGTGCAACTTTTGTTTTGCAGCTTGTGTGAACAAACAAATTTTTCCAACACATAGGAATAGGTGTTTATGCTAGGCATGGTCCTCTTTTGTACCCAAACATGCGGAATCGCTCCAAGCTACATTCAACTGGATTGATCCCATAAGAGTCCAAAGTGAAAAATGGCTACAAACTTCAGCATATTGTTACTTGGATACCTTGATGCTTAGAAAATTCTCATCTGATCCTATGGGATCATATGGGGTACCTCTAAAAAAAAATCTATAGGGTTTTTCTATCTCGGATGGATTTTCCCGTGGTGGCAAATTTTTACTTGGGGAAAAAGTTGTCAAATGCAAGCAATTGAAAGTTGCAAAGTGGTGCAACTTTCATTTTGTAGCTCGTGTGACCAAATGGAGTGTTCCAAAGTATCTGAATAGGTATTTTTATGCTAGAAATGATCCTCTTTCACACCCAAACACACAGAAACGCTCGGAGCTACGTTCAATCGGATCGATCTCTTAAGGGTCCAAAATGCAAAATGGCTGCAAACTTTAGCATGTTGTTACTCGGATACCGTGACACTTAGAAAGTTCTCATCTGATTCTATGGGATTGGGTTGGGCCCATCTACAATAACCTCTCTTAGTTTTTCTATCTTGGAGGCATTTTCCCATGGTGGCGAATTTTCACTTGGGGAAAAAGTTGTCAAATACAAGCAGTTGAAAGTTGCGAAGTGGTGTAACTTTTATTCTGTAGCTCGTGTGACCAAATAGACTATTCCAACGCATACAAATAGGTATTTTAACACTAGGAATGGTCCTCTTTCACACCCAAACATGCGGAATCGCTCTGAGCTACGTTCAACTAGATCGATCCCTTAAGGGTCGAAAGTGCAAAATGGCTGCAAACTTCAGCATGTTGTTACTCAAATACCGTGACACTTAGAAATTTTTTTTCTGATCCTATAGGATTGTGTTGGGCTCCCCTACAATAACCTCTCTAAATTTTTTCTATCTTGGAGGCATTTTCCCATGGTGGCGAATTTTCACTTGGTGAAAAAGTTGTCAAATGCAAGTAGTTGAAAGTTGCGAAGTGGTGCAAATTTCATTCTGCAACTCATGTGACCAAATGGACTATTCCAATGCATTTGAATAGGTATTTTTACACTAGTAATGGTCCTCTTTCACACCCAAACACACAGAATCGCTCTGAGCTACGTTCAACCAGATTGATCCCTTAAGGGTCCAAAGTGCAAAATGGTTGCAAACTTCAGCATGTTGTTACTCAGATATCATGACACTTAGAAACTTCTCATCTAATCCTATGAAATAATATTGGGCCCCTCTACAATAACCTCTCTTAGTTTTTTCTATCTCGGAGGAATTCTCCCATGGTGGCGAATTTTCATTTGGGGAAAAAGTTGTCAAATGCAAGTAGTTGAAAGTTGGAAAGTGGTGCAACTTTCATTCTGCAGCTTGTGTGACCAAATGGGTTGTTCCAATGTGTTTGAATAGGTGTATTTAAGATAGACATGGTACTCTTTTGCACTCACACATGCGGAATCGCTCTGAGCTACGTTCAATCAGATCGATCCTTTAAGGTTCCAAAGTGCAAAATGGCTACAAAATTCAACATACTATTTGTCAGATACTATGATGCTTAGAAACTTCTTGTCTAATCCTATGGGATCATGTTGGGCCCCTCTATAATAACCTCTCTCAGTTTTTGTTATCTCAAAGTCATTTTCCTATGGTGTCTTGTTTTCACCTGGTGGAAAAGGTGTCAAATGCAAGCAGTGTAAAGTTGCAAAGTGTTGTAACATTCATTTTTCAACTCATGTGACCAAAAACCCTACTCCAACACGTCGTGATAGGTATGTTTATGCTAGACATGGTCCTCTTTCGCACCTAAATAGACAAAATTTCTCAGGGCTACATTCAACTAGCTTGATCCCTTATGGTGGCATGCAAGACAATCAAAAAGAGAAACATACACACTAGGGTTGAGAAGTCCAAGTTTTTCACACAAAAAGTGTATGATCATTACAAGTCACAAAACTCTCAAAAGCTCTTCATCTCATCAAAACTACACTCTTCCTTGTAGCACTTCAAATTGACTCAATTGGGAATATCTCCTCAATGAGATCCTTTCAGACCAAGACCTGAACCATTTCAAAACCCCATCAAGGCACACAATAACATATTTACAAACCACTTTAGGTTTCTTTGAAACAATTTCAACAAATCAAGCTTTCTACGTTTTCTAGACCTCTAAATAGGTTTGTTTTACAAAGAGACCACTCACAAATCCTTTCCGAAACCAATAAAATCAATTGGGCAGAAATTCACATGTGTCATAACCAAAGAATCCACAGTTAATTGTTAGAATTTCATTCACCAAACCGCTGAAACCTCAAACCCTCCTTTTAAGCCAAAAACCTAGGGTTTATTGAAAAACACACATCCAAACCACACCCAACTTAGAAACCACTTCAATCAGGTCTAAAAACCTCTAATCATGCTTAATTCATGAAGAAATAACACTTCCCCAACCTTTTACTCACTTTTCCATATCAAAACCTCACCATTCCACTTGGAAAACTCATATTTTCATGTTAGGGCTTCATTCCCAACACAACTCTCGACCTCCCCTACACTTATCCAACATTCACACAGATAATTCCTAATGATGCAGACCCATTCCTCAAATTAAAGTGATCATAGTGTGAGGAATGGGTCAGCTTGACATTTTTTAAGACTTACAAACCCTTAAAATAGGGTATTCCAACTAGTCACAAAGAAACTAATCAAACTCTTACCCAAAACAATATTAAAGGCTCAAATCAAAAGAAAAGAATAGCTAACTCACACCACTTAAGGAAATCGAGAAAAATTTGGATCAATCTCCCTTTGTACGGGCTGTACAAGACTGATAAAAGATGGAATTACAAAAAATCTGTGGAAAAAGCAATGTTATCTTTATTTACTTTCCTTTCAACTTCAAAAATCAATCTGCATCTATGTATTTTCACCTTATTTATAATTTTTCCTCTAAGTCTAACTATCCTAATGCCTATAACTGACTTTTAAAATGCTATGACTGTAAATGTATTCCCCAAAATATGCTTTTTGCAACTTTTTAAGCAATTTTTACATCTTGTGCTCAACTTGACAATTTTGCATTATTTTTGCAATATTTGTAAACTAGACCTTCTAATCACCTAAAAACCATCTAAAATGACTCATTACAATGGAAAATTGTCTTATTGACTTTATTTAATGACAAAAATGACTCACACCTAGAGTCTACTCCTAATCAACCTAGATTTACAACTTTTGTTCCAAGGTGCTCCTACACTAAATATGTTGAAATAGTCCATTCCACCTATTGTTCAGGCTATGTCTTGGTGGAATGGACCTGATTTAGGGATTAGGAATAATAAAATATCATTGGTAAAGGAATTGAAAGAGATTACTAACACTGCCCCTATTGAAAATTTAAAAGCCTTAAAAGCAAGGCTAGAAGAGGTGAAAAGAAGAAATTGCTTGAGAATAAGTTGGAATAGGTTGGAAATAGGATGAGGTTGTAGATTTTTATGTGTTCAAAAGGTATGCAAGGATAGGGGAGGTCAAAATTATGTTATGGCATGATACCCTAGTTGGGAAAAGAGGGGTTTTGAATGAAAAAGAGAGGTTTGAGGGAGTAAAAGTGGGTAAAGTCAGGGGGCAGCATAATTTGGTAGTCAATTAAGTTTTTGTAGGAAGAATGAAGAGTGTTGGAAGAGTTTTTGAGGTTGTATGAGGTCTGAATATGGGGTTTTCAATAAACCCTAGTGAAATTTGAGAAAAGTGAGGGTTTAGAGGATAGTGGGGTTAGAGGGCCAATCATGCCCTAAAAAATGTGGATTTTGTGGATTTGCAGACTAGTAAATGCTGCCCAATGGTGTTTTGCAATTGGAAGAGTGATTGAAAGGGTGTTTCTTTGTTAAATAGACCTATTTGGGGGTCTAGGACATCATTGAGTCCGAGTATGTGTAGGATCATCATGGATAAACAGGCCCTTAAGTGGCGATGAAAATTCAAAAAATCAAAGTTAGGCAACTTGACATAAAAATTTGAATAAGTTATCTATATTATTTCAAAAATATGTAAGAATAGAATTTTTATAAAATTGAATGTAGTTTCTAAACTACTAGGTTTATTTAAAAAAAAAAAATCTATTCGATGAAAATTTGAAATTTCAATGTAGTAGTATTTAAATTTTAGGGAAAAAAAACAAGTAGGTATCTATGTAACCACCCTCACCACAATGAAATGATAATATTTTTTTATAAGATTTTAGATATAAGTGGAGGACTCATGTCCCGATGTGATGCATATTTTTTTGTAATTTTTTTCTAAGTAAATAATTAATTATGAATTTTTTATTACAACTTTTAAAAAATATAAAAACTCGTATGTCTAACCACCTTAACTGGGTCAAAAATTCATGAAATTCAATTTTTTATTTATTTTAATCCTATAGTATGGAAAGCATAGAATGTGATGTATGTTTTGGATTCAAAAAATGTGACATCATTTGAAAGTTATAGATGTTTTTCAATCAGCCTATTAATCAAGACTTTAGTCGTAATTCAATTAGAAAATTAATAATAATTATTTATTAAATTCAAAGTAAAGCATAATTTATATTGGCGGAAAGTTGAGAATCTCCTTTAAAAACCCTTTTGTTTCATCAATTTTGGGTAAAACAAAACCGTTAGCCACATGGGCCATCATATCACTTACATATCACCACTTTTTGGCCCATCATCATCTTGCACATACCCATCCATTTCTTATTTGTATTATAAATTATAACTTGCTTTCTCCTGAGTCCATTTCATATACACGAAATAATATTACAAAAAGTTGACATATAAATCTTTCGACGTGTTTATACGGTGACGGATCAAGAACATAACAATTCATTTTGCACTATGAAGATTATGATGTGGAAATGTTTAAAGACTATTCAAGATAAATGTTTGTATGATAATGTGTAAACAAGTTAACTAATTCATCTACTTTGAGTATTATGTTGTGCAAGTGTTGTGAAGATTATGTATCCTTTGTGTAATTGAGTTTTTCCAATCAAAGGATTAAATATATTGGAATCTTTTTATGAATCATTTCATGGAATACCAATTTAGAACATGTTTTTTGCTTTTAGATAAAGTTGTTTAGCATCAATCAATTAATATTCAAGAAAAACCATGAAGGACAACAATGATCAATGCTAGGGATAACCAATTAATAAGTATACATGTCAATAAGTCAAGCATGTACATGTGAATAAGGGAAGCACAAGCACTCAAAAACATGTAAGCCTTGAAGTATACACACAAATACATAGTATACATAAATAAATACAAAGTATATGGACAAATACAAGGTATACGCATGAAAAAATGTAAGTCATAAAGTATACATTGGAACAGAAGTAAGTCACAAAGTATACACATAAGTTGTAAAGTATACACTTGAATACATGTAACTCATATCTATTGAACCATGAATTTATAATGCAAATATGGACACCATTGATAAAAAAAAATTGTATTAACCAAATAACCATATAGGCATACATCAATATATGTTGATATAAGTATAAAATATAGGTACAAAATAGCCATATAGGCATACAATGTCAAATATATCCAATACAAAATATGTACAAAACTGCCATTTAGATATGTACAACAAAGGGCTCTGGAATCAAAAGTCATTTCTCTCCATGCTCTCAAAATAAACTCTTTCCCTTTGCTTTTCGATCAGATGGTGATACATCTATCACTCATTTATGTTGTGCTCAAGGAGTGCTCTTGCTCCTCCTCCTACTGTTTAGTTCTTGGTGAAGTTTTATCTGTTACAATAAGAAGTAAAGAAATTAATATATAGAAATTACATTATAAAAAATGATATATTTAACAAAATAATCACTTACCACCATTTGATGATCACTCTCCACGAGGGAAATATTCGCACGCCCAAGATGAGGCATGCTGAAGTCCTGTATAAACCATCCAAATACAAATTAAACCACGAATAAATAATGGTTTGATTTTCACTAACATCTATAACAATGAAAGCAAATTGCAATTTAGTAATTTGCCTCATATCTCCCCTGTCAGAGCCATTAAGGATTCTATAGTAGATGAAACACTGATCTCCATTTCCCTTGTCACATTTAGAGATTTTTTTTTCTTGCAACAACTAAAAAAAAAAATTCAATAAAAAAACTACAATAGCGATCCACGTCATGAATTATAATGTATGAGATAATGAAATTTTTTTTTAGCACTTATTAAACTATATATTTTTGACTATCATTGGTGCAGGAGCACCTTGTCCTCAAAATACATCCAAAAGGAAAATTTGTAAAAACTTGAACTCTGAAATATAAATGTATTTGATGTATTTAAAAGTCTCAAATAGGTTCTAGGAGGTCAAAATGTCAAGAGTGCAAAAATGTCAGAGATGTAAAAGATGGGAAAAAGCAAGATTTGGAAAATGCTAAAAGTTGCCAAAATTGTAAATGTAACAAAAAGTAAAAAAATAGATCAAGAGTCATGAGGGAAAAAGAAAGGATGTGATAGGTGAAAGAAGTTAAAAAGGAAAGGAAACTTCTTTAAAAGGCTTGTAAAGGTCGAGAAAAAAACAATCAATTGTATTCTTGAAGAGATATTACTAAATAAAGCTCCTTGTTTTTAAATTTTAGAGTTTTCCTTCATTGTTTCTCTAGTTGCACAGTCCGTATAGTAGTTTTGGGTCTTGTATTTCATTGTTTCAAGTAGTATAGAGAGTTAGATTTAACTTACATCCATTTTGAAGAGAAGCTATTGAATATATTCCTTGTTTGAGTCAAATTTCTTGAACTCGGTCTGTTATCCTCAATATTGAGGTTTTGAGAGTCTATTGAGTAAATGACCTCTACTCCACCGAGCTAGGCCTTGTAGATCAGTGGAGTAGATGTAGATAGTTTTTTCTAATTTTTCTTTATGTTTATTTGTGCAGGGATAAAAGAGAATGCAAGATATTTGAGTTTGATTGCTACTCCAAGAGAAAATACAGAGTTTTCCTTCAAGATTTGATGGCTACAAGTGAACATTTGATGAAAGTGTACTCTAAGAGGCTAAGAGATGAATTATAAAGCATAAGAATACCTATTCAAAGGAGTTTGAAGTAGTTTCCAATTGGCGGGAGGTATGGAATATGGTAATCCAAAAAAACCTCATTTGTAGGGCTTACTTTGAGCATAAAATCAGGGTTTTGTGGGGTAGCGTATAAATGAGCCTTTCAATCCTTAAAAATGATGAAATGCTAAGTTTTGTGATATGGAATAATATTGTTTCAAGTCAATTGGTGATTAGATAATGATTTAAGGATACCTCCTTTGTTATTTTGGCCTAATTGGAGGCTCATTTTAGTGTTTAATCCAACTTTCTGATGTTTGATCTAAAAATAAGTATTGTTTCTTTTGAAGTATGTTTTAAGGGACTGAAATGGGTCTCAAAATATTTGATGATTTTATGTTGACACAAAAAAACCAAAAGAGTAATCACCCAATATAAGGGTTTGATGACCTACAAGGTTTAAGGTGTTTTGGTTGCTAAAATGATGAATCTGAGGAAAACAATGATTTAAATGTTAGAGTTGGATTTAAATCTGCTTTATTGATGTTGTAAATGGTTTCTAAGTGTTTGGAAAGGTTTTGAAGGAAAATATGTTATCTTTGGGAGATTAAGCAAGGTTGATTCCTATGTGCAAGAATGGAGTCTAGACTGCAGTGCTATGAAATCTGTTGGTTTAAAGTTTTATGAATGTAAACTGGTTTGTTTTCAATCTAAATATGAGGATTACAGTAATTTAAAAGTTTGGTAACAGGAAAAAGAAAGATTGAGAGAGTAGGGTCTTTTTGCCTCGAGATTCAAGTTGTCAAGAATGAGAATTTGGTGAGTAGTGTGAGTTGTGGATTTTTTCAGAGTTTAAATTGATTTGGTACAATCAATTGATTGTTGGTTTGATGAGTTGGCTTGTTGACAACCTTGTTGGCTCAATGAAGTTGATAGTTTTTGTTGAATGAAAAATGAATTTTTGATGGAATTGTGAAAGTGATCTTCTTAGTTGTTGTTGGGTCAAAATTACCCAGATGAATTGATGGTGTTTGATTTCTTCTCTTGCATCAATCATGCTTACTGTTTTCCCTATAGTTATCTTGTTCGAAAGCACATGTTTGTAGGCTTTTACCCATAGCAGCAAGCCAGTGAGCCATTTGATAAAATGATTTCATAGACATGTACGATAACTGTGGTGGCATAGAGAAGGCAGTGAACTATTTGAAAAAATTCCTCAAAGAAATGGGGTTTCGTGGTGATGGAATTGCATGTCATGGCATTCCATCACCATAAGACTGCATTTGTTTTAGGAATTTTTTCAAACAATTAATTTCCTTCTCTATGGTATTATTGCTTACTATTATGCTTTGATAGAAATTTTTCCAACCATGCATAGTTTGTTGGAAAGCACCTATTTTAGGCTTTTAGCCATAACAACAAGGAAGTGAGTAGTTTGATAAAATGCTTTGGTACACATGTATGGAAAATGTGGTATCATAGAAAAGGTGGTGAGTTGTTTGAAGAAATTCCTTGAAGAAATGTGGTCTCATGGTGATGGAATGACATGAGACCACATTTCTTTGAGGCATTTTTTCAAACTACTAACTACCTTGTCTATGCTATTTCTTACTATTATGCTTTGATAGATTTTTTCCAAGCATCCATAGTTTGTTGGAAAGCCCCTTTTTAAAGCTTTTAGCCATAGCAGTGAGGAAATGAATTGTTTGATAAAATGCTTTGGTAGACATGTATGGAAAATGTGGTAGCATAGAAAAGGCGATGAAGTAATGCTTTGAGTTTCAATGATGTGCAATGCAATGTAATCAATGATATGAATATCAACTACACAAATATATTAAGTAAAATTCATTAGTTAAACTCTTTATTCTATTACCTACATGAAGGTTTGACTAAATCCACTAGCACCGGGAGGTGTTCCCTCGAAACCTCCAATATTAGTCTATTCAACATCCAAAATCACATATTAAAATACCATTCATAAAATAATGCTATTAATATGTAATATATTTATAATTGTTTACTAGTTACATAGCCCACCGATAGGTGTACTGCAGAAATATGTAGGTGTAGGGCCTGTGTATCCAGTATCAACATTGTGACCTTGCAAATTTATTAAAATCATAAAACTAAATTAGTTAATCTTGCATTTCAAAATTAAAATTTAATAAATTAAATTCAATAAACATGCTAACTTTTACTTGTGTATCAATGCCATATGCATCATGCAAAATTTCAGTTGCCCTCTCCATCTCCATAGCTACAGACGGATCCTGTGCAGTAGCCTCCTGAGTGTCAGTGGGGTCATATGAACAAGTCACCCCACAATATTGACACACATGGGATTGAAGCCCACCTATCGAAGACTCCCCTCAATGGCACTGTACAAGAGGGCTATCATAATGGATGACACTTTGCGTCAAAGAGTTGATATCTTGCAAAGTCTCTACGTCGGTACTCTCCTTTGTGACAGAAGGGATGACGATGTGCTCATGAGGTGGCCTACCAAGAGGTCATCTTGCTTGCCACATAGGATTTGGCTGTGCCCTGGGTCTATCTTGTGCCGACCCCCCACCTCTCCCCTGGAAGTCCCTCATATCAAAATAATTTTAGATTTTGTTCAAGATGAACTCAATGTATACTTTCTTAAGGAAATACTACGAGACTTCACAATTGTTGCATGGTGGTTCATCAAAAACCATGTACCACCTATCCCAAAAATATTTCCTAATCTCTTAGTGGTGGTACCAATGAATAGGAAACCTCTTCGCATTGAGGGAGATATTTGCATTTGATTGTGGGTTAGTGAATAATGCACACAAATCACCTTTTGTAATTTTTCAAATCTTTTACCTTTTTATATGATAATTTATCTTGGTAAAAAGCCCTAGCCACCTGCCTCCTACCCTGCAAACTAGTTAATCGTTTGCTGATTGAATCTACATGTTTTAAAATTTATTTCATTGAAGTTAATAGGGTAATTATTTCCATGGTTGAACTGTTTGGATTGTTCAACCTCCTAATTAAATCCTCAATTTTTTTTTTACTGTTCTCTATTTCACTCACTAATTTTTATTGAGTGCTAGGAGGGTGTCAAGGGATTGGTGGAGGAGATTGAGGTTCTGGTTGATTAACTTGCGAATTTTATTGTTATTGTTGTTGTTGTTGTTGTTTTTCTTGTCCAAGATTTTGTTCCTCTTGCTATTATTGTGCTTCTTGAGGATTTTGAGGAGGGTTTGTAGGTTGATTAACATCTCCTACAAATTCAAATAATAAATATCAAAAGCAACCTAAAATTAACAAATTCAAAACAAAAAAAAAACAATCCTTACCTCTCACACCTCCTCGTTGAAATGGAGACATCCTCACAATGAAATAGAAATTGTTGATGAATAATTTTGAAAAGTAACTCCTCCTAGAATGTGAGCGCATAAAATGGGGCTTTTGGTCGCGCAGAAGAGAAAAAACACAGTCGAATGTAAGAATGATTTCGGTTTGCCCTTTTTTTTTTCTTTTAATTAGTCATAATGTGAGCACGTTATACCACACTCATGTTATTGGCTCATTGTGGCCAAGCCTCGGGCTTGACACAACAAGCCATAATGTGAGTGCGTTATAATGCACTCGCATTATGGTTTTTCAAAAATTTTTAAAAAAGTTGTCCACAAATTGGCTACCCATCTTCATGCACCCGCCCTTCTACTTAAGGCATCTACAAATATATTTGACTTCCCACTCTCGTGCTTAAAAACAATAGTATATCTCTACAAAAACTCAACCCATTTTAAGTGCCTTTGATTTAACTTTCCTTGACTATTAAAAACTACAAATGCTGGTGATTAGTATATAAAAAAATTATTTTGGCAACAAATAGTGTCTCCATTTCTTCAAAGCCTGAACTATAGCATAAAATGCTTGATCATAGACAAAAAAATTATTCTTAGCATCATTCAACTTCTCACTAAAATAGGTATCAGGCTTACTTGTAATGCCCCGCCAAGTAACCCTAAAGGAAGTTGTAATTAACAATTAAAGTGAACCAATTTTTCTTTTTTTAAAGTGCAATTAACATACACATTCACTTACTAATTAACAACAAAATCTAAGGCTACAAGGTTGGGATTACTAAAACCCACACATACATATAACAAATAAACATAACATTAATACTTTATGAAATAAACCTCATGCAACAAGGATACCACAAACATAATAAGATAAACATCCAAGAAACCATTTCATATTCATTTACATAATCCAATAGTTACATCACCCATTCCCAGAATGAGACAATAGTACATAAGTATTACAATTATAGAATCTCACCTCATAAACATAAGAGGGATAAATATCTTATGCAATCTGAAATATTACAATGCAAGCATAACTCAAGAACTGCGAGATGCCCAACTGGATGTCTCACCACCAAGTACTGAAGAAGAATGGGGACCCAACGGTTTTGGTGCATGTTCCACCCAACCAAGTGGTACCCAAAGGACCACCCCCCATGCTAGGAGATAGTAACAACGTAACATGGACAAAGATCAACAACCTCTAACCAAAAGCAGACTCATACTGATTCAACCAAACAAAAGTACAACATAAGTACAACACAAGAACAACTCTCACATCATTGACATAGTCACATTACTTCCAGACATAAAATAGATCAAGTATGTTCAAAGAACCATACACAACATAAAATACCAAATAAACAAACAAACAGTTGTCCTAGACAGAGTGTCATCGCACAACTCATAATAAGTTACCCTCGGCGGATCTTCATAGGCTCTAGTAATCTTGGTGGCCTCTACCGACCCTCAGCCCTCATACTAAATAGTGCGGAATCAAATACCTCTCGTACAAACAAGATAGATGACTATGTCATTCCAGGCCTTTCCACTCATTTCAAGCCTTAACTAGCACTTGACTATGAATGAAGCTAGAACTTATCTTTTTAGTGTGTAGTACTCCCCAATATTCATTTCAATTTTAGTTATCACTTGATTAAACTCACTTCCATAGGTTACCCAAATCCTACCTCTTCTGGGCTTTGGCCCCTAATTGAAGCCACTCTTCTATTCGACAACACACAAACAAACTAATCACCAAGGGAATCACAAGTGCATACAACCTAGGTATCCAAAACCACTCCATCACAAGGACGAAACAAAATAAAGGAATCCACTCCAACAAATGGAGGCAACCTAAACACGAAGTCCACTCCTTTCAGAGGAGGTACAAAACAACCCCGTTCGTGGAAACCGGGTAACTACTAATAAGACACCATGCACTACCCAAGGGAAAACACTGGTTGACATCATGAATTGACAACCCTCTAAGATCCTCTACAGTTCTTTAGAAGACTTACAATATTGGACTGACACATAATCCCATATCCCAAATTATAACATGACGACATAGCTACAAAAGCAATCAAGTCATTGATTAAATCTAATATTTTTGGATTTCCTAAATCCATACTCAAGCAATAGGTAACGTCTACAAAGTTAATGGCATGATAACAAGGTTTACTTAGATATCCATATAACCATCTTCCATTTTCATAATAGGGAATTTAAACTATTAAAACTCACAACCCCTTTTGCAACATACGAGGAAAATAATTATAAAAGACAATCACGAGGGTATTGCTATATTTGGATATTCTAAATCCATATCTCATTCATAATTTCATTCACAATAATTAAATTGCTTGAATAGAAATAAATAACTTAAGGTAATTAATTGACTTTTCATTGTAAACAACTCCGTAATTATCTCTTAATACCACATAAAATTATTGACAATAACCTTTCTATGTTTATATCCAAAACCTATTTCTTCTCAATTCTCTATTAAAACATGAATATATTCAATTTGTAAACTATCCTTTTTCTATATCTATTAGTTCATGCATTCATTATTTATCTTTTCAAATCTCCATGCAATATTAAATTACATGCATCTATCCAATAGAAGACAAAATATTAACTAAATATATATTTAAATATACCTACTCATATTACTCATGCAATATATATAACTCAATATTTTCTTCAATCATATTAACAAAATACATATTTCCTTTAAATCTAATAATTACTTCCATTTAAATAAAATATCTTTTCTCCATAAAATTTACCCATGTCTACAAGTCATTTCTTTTAAATCTCCACCCAATACAACATTGCATGCTTCAAATCGAATTAATATCCAATATTAAATTTAGCATTGTATATATATTATATTTTCAATTAAAAATACACAAAAATCTCATCCTCAATTAATTAAATTAATTTTATTATTTTATCTCAAAATATACAAGTTTACAAAATACCCATTTTATTCATTTCATTAACCCACTAACTCAGATGATATATATATAATTATATCATAAAACCCATTTTATTAACTAACTATATTTGATATTTAACATTATTTAATTAATGAAATTAAATAGCAAATATCATTATAATATTAGCAATCCCTAAAAATCCTTATGCAATGGTGAACGAACTGTACAAAATCGCCATTTTACACAGAAAAGGACAAAAATACGGGATTCCCCAAGGGTTTCGGGTTAGACATACCCGCCGTCGCTCACCTTAAGGTATGAGCCTAACCCTTTGTTTGGGGGGCGGCTGTGCTAAGGCATGGCCGAAACCCCCAAACTTAGGGCGCGGCTAAGCTGGTGCGTGGGGAGTGCTGCGGAGGTCTCCCTCCACACTCATCCCCTCATGGGTGCAGCTGTGGAGGCAGCGCCTCCCATGTCTCCCCCAATGCAAAACTGAAAGCCTCTTTTTTTTGTTTTTAAATACCAAACTTTATCACAAACTAAACAATTCCGCCCAGCAATGAATATGTCATTGCACCATATGGACGGTGTAATAATTTTTAAACCAGAAACAATTTAATATATAAATCAATTATATATATATAATATATATATATATATATATATATATATATATATATATATATATATATATTATATGTATATATATATATATGTTTAACAATATATATATATATACATATGTATATATATTTTTCCAGAATTTCAACTACAGGGCAGATTGAAGAGATTTTCCAGAAAATTCAATTTTCACAAAGATATAACAAAATTAATTCTTTTAAACTGTTTTCTCGAATACATGAATAATTAGAAGAATAATAATATTAAATGGATTTAAATTAAAATTAGAAGTTTTTCAAAACAAACTTGTTTTCCCACAGAGGTTTAAATTTTCCAAAAACAATCTACTGTTTTGTTTGACCTCAAAGTTTGATTTAAACAACAGAACAATCAATTTTCTCAATTAAATTAACTCCTACAGAGAATTACACAGTTTTGGTTTAATTTATATCTAGTTTCAATTATCAATTCCTAATTCTCAATGAATTCAACAAACAGATTTCATGAACAATAAATATTTGTTTTAAACAAACTAGAACAAGAAAACCACATAACAAAACCTGGAATTCGAAGCTACAGGAAGAGAATAAATTTCTGATGCAAGCCTTCTTCAAGAATTCCCTGTATTTTCCTTAAACGTGCAACGGATCCAATCCAAAAACTTCAACAATTGCAAACTGACTTTCCTCAAATCATATCCAAAACCAAAAGTTGTTTCAACCCTTCCTCTATGCAATTTTCCCAAATTATCCTTTCATACCAGAAGAAGTTTTTCCTCTTCCAAATTCTCTCAATACATGAATTTTGCAACCAATCTTAATTCCTAAATTCAACTCACACATGCATGCCTAATTGAAAAATTTCTTGCACAACCAAATCTGATTTTGCATGCAAAACTGAAACTTAAAATATCTAAATATCAATTATCTCCAAAAATTGAAAACCAACTTTGCTTTTAAAATCCAATTTCAATTTCTAAATTAATTCCAACTTAATTGAAATGAAATTCAAAATAATTAAATTTCCACAATTTGAAATTAAATTCCAAATTAATTTTAATTCTTTTATTTCTTTTAATTTTCTTGCATCACATTTAATTAATTAATTTAATTATTTAATAACCAAATTCAACCCTTGGATTAAATTTAATTAATTAAATAAATTAAATATAATTAATTAAATAAATTAAATATAATTAATTAATCAAATATAAACTTTTATCCACATTGCATAATTTAAATTAAATAACCATGAACATGATTTAATGCAATTATTCTAAACATCTATTTCCAAATAAAGAACCTTTCAAAATTAAATAACATTAAAGTAAGGCAAACAACGACTCGACACAGACGACTGACGACACACTAAGGCTAGGGTGTAGACTTGACACATGTTACCTAGCTACTATCTCCCTTCAACTTAACCATTGGATCGACATGCTCAGACCTGTGAAACCAAGTGGAGTCGGTGTCATGTACCTGCAATCCTGAAACATAATAACCAACATCATAAAATATAACAGCATATAATACACACCGTGAAGAAGAAATCTCAGATTCGCAGGGCACTCACAAGCGAGTGATGCGAATCCATCCCCTTCACCAATACACTCAACAAAACTGACACTTTCACAATACATCGAATATTCTCATAAACACTAACATGTTATATCAACTAACATCATTACACCATTAAAACATTTAACATAAATCACCAGATAACTCAAGTCACATCACATAGAATAGTCTATCGCACAATAAATAGCGATCAAATAAACACACAAGATAAAGTATCTGAATATCTAGAAGTATAAATCAATGTAAAACAAGGACACACTGTCCAGTCCATAAAGCAAAACGGAGGGGTGTTACATTACCTTCTTGACTCAAAACAACTCCTATGGCAGTGCCACTAGCATCACAATCTACCAGAAAGACCTTATTGAAATCTTGAAGTTCCAAAATAGGTTTCTCTATGAATTTCTTCTTCAACATATCAAAATTTTTTTCTTCTTATCCAATCCATTTAAAATCCTTTCTATCACCTCTCATTGCTTCAATTAAAGGTGCACAAATACTATTGAAATTCTTAATAAAAATTTCTATAAAAACTTGCTAGACCATGAAATGATCTTACCTCTGTAACACTCCTTGGGGTAGGCCATTCAATGATAGCTCTCACCTTCTTTGGATCCATTTTAAGACCCTCTACAGAGACAAAAAATCCTAGATACACTAAGTATCTGTTCACAAAACTACATTTCTTCAGATTAATCAACTTCTCCTCCCTTAGCTTTGCAAAAACTCTTTGGATATGCATCAAGTTATCCTTCAATTTCTTATTGAAATTCAAAATATCATCTAAATAAACAATAACAAATTTTCCTAAAAATTCTTTCAAGACATCATTCATAAGCCACATAAATGTGCTTAGTGCATTGGTTAGCCCAAAAGGCATGAATAACCACTCATACAAGCCCTTCTTGGTTTTGAAGGTTGTCTTCCATTTATCTCCTTCTCTAATTTGGATCTAGTGATATCCGCTCTTCAAATCTATCTTCGTGAAGTACTCAACTCCACTCAAACAATCCATAATGTCATCCATTCTTGACAAGGGAAATCTATACTTGATGGTGATCTTGTTGATGGCTCTAGAATTTGTACACATACATCATATCCCATCCTTCTTTGGTGCTAGTACTGAAGGTACTACATGTGGACTCAATCTCACTTTGATCAATCCATTTCGCAACAACTCTTGTAGTTGTTTGTTCAACTCTTCACTCTCTATTGGAATCATATGATGAGCTGCCTTATTCAACAAACTGGCTCTAGGAAATCAAGTCCATTTGATGACTAGTATTTCTTACTAGAGGCAAACCATCAGGTATTTTATTAGAACCAATAGCTTGAAACTCATTCAACAAATTTAAAACCTCTAGAGTTACCTTAGTAGTATCTTCTTTAGCAACTCTAGGGATCAATGCAAAAAAATATGCTCATGCCTCATACCTTCTAGAAACTTCCTTCCATCAACCAAAAACATACTCGCATTACTGAATGCCTTTTCATTTGCCTCTTTCAAGGGCTTCAACTTATGATGAACCCCATCCTTTTTCAAAGAATAGGTGTCGACATGTCCATCATGTACTGCTTAATGATCAAACTGCCATGGTATACCTAACAACATATGAAAAAAATCCATAGGCATAATATCACACAAGACCTCATCATGGTAGTTTCCAATTTTGAACCTAGTGTGAAAAAATTTCTTCCTTTGACTTGGCTCCTTCTCCTCATTCAACAAAGAATTTTCAGTAACAATAACCTCTCCTCTTTTTTCATCCTTAGAATGTGAACATTGAGCATCTTCATCTACATCTGCAACTCATGCATTACTCTCAAGTCTTCTATTTGTCCTTCCTTGATGTTGAGGGCACTCATAGGCTCTATGTCCTTCTCTGAGCCACACTAGAAATAGGTTTCGTGAAAGCCTCCTCTTTCTGGTCCTCATCCAGATATCCTCTTGCTCTTTGTTCTCCACTATTCTAATCATGAGGATGGTAGGTGCTATCTCCTTTCTGGCTCTAGATGCTACTTGGTCCTTCACCCTTCTTTTCATCTTCATTTCAACCTCCATATGACCGTCCACTAGTCTTTCCACCATGACACCCACCTCTTTGCTTGCTTTAAAATCTTCTATTCAACTTTTCTTCTACCTTCAAAGCAAACTGATATGCATATTCAATAGAAGACATTCTAACCAAACCCAACTCTTCTTCAGTACTCGACTTCAACCCATTTATGTAACAAGAAAATTTCTCCTTATTGGCCTTGGAATGGCCTGTTATGGTCAAGACATGGTAGAATTCTTTTGTATACTCCTTGATAGATTTTTCTGCTTGTTTCAACCCTTGCATATTCTTCAAAAAATCTAGTTCATAATCCACAAGAATGAACTATCTTTTTTAATTTGTCTACCATACAATCCAATCTTGTTGTTTTCTCTTTTCCTCTTCAATTTATTTCTAGTTGTACCTCTTTCCACCAAATATTTACATGAACCTTTAGCTTGGTCTTTGTAAATTTGACCCTCTTAGGATCTTCCACCTCCTCATACTCAAAGTACTCCATATCGTTGATCCAGTTAATCAACTCTTCTGGGTTAAGATTTCTAAAAAATGTAGAAACATCAATATTTGGCCTTTTTCCAATCTTAGAGATAGCCTTAAATAATCTGAATTGCTCTGGATCTTCTGCTTCTTGTTCTTCTTCGAATTGTTCCTCATTTTCAGCTTCATCTTCACTTTCATCTCACCTTCTTGGCTCAAACCCTCAACACAACTCCTCTTGTAGTGCTTGAACTTGTCTTTGAAGGGATCTAAAACCCTCTTGTGGTATAATAACATTCCTTCCACCACCATGGTTTCTTCGCGGAGGCACTTTGACAACCTTTCTCAGAAACCCACAACCACAAGTCCTAGTGCAAACTACCTCACATTCGGTGATCTGTTTACATACTCAGCAAAACCTCCTCTGATACCACTTGATAAAGGAAACACTGCTTAAAAACCACACAAATCACAACAATAGATACCAACACAAAAGATGTGAGATAGAAAAAAATAGCCCACTTTCAATTAATTTAAAAAAATGAAATTACAGATTCAAAACTTACATGCTACGGCCTCATGGACTTGATTCATTACAACCAAAATAAACTTTGAAAACAAAATGTATGATTTGGAGCCACAATATGCAATAATGGAGCCACCTTCTACAACCCCCACTTAGCCCTTTTCATTTAACCCAATAACCACCCTAGAATGTTCTAGAAAGTCTAACTTTCCCTTTTTCTTTGGCGCCAAAAGTCTTGTTGATTGATTTCTTGCCTAGGAAGAAATTTTAATGAAATTCACTTTTTAGTGGACCAACTTCGTGAGGCCAAAAATTTTGATCTGGGTGTTGGATTTGCTATTATAACATATCATTGGAAATATCTTGAAGAGATCTACAATTCCAAACTGACCGGAGGTTTGTTTGTCAAATTTTTGAGTTGTATTAGGGCCTCTAAAATTTTCTATTTGAATTTGAAGCTACATTGGAGAAATTTCTCAAGATGGAAACTTCAATATCTCCCAAACTGTGTAGGGTATTGAGAAGATTCTTTCGCGACCAAATTTTTTTTAGTTCTTCTCCTTGGGGTAAATTTTCAGGTCCATATTAGCCTATTTAGGCTCTTACTAAAAATAGTAAGTGACTATTTTTTGCCTTTGTTGACTCTTGAGTGTCTTGCATTCCTTAAGTGCCATCATGGAACTAAAAAAAACTAAAGAAATTAAGGAAAATCATTTTTTTTGGGTGATGCAAGATTGTCCTACACCGCTGGATGCTCCTGCATCAGTGCACCTCCCACTTGAATTTCTCCCTTCTTCCCTCATACTATGATTTTTAGTGAACCTATATATGCAAAAAATAATAACAATACTGGCTTATGTTATACATATAAAACTCACAAGTATAATATGTTTTTGATTAAGTAAGCAAGTATTTTGAAAGGCCCCTGATCCCTTATTACAAAAAAGGAGGTTTCCAAACCAAGCTTTCAACTAGGCAGAACAGACCAAAAAATAGACTGGCCAAACTCACCAACCAGTCAGGAACGACACGACAAGAACAAAAAGAACAAACAAACTAGTAGCAAGAACAAAGCCACCAAGACCTAGAAAAACAAAGACATCCACACATCGAAAAATAGTTTAAGCTCCAAAGCTTTAAAACAACAACTTTTTCCTTCAAAGGAATCTCATTAGAGACATTTTAAGGAGTACATTTCTTTTTCCTTTGCACAATTATCCAGGGAGTATTAGAAAATAGATTAGGAACATAATCAAGAGGAGCCTCAGGGGAGGCATCACACACCTCAGAAGGAACAATCGAGTTTTGAACCAGTTCTGTAGAAGCCATCGAAGAAACAAGTATAATATGTTATACTCAAGTATAAAAACCATTAATATTCTAGAAAAAAATTCAAAAAAATAAAAAAATTTAAAAAAGCATCAATATGTTTGTAAATAACAATAACATAAAATACGTAATGTCAAAAAAGTATATATACATATAGATGAATATACACCCAAAATCATGAGTATCATTTTGTGTAAAATGAAAGGATAAATGATAGGCTGATGTTGCCTAAAAGCATGGAGACTATCCTTCTTAGATATGCCACATGGTGGAGACATCATTTGACAAACAACAATCAATGATGAGAAATGATGAAATCGATCAAGAATTCGAACATGGGTTTTCGATTGTTGGAGGTGTGTGAATTATACTTCTGAATATATGTTACAATCAAAAGTCACAATTTTTTTCATGTATATGTATGTTGCTCTATTATATGTGCAATGGGAAGTAGATAGAAACTAACATAATTTATAGAAAATGTATGCTACTGTGTGGTTATGGATAACAAAAGGAGAGTAATTTAAACATAGCTAAGATGAATATAGACGTGGGTTTTAAAATATATACCCAAAAATGCAAGGGTTTTTAGGAAAAAAATCCCATACGAGTTTAGGGTTTCATGATAATATTTATTTAATTAGAAAAATACATGAATTTATATAAACATGGGGTCAAAATGATGCAAAAAAGACATGAGTACTTGAGCAGAATATATTCATGAGTACTAATCTATGCAAAATGAAAGGATAAATGATAGGATTATGTAAACTAAAACCATGGAGAGTACCACATGGCGTAGATGGAATGATAAGAACTGATGAAATAATGCAATACTAGGTGGCCCCCAACTACATCAATAGATTAAGATCTTTCACATGGTCATAAGAGGCATCTAACAAGATTAAGATGCTGATACAAATTCAACTTATCACCAAAACACTCCCTAAAGGCTTGTAGCCTCAAAACCCAACTTTGCACAATTTATTTTAGAGAAGGCCAGTCAAGAACCTTCTTAGCACCCTCTGAGACTCACAACCAATCCAAAACAACATACCAATAGACTCCACAAGGATTATTTGTGACAAACTTGAAAACCTTTCAACTACCCCTATTTTTAGGACACCAATTAGCCTCAATTTACAAAGGAGGTCCCTCCTAATTACAAAGGAGGTCCCTCCTAATCATCAAGTTATCACTCGAAATCTTTTGAGAGAATCAAATTGTGATGTAAACCCATAGGTTCCTCAACCATTTCACTATTTCATGACCACTAGACCACTGATCCTTGAAACCCTCTCTTTTCATATGCAACCTACCTGGGGTTTTCTGAAAATCATAAATCCAGGGCTCCACAAAATTCAAAATTGAACCCAACAAATTCAATTAGGTCTGTACAGACTCTCTAAACCCTCACAACTTCATTCCTATCAATAGCTCAACAAAACCATTCCCTAAACCACCATTTTCACATAGGGAATTATAGTTACCAGCCCTAGGGCTTCATTCCAAACCACACAACTCACTTTCTCTTGCTTCCTAAATCATGTAAAAACCTAATCTAAAATATAACATAACTTTATACTGAGTAACATACCAAGACAGTAGGTGGAAAGGCTTATTCCATTATTTATTCTTCAAACATGCCCTTCACTGGTTTTTACTGGGCAGTTTTAGAAAATGAATGAGATCTTCCTCTAAAATTAATGACAGGCTCTCAAAATGAGTTCAAATGAAAGGTAAATCATGTATCTACAGAAAAAAAGAGGATTTAGAAAATTTTGAACATGCACAAGTCTGTATAGAATGAACAAAGTGCAAGAAACCAATAAAATTGCAGAATAGACGTTGTATTTCAATGAATGATGTGAATACAAAACTTCTTCCACCCTTGCTCGAGCCTTTAAGAGGATTTAAATACATTTTCAATTCAAAAATAACCACCCAAATGTCTCCAACTGATTTTCAAATTCTATGATCCCTCATATTCCTATTATGTTGCATTTTTGGAAATTTCTTGCTTGACAACATTTTTATTTTTTGCAACTTTTTACCTATTAACCCCAAATGACTCTAAACTACCCAATTACAATGAAAATGGTCTTTTTAGACCTTATTTAGATCAATAACCTCAAAAAACCCTATACTAACCTACTGACCACCTATCAAACCTTCAAGCATTCAAATTTTGCAAATGGTGGATTAGGTGCTCCTGCACCATACACCCCTACAGAAAAAGAACTCTTGTCCCAAGAGTCAGATCTTGGACCAGCTCCTCCAAGCTTCTCACATGCCTTCTGGTCTACAAACAAGTTCTAAGATCTCATGAACTATCCCACATCTTTAACATTCTTGAATTTATTTGCATATGTGTTTGCCTTCATTACTGTCATCTGACCTGCCATTTGTCTTCCATATTTTCTTTGACAAAAACCTGATTGCTTTCTTTGACCTGGACCTACAAACAAACAATTGTTAGCAATTTCATGAACTATCTTCATCTTTTCCTCATTCTCATGATTGCTTTTGCCTTTAACTTCTTGTCCTCTATGTCCATCCATCATTGCCATTAGATTTTCTGTCTCACCAGTACCAAGGACCATCTTACTATCCTCACATAACCTTGCACTCAATGTACCTATAGATTCTATAGGCTTTACAACCTTACCTTCAACTAAAGGGCATACCATTGTGCCCACCAAAACATTTGTATTCCAATCCACTGCCAACTCTTTTCTTACTACTGTATTAGCCTTGACAACTATTGTCAAAGCATTACCAGTCTTCATACTGACTATAGTCTCCAACCTTTTGTCTTCCTTTACACCCCTTACCAATTCTTTCTTTCCATACATGATTACTTTTTCCTTGCCTTTCTCATCTTCCACCAAAGGAGTTAAAACAAACTTGCACCCATCCTTCATTACTGAATAGGTGTTCCCTTTGCCATCATATAAGGCTCGCCTATCATATTGCTAGGGTCTACCTAGGAGTAAATGACAACAATCCATAGGAAAAACATCAAAAACTACCTGATCTTTATAACCTCCAATCTGAAACTCTACCACAACTTGTTCATTAACCAACAAAGATTACCCATAATTCAACCATGAAACTTCATAAGGTAACTCATGAGGAACTTTTTGCAAATTCAATTTACACACCATGTCAATTGACACCATATTCTAGGTAGATCCATAATCAATTACAATCTTGCATAAAATGTTTTTGCACTTACATGTAGTCTTGAATAGGCTCTTTCTTTGCAATGATTCCACCTCCTTGGCTTCCTTCAAAACTATCTTCCTCATCATCATCATTTCCCTTGTTTCAGGAGCAACTCTTAAAATTGTAGAATTTGTACTCTCACATTCCTCTTCCTGAATGATTTTTTCCCTCCTATCAATCCTCTTTTCACCACTTGATGAACTACCAACCTTTTTCAAGAAATTTCCATGAAGGATGACCAAATTCATTACACTTATAACATCTCCCTACAAAAACATTATAACCTCTACCACCACTAAACCTTCCTCTACCCCTAAAACCTCCTCTAGTATCAACACCTTGCTCCCTACCTCTATTTGCTTCTTCTTGTTCCTCAAATGGCTTCCTTCTTGTAGGGATTGATCCTCTCCCTCTTGTGTTATTACCTCTGCCTCTAACAAATTTCTCTTGCCTTCTTTTGAGCTTTTCCTCCACCCTAATTGCTAATTGAAAACATTCCTCAATAGTCTTTGGGTTAGCAACAACAAGTTCATCTTGTATGTTAAATCCGAGACCACCTAGATATTTAACCACTTTTTCAACTTCATCTTCATACCTTCTTGACCTTATACTCAATTTATAGAATTCATCTGTATAGGCCTTAACATCTAGATCCTTTTGCTTCAATCCTTGCAATCTTTTATACAATTGAACTTCATAGTCTTTTGGAAGAAACTTTCCTTTCAATTTCTATACCGTCTTGTCCCAAGAAACTATTCTTGACTTGCCTTGTTTTCTCCTTTTGGTTTTCTCTTAGTCCCACCATAGAAGGGCATGACCTTTGAGTTTTGTTTTTTCCACCTTCACCATCTTCTCATCTGAAATGTCTTCACTTTCAAATTTATTGTCCATAACAGATATCCAATCAAGCATTTCTTCTTCATTTAAGTTTCTACCATACATAGGAAGATCAACCTTTACCTTATGAGAATCACCTTTAACTACCTTGAGCAGATTTGCCATCCTCTGATCTTCAGGGTCTAATTCATCATCAACATCTTCATATTCTTCATCTTCCTCCTTTGTCTCACTCTCAACATTCTCATCTATTGTTTTCTTTGTCTCTAAGGCATCAAGCCTTGCCAATACTACATTATGTGACTCTAGAAGCTTAGCATGCTTCTACTTTAGTTTTTGCAACTCTCTAGCAGCTCCAACACCCTTTAGAGGCATCTTCACCAATTTGTCTTTTCACCTTCCAATCAACTTTATTCAAACCTACAAAATTCAACCACAAGAGACCTTGTCCCTAAGCTCTAATACCAACTGATGCAATACTAGGTGGCCCCAAACTACATCAAGAGATTAATATATTTCATATGGTCATAAGAGGCATCTAACAAGATTAAGATGCTCAAAAAAATTCAACTTATCACCAAAACACTCCCTAAAGGCTTGTAGCCTCAAAACCCAACTTTGCACAATTGATTTTTGAGAAGGAATTTCAAGAACCTTCTTATCATCCTCTAAGACACACACAAAATCCAAAACAACATACCAATAGACTCCACAAGGATTCTTTGTGAAAAACTTGAAAACCTTTCAACTGCCCCTATTTTTAGGACAACAATTAGCCTCAATTTACAAAGGAGGTCCCTCCAAATCATCAAATTTTCACTCAAAATATTTTGATAGACTCAAATTGTGATGTAAACCCATAGATTCCTCAACCATTTCACTATTTCATGACCACTAGACCACTTATCCTTGAAACCATCTCTTTTCATGCAACCTACCTAGGGTTTTCTGAAAATCATAAATCCAAGGCTCCACAAACTTCAAAAGTGCACCCAAAAAATTCAATTAGGTCTGTACAAACTCTCTAAATGCTTACAAGTTCATTTACATCAACAATTCAACAAAACCATTCTCTAAACCACCATTTTTACATAAGAAATTACAGCTACCAGCCCTAGGGCTTCATTCCAAACCACACAACTCACTTTCTCTTGCTTTCTAAATCATGTAAACACCTAATATAATATATAACATGACTTTCCACTGAGTAACAGACCAATACAGTAGGTGGAAAGGCTCATTCCATTATTTATTCTTTAAAAAGGCTGTTCATTGGTTTTTACTAGGCAGTTTCAGAAAATGAATGAGATCTTCCTCTAAAATAAATGACAGACTCTCAAAATGAGTTCAAATGAAAGGAAAATAATGTATCTACAGAAAAAAAAAGTATTTAGAACATTTAGAACTTGTATGGGTCCGTACAAAATGAACAAAGTGCATAAAACTAGTAAAATTGCAGAATAGACATTGTATTTCAATGAATGATGTGAATACAAAACTTCTTCCACCCTTGCTCGAGCCTTTAAGAGGCTTTAAATAAATTTTAAACTCCAAAATAACCACCCAAACATCTCCAAATACTTTTCAAACTCTACGAGCCTTCATATTCCTATTATGTTGCATATTTGGCAATTTCTTGCTTGACAACATTTTCATTTTTTGCAACTTTTTACCTATTAACCCCAAATGACTCTAAACTACCCAATTACATTGAAAATAGTATTTTTAGACCTTATTTATATAAATAACCTCAAAACACCCTATACTAACCTACTGACCACCTATCAAACCTTCAAGCATTCAAATTTTGCAAATGGTGGATTAGGTGCTCTTGCAGCATGAAATGAGTCATAAAGGTGTTTCAAAATAGCACATAATCAAACATAATCAATATTACAAATGAAGATGTATTTTGTGTCCTCTTTGCAATCTAGACTTGAGAGATACATAGTTTTTTTACTATGAAGACATAAAGTACATAAATACACACACACACACACACATATATATATATATATATTTATATATATACATATATTTATATATGTATATAGATATATACTTATATGAATACATACATATTTACATATATATATGTATATATAGATAGATATATTTTTATTTTTGTCAATATCTAATAGTACAATGAAAATGTAAGTTGTTAAGTGAAGAATCAAAGTTACAAATTTCATCCTATGTATGTATGCCTCTCTATTGTATGTGCAATAGAAAGTATACAAATTATACTAACACAATTTATAGATAATGTATGGTAACTTGTTTATTTATGGAGAGTAATTGGAAAACAAATATAAAAAATGAGATTGAATGTTGTTGTGTTTAGTTGGCAATCCAAACTTCAAAGATACATACACAATAGCCAAAATAGGTAAAATTGAAAGTTGGGGTTTACAAATAAAGGTAACAATAATCTAACAATGTGGTAGACTATCTTGCTAATAGGGGTGTGGATTAGACAACTTAGGATAGTACTCAATAGAATGTGTCACTCAGTCAAATGAACTTTACAAAATCTTGAAATCTGATATGAAAAGTTCCAAGGGGTAAATGGAGATGTAAGTATACTATTGTGTTCAATTGTTAATCCAAAATTTAGAGATAAATATAGAGTTTAAGAACTATATAGTTATATATATGTATGTATGTGTTTGTATATGTGTGTGTGTGTGTGTGTGTGTGTGTGTGTGTGTGTGTGTGCATGTATGTATATGTATGTATATTTGTATTTATATGTATGTATATGTATATTTATGTGTATATATTTTTTGTATGTACATTTAAAACATATATTAATATTGATATATAAACATAAATACACACACATATATATATAAATTAATACATACATATATATATATAGATAAATATAAAGACACATTAACATATATGTATATGTATATATCTTGTGTTGCAAGTTGTGTGCCCTTGATCTCCTTGGTTGTTCAACATGATGCTTGGGATTGATGACATGGTTTAACTACCTCTTATGGATCTTAACTTTGGCTTGTATCGGGCATTGACAAGTCGATCTTTTAGTGCAACGGCAAGGCCAACAATTGGTATCAAAGTTGGTCACGTGTTCAAATCCCTCGCTTGCGTTTGGGAGATATTGTTGCAAGGTGTGTACCCTTGGTCTCCTTGGTTCTTCAGCACAATGCTTGGGATTCATGACATGGTTTAACTGCTTCCCATGGATCTTAACTTTGGATTGTATCGGGCATTGATAGGTCGATCTTTTGGTGCAACGACAAGGCCAACATGGCTATGTGTAGGATCATGATGGGCCAAAAAAGTGGTGATATGTAAGTGATATGTGTTGATTTTGTAGCTTCAGGCTACATACTTCCACCTTGGTTATTGGACAATAAATTCATATAGCCTAGCCGCTATTCATTTATTTATTAAAGTGAAGAGGCGCTTCACTTGGCAACATAATATAACATTTAATTATTGTGAATAATTAAATGGGGCCTACTTAAAGAAATAATATTTATTATTTATTATTTGTCAATCCTTTATGAGGCTGACCTACTTGAAGAGTCACATCATTTTGTATTTATACAAGGTGGAGTTTTCTCATTTGATCATCAAGTTCATTCATTCATACACACTCTTGAAGAAGTTCACACTTGAGTAGAAGATCATTATTTTGAGCAGCAGATCATCATCTTGAGTAGTAGATATTCATATTGTTGCAGTGAATATATTTCAAGGAAAAATATATTCATTTTGTATCTTCACATCTAGGAGAGGTGCTATTGTTCATTGTATCAAATTTGGCCTTGTGTTGGGCTTGAGTTGTAAGCAGATTTCTGCTCTTATTCCTAAATATATAAGTTATATATTTGCTGGGTTTTTCTCCCTCGAGTAGGAGGATTTTCCCAGGGTATCTTATGGATTTCATTGTTTTATGTGTTGCATTTTTTGATTTCTTTCATTTATGATCCTAAAACTAACATGGTATTTGTACACATCTAAAAATGGTCACGATTAACCAAACCTGTTAATTAATTAAATATGAATTATTTAATTAATATTCTTAAGTCATCTACATATAAATAAATTTAATTATTTATTTATATTGTTCATTTTTCCAATTCTTCTAATTTAATTAAATTAATAAGTATATTTAATTAATGATATCTTCCTCTTAATTAATTAAATAGATTTCAAAATTTATTTATATTAATTATCATAAGTTTAAATTCTAGATTTAAATGATATTCTTCATTTCTCATTTAATTAAATATTTTCAGTATTTAATTAAAACACTTTCTAAATTCTTCACTCTTCTCACATAATTAAATATTTTCAATATTTAATTAAAACCTTTTCATTTCTCACACATAATTAAATATTTATTTATTTAAATTATGAGAGACACCTTTCAATTGTCTCTTCATTTCTCCATCTGTCTCTTAAACTTCCATCTTCTTTTCGAATTCTCGATCTCTCACCGTTCATTTTAACAGGTTTGAACTCAGTCGTCGATCTTGGCCAATTGAATTCCTACCTTCAAAAATCTATAAATACAACCCTCTTATGAGTGGAAAAGGACCTCGAATCTCAAATTTTCATGTGTAGTCACTATAGTCACATTCATAGCATTTCAATTTTTATAAAGCTTAATCTTGTAGCAATGCATATGCATTTTTATTAATCTCATTCTCTCAAGCTGCCATTCTACAAGCTGATGTTTTAAACAATTGAGAGAAAGCATCTTGAAATGAATCCTTGGAGATAGAGGACAATGGGACGAATTTGAAGAAGCTATGGTTTAGAGTTTGCATTTTGCTTTCTTTAATTATTTTCTTTAATCTAATGTTTCATTGGTGTATTAGATTAGATTCATTTTGATTTACATATTCTAACATACACAGTATCAGAGTAGGTCTAAGAAATGATCTGATCAAAAATTGATTGCAGTGAGAGTTATGAAGTCAACATAGTGCAGAGGCTTCATTATTAAGCCTTTTGAGAAGTTTAGGCAAAGCTTAGAAGGATGCCGCCAATGAGAATGGAGTGCTAGAAACATAAATGTTCTTTTTCTGGTGCAAGCATTATTGAGGGCATCTCAAATTTTAGTTTGAATCTCATAATTATGTAGACTAAAATCTTTTGATGTCGTGAGTGAAGATTACAATGCCTATTTTCATCTGAAGCTAAGTATATGTGGTGCTTATTGCAGATCTAATAGCTTACTTCATTGTCTTGAACATATGTTGTGCCTTGCATGTGTTGTCTGTGTGATTTCAATTTCTATTAAATTCAATCTTTGTCACATGCTTGAATCTTTAGAAATTGTATAAGATGTGTGGAATTCATACTTTGAAGAGGTAACAATTTTGAGCACTAAGTCAATGATTTGATCCCGTATATGGAGGTACTGTGATAGACATCTTTGCATGAGTTGTTAGCATCAAAGTGTTATTTACAAGTTTACTTATGTGAAGAATCATGTGAAGAAGATCTAAAAGATTATTGAGAGATAATGAGAAGATCCTAGGAAAGATAAGTGCAGCACTTAAGGAGATTCTAATTTCAATGAGATAAGTATTCCATGCTGATAATGTTCATGAATTTTTATGTAGTTATTAATTCATGCTATATAGTGAATCATGTATGCTTCTAGCATTGATATTTCTCTTCGAGATAGTTGAGTTCTATGAATTTTTTAGTAATCTCTCTCTATAATGCTTCCAGGACGGATCAAGAAGCAAGAGGGTGATGAGATATCACATAGAGAGGAAGAGCTTGAAGCATCCTGTGAGGAAGTCATGATCAATCTTGGATTCATATCTTGCAGCCATAGGACTGAGTTGGTGGTTGCAGACATCTCTCAAAGATGAAGAATCTATTCAGATTGTCTTTGTGATTAGTTTCTTCGAAGAGGAAGAATTAACCTTCAGAGGGAGTTCTATGACTCGCTAAGAAGAAGTGAAGGTTGTAGTGTTGCAAGGCTAGATGCTAAATCCTTGAAGAACCTCTTCAGCAATTGAGATCAGAATTGCTCAAAATAGTCAACCTGGATTTAACATTGGTAGCTCCGCAAACCTTTTCAGAATAGAGTGATCTGGGATGAGGTCGAAGAGGACAGCCCTGAATCTCTACAAAGGTGTGCATTGGAAACCATTTCTCTAAGGCAAGCATTGCATGAAATATTGGACAAGGAGGTCAAAAGGTTGATGCAAGTAGTTGAAGATTCAGAGGGAGTCTACTGGACCAGAAGAGGATGGTGATCTAGTTGAGCCTTTGGAACCTACTGATGGGCCTACCGATATTGTTATTGCTAGAAAGAGACCTCTATGGGCTAGGAAAACAATGCAGGAGGTAGAAAAGTTTGCAGCCCCTAGAGGAACATTCAGAGAAAGAAAAAGACCTCAGAAGTTTTCAAGCTATGTTGCATTGATGAGTCAAATGATTGAATCTAAGCCTTTCAATGTGGAGGAAGCTTCAAGTTAGCAAGTATGGAGATATTCTATGGCTAAATAATATAAATCTATCTTCAAGAATGATGTTTGGGACATTGTACCTAGACCAGAAGGAAAATCTATTGTATCTTCTAAGTGGCTTTTCAAGATCAAGCATGTGGCTGATGGAAGCATTGAGAAGTACAAGGCTAGATTTGTGGCTAGGAGGTTCTCTCAAAAAGAGGGAATAGATTATGAGGAAATACTTGCTCCAGTTTTTTGTTATACCTCCATCAGGACTATCTTTGCTATTGCAGCAACTAAAGGATGGAAATTACACCAGATGGATGTGAAGACAACATTTCTAAATGGTGTAATTGAAGAAGAGGTATACACTGAGCAACCTGATGGGTTTGAATTTCATGAGAAGGAGTCTCATGTTTGTAGATTGAAGAAGGCTTTGTATGGACTTAAGCAAGCTCCTCGTGCTTGGTATGAGAGGATTGATTGATACTTGCTGAGCTTGGGCTTCTCCAAGAATGATGTTGATTCAAACCTATATTTCAAGGTAATTAATAGTGAGGCATTGATCTTGGGTCTCTATGTTGATGATCTATTTCTTACTGGAGAAGAACACCTCATTATCAAATGCAAGAAGGAGTTGGCTTTTGAATTTGAAATGAATGATCTTAAGTATATGTGTTACTTCCTTGGTTTAGAGGTATGACAGAGGCCTAATCAGATCATCCTCAGTTAAGGGAAGTATATAATAGAAATCTTGAAGAGATTTGGTATGATGGATTGCAAATCCATGTCTACACCTATGGAAACCAATTTTTAGAAGTTAAAGAGGCTGTAGCTAGTTCAGATCTAGTGGATCCTACTATGTACATGCAATTGATTGGATCATTAATGTATCTAGTCAACACTAGAGTAGATATTTGCTATACAGTGAGTGCACTTAGTCAGTTCATGTGTGAACCAAGGAAAATACACCTAGTTGCAGAAAAAAATATCTTGAGAAACTTGTGTGGCATAGTTGGGTATGGCTTGAGATATTCTTTTGGTGTGGACTTGAACCTGCATCATTATACTAATTTTTATTGGGAATGGTGTGTTGCTGATCAAAAGATCACCTTTGGATGTTGTTTCAGTTTGGGGTCTACGATGATCTCTTGGTGTTGTAGGAAGTAGTCCTTAGTGGCACTAAGCACTGTAGAGGCCGAGTACATTGTAGTGTGTGTGGTAGCTCAAAAAGCAGTGTGGCTTCTGAAGCTCCTTGCAAGATTGCTTGGACAATCATTGGAGCCAACTATCATTCATTGTGATAATCAAAGTTGTGTGAAGCTTTTTATCAATCCAATGTTTCATGACAAAACCAAACATGTTGAGATCAAATACCACTATATTAGAGATATGGTATTGAGGAAAGCAATTCAATTGAGATACATTAGCACTGATGAGTAGACGACAAACATTCTCACCAAGCCTCTCTCCAGAGTAAAGTTTGTGTACTTCTGAGATAATCTTGGTATTGTGGAGAATGAATCCCTAGCTGAGAGGGAGACTCAACTTCAGTGATCTTCTATGATTTTCTTTAATGCATTTCTCTTTGTGAGAGAGATTTGAGGTGCAAGCCCTTGAAAATGCATCTTTCTCTATAAGATAAATTTGAGGTGAAAGCCCTTGTTTCCACCCTTTGGGAGTAGCCATGGTGGATGTAATGTTGAGTGACTCCATGAAAAAATCATGTGAGAGAGTCCGTGATGATTTTCTTGTACTTGTGTTTATTCACCCTCTGAGAGTATCCATGGTGAACACCATGTTGAGATGATGACATCACGTTGAGTGATTTCGTGATGGGAACTTGTGTACATATGCTTTACCATACATGGGATAGCCATGATGGTTGACATAATGATTGAGTGAATCCGTGATGAGCCCCTTCCACATATGGGTGTAGCCATTGTGGGTGTCATGTTGAGAGATTTCATGACAATGCATATCAAAAGTATTCCTCCCTAGCTAAGAGGGAATGTTGATGTTGTAGCTTCAGGCTACATACTTCCACCTTGATTATTGGACAATAAATTCATATAGCCTAGCGGCTATTCATTTATTTATTAAAGTGATGAGGTGCTTCACTTGGCAACATAATATAACATTTAATTATTGTGAATAATTAAATGGGGCCGACTTAAAGAAATAATATTTATTATTTATTATTTTTCAATCCTTTATGAGGCCAACCTACTTGAAGAGTCACATGATTTTGTATTTATACAAGGTGGAGTTTTCTCATTTGACCATCAAGTTCATTCATTCATTCACACTCCTTGAAGAAGTTCACACTTGAAGAACAAATCATTATTTTGAGCAGTAAATCATCATCCTAAGCAACAGATCTTCACATTGTTGTAGTGAATATATTTCAAGGAGAAATATATTCATTTTGTATCTTCACATCTAGGAGAGGTGCTATTGTTCATTGTATCAAATTCGGCCTTATGTTGGGCCTAAGTTGTAAGCAAATTTCTGCTCTTATTCTTAAATATATAAGTGATATATTTATTGGGTTTTTCTCCCTTGAGTAGTAGGGTTTTCCTAGGGTATGTTGTGGTGTTCATTGTCTTATGAACTAACAATATGATGGCCCATGTGGATGACAATTTTTTTTTACCCAAAATTGATGAAACGAAAAGGGTTTTTAAAGGAGATTCTCAACTTTCCACCAATATAATTTTTTTTTACTTTGAATTTAATAAATAATTATTATTCATTTTCTATTTGAATTATGACTAAAGTCCTAATTGATAGATTGATTGAAAAACATCTATAGCTTTCAAATGATATCACATTTTTTGAATCTGAAACATGCATCACATTCTCTGCTTCGCATACTATAGGATTAAAAAAAAAAAAATTCACGAAGTTTTGACCAAGTCAAGGTGGTCAGATATATGATTTTTTATATTTTTTAAAAGTTGTAATAAAAATTTCATAATTAATTATTTACTAGGAAAAAAATTACAAAAAATATGAATCACATTAGGACATGAGTCCTCTTCTTATATCTAAAATATTATAAAAAAATATTATCATTTTATTTTGGTTAGGGTGGTCAGACAGACAACTACTTCTTATTTTTTTCTTGAAATTTAAGTACTACTACATTGAAATTTTAAATTTTCAGCAAATAAATTTAAATAAATAAATAAACCTAGTCGTTTAGAAACTAAATTCAATTTTCTATTGATCCTATATTTTTGAAATAATATAGATAACTTATTCAAATTTTTACGTCAATTTTCCTAACTCTGATTTTCTGAATTTTCATCGCCACTTAAGGGCCTGTTTTTTCCATGATGATCTTGCACATACCCACATCTTGAATATATATATAATAAAAATGCAAACACAAATATAATGATAATGCAAGATAATTTTTACACTTTTATGAATATAAAGGAGGCTTCTATGAATTAACTGAGATATATATAAGGGGATCTTCTATGAATTAATCAAGATATATATAAAGGAGGATTCTCTTCTAATTTAACGAAAAGAGTAAATAAACACACAATTTTCTGAATTTGTAAATGGGGTTTGGAAGGAATAACTCATTGGAGAAAAGATACTCATTTAATTTTAACATTCAAATAGACACTTCATGAATATAACCGTTAAACACACACTTCATGAAAGTATCTTTCAAAGACTGTACCTACCTGAAAATGTGTGGATATTTGAGGAATTTGTAGAGGATCTCTGTCGATGCTCTATGGTATGTAGAGGATATTAGTAGAGGAGAATAATTGAGATTGATGGTAGCTACTTTCCCTCTTATAAAATATTTCAAATCTGGCAATTGAATGCATTGAATTTTGTTGTTGTGTTTCAAATTTGATTTTGTTTGGAGATTCGATCATTTGAATTTCTAGTTACTATTTACAGAGATTTTTTATGGTGAAATAATTGAATTATGCATTATATTTGGATTTGATGTTTATTAGGCGAGCCTTCCACCATTATGTATTTGTGTGGGTACTTATAGTGAATGGAGTTAATACATGTACATGCAAAATAAAGTGTTGGAGACTTTGAATATGATATCCCATAAAGTTGATAGGAGATTCTCATTATAACATATGAAGAACTAATATTTGTGCATATGTATTTGTGAATATAAGATGCAATGAGTTTGACACCCTTTGCAAGTGGGGGTATTTGTAGACATAAAAGATTATTATTAATTGTAAATGTGGGTTTTTAGAGAAACACATCTTATATGGGTATGTGCAGGATCATGATAGGCCAAAAAATGGTGATATGTAAGTGATATGATGGCCCATGTAGCCGATGACTTTTTTGTACCCAAAATTGATGACACAAAAAAGGTTTTTAAAGGAGATTCTCAACTTTCCACCAATATAAATTATGCTTTACTTTGAATTTAATATATAATTATTATTCATTTTTTATTTGAATTAAGACTAAAGTCCTGATTGATAGGTTGATTGAGAAACATCTATAGCTATCAAACGGTATCACATTTTTTGAATCCGAAACATGTGACACATTCTATGCTTCACATACTATAGTATTAAAAAAAATGAATTTCATTAAGTTTTGACCTAGTTAAGGTGGTCAGACATATGAGTTTTTATTTTTTTCAAAAGTTGTAATAAAAATTCATAATTAATTATTTACTTGGAAAAAAATTACAAAAAAATATGCATCACATCGGGACATGAGTCCTCTACTTATATCTCAAATATTATAAAAAAATATATCATTTTATTATGGTTAGGGTGGTCAGATAGACACCTACTTCTTATTTTAAATAAACCTAGTAACTTTTAGAAACTACATTCAATTTGCTACAGATTCTATTCTTACATATTTTTGAAATAATATAGATAACTTATTCAAATTTTTACGTCAAGTTGCCTAACTCTGATTTTCTAAATTTTCATCGCCATTTAAGGGCCTATTTTTTCCATGATGATCTTGCACATACCCATATATTGTACACATGAAAATGTATGTGTAGTTGACTACATACATTCGTCAACTACACATCGACATGTGAACATGTGTGGCAACAAAAAAAATATTCCTTTTCCTTACTTGATTTGGGAATGGTCAACATTCAAATGGACATAATGTCGCCTTGATCTAGTCTTGTAATGTGTTTTACACATTCACATTGTACTTATGGCCCCTTTAAGCTAAATTGACCTAATTTTACCTTAATTTAATGTTGAAAAGTATATTTATTTACACTTTCACATTGAGTTTTGGGCCCTCTTGTATTTACGCCCTTCATATCATCATTAATAGGCCCCTTAGACCCTATATTATGCATCTCAAGGCTTATTTCAACCAAAATCCTAAAATAGACATCAAATACACTTAATTTTCAAACACCTCGACATTTCCTTGACTTGAAAAGGCTTGGTGGGACCCATACGCCACCTTGGGTGTATGAGTCCTATCTACATGGGACCTATATGCCATAAGTGGCGTATGAGTCCCATTTGGACCCTTTTTAGGGTTTTGAGTGGGAAATCAGGGTTTTAAGTTCAAATTTCATTAATGTTGACTTTTGGGATCTAATAAATAGTAAATTGGATGGATTGCCTATATAAACAAGCTTTAAAATCATTATTTCACTAAGCCTTCATGACATCAACCTAAGCTATCAAGAGTTAAGCATTCTGAGACTTCACAAGAGTATTCAAGGAGTTTACAGGAGCATTTCTAGGGAATTCAAGGACATATAAACTCTTCATCATTTGTTGCAAAAATTGAAGATCCATCATCATGTCAACATTAGAATGCATCAAGCATTTTTTTGAGCTTGTGTTGTGATCTGTAGCATTGAAGATCCATTTGTTTCATATCCAATTCAAGATCAAGATCTACATTCTACATGGCTAGTTCATGTTAGATTGTTGATTTACATCTCAAGACATCGTTCAAGGCATCATTGTTCATGTTTCATGTTATGTTTCATTGTTTCATCACAAAGTTTAATTACCTAAATGGGGTTTGACCTAGGCAAACCCCTATTTCCTAACAATCAACAAGTTTTTCTCTCCCTACATGGGTGATTGTAGATCTAGGTGTCTTTAAGGCTTGAAGATCCTTTAAAGAAAAATTTATAAGGTTGAGAGAAGTTATCAAGTTATCACAAGGTTTTCATCTTCACAGAAAGTCACCTACAGGTCTGAATTCAAAGTTTCAGATCCGAAAATGAAGTGTGGAAGGAAGAGTAGAGATAAGAGAGTAGATTCAGGTCTTGACCCTTCGAGAAAGTAGAGTGAGATTGATATTTCACTTGTGGGATATGAGTCCCAACATAGATCATTTTCCAAATTTTAGTGAATTCAAATTAACCATTGTGAAATTCCCATTTTGGCATAGAAACCTTAGTTTGGGACTAAATCTCCAAGACTAGTGTATAAGTCCCCGTGGTCACCAAAGAGAAATATTTTAATATTTTGGAGTTTTTTTTTACCTCATATTTCTTCTAGGTTCACCTCTATCCATTCTTAGTTTGTTATTATATATTTTAGTTTCATTCCTAGGTCATTTAGTTAGGTTTTGCATGGTAGTTTGCATGTCATTTACATTTCTTGAATTTTCAAACCCTAGCTTGGTGGTGAACCCCTCTATAGTCTCTAAACATACCTAAGGACACCCTATTACAAATATATTTCCTCCATTCTATCATTCGATTGAGATCTTTAGGGTTTCCTTAAATGAAACAAGAGTGAAATAGGAACGCCATGGTTGTGCTCTATCTCCTCAAAGGTGGCACACCCTATTTCCATTTTTCATTTTGGTGAACCTGCATTTAGAATACCTCATTTTTTATTTGGAGTGCATCATAGTCCTAGATCTAGCTTGCATTGATTTTACATTAGGTTTTAGATTAGTTAATTTGCATCTAGGGTTTCTAAATTTTACATTAGTGAAATTGCATATATGTTGCATTTTTGCATCTTGCATCATTATTTTCATTTGAAAATTGTAACTGCACTTAGTCTAGACATCATCCAAACTAGAAAGCATAAATTTCACTCAAAATTTTCTAAAATTTGTGGAAAAACCCTAGGACTCATATGCCCCTATGGGCGATTTAGTCCCAGTATAGGTTGTTTTTCCTGGTTTATGGGTATGTTGTGGTGACTATTATTCACTATTTGAACCCCTAAAAAACCCTAATTGAGACACATACACCCCTCTGTGAGGTTTATTCCCAGATCAGGCTTGAAACTACCTTTTACAACATTAAAAACCTTGTTTCTATACTTCTTAAGTTTGTTGGTAATCTATAGTATTAGCCTGAAAAGTTTTAGGAACTTTTGTTTTATGTATATAGGTCAAATCATCCATGTAATGTAGTCATTTTTAAAGCATTTCAAAAATCATTTCAAAAAAATTCAGACATTAGGGACATTTGTTTACATTTTTGAAAAATCGCATAAATTAGATAGTTTACTTTTTCATGTTAGCATGTTTCCTTTTAAGAGATGTTGCTTCGATATGGTTAAGAATGGATTGCATAAATATAACATCCCCTCTTATGAGTTCAATTTAGAGTACAACAATGAGGTCATTAAGAAACATGTTAGTCATCCTTCCACTATCTTTAATAGTTATGAGAACATCTTAGAGCAAGAGGATCAAACCATTGAAACAGTCTTTAATATTACATTGCCTATTTGAAACCCTATTATCTCTCCCATTGCTGAGGATGATATGATACAAGAAGATACAAGCATAAATAATCATGAAAACCATAATTGTTCTTCTCCTGATACCTCTCATGCTAGTGACAAAAGTATCTTGGTGAAAGAAGATACAATCATTGAGAATCATGAGAGTCTTGATTGTCTCTCTCCTCCTACCCCTTGGAAATATATTATGACACAAGAATATGAGATCATTTCCACTACTTAGTCTAAATTCACCTCTCAAAACCTCCCCTAATTGTAAGAATGCTTTGGTAAAAGAGGATACAATCGTGAACAATCATGAAAATAACATTTGTCAAGAGGACATGCAGATTGAAAGTGATAACATTATCTCTCTCCTTTATAATGTTCCTAACATTTGGAAAGACCTATTATAACAAAAGCATCCAATAATTTGTAAGAATGAAAATCATAGTAGTTCTTCTCTTTATGCCTCCCCTATTTGTGATGAAGTTACTTTACAAAATATAACAACAAAGAGAGGTGAACCTTTTGTTTGCCTCTCTCCTAAAAGCTCTCCTACTAGGGTAGAAGTTATGGCAAAAACGAATGAGACCTTAGAAAAAAATAATGAAATCATAGGCATTTGTTGTTCTCCTAGTATCTCTCCTAGTTGTGAAGAAGATATTTTAGCACGTTAGAAGATCAAATAAATAATAGTTCCATGAAAATCTTAATTGCCTCTCTTCCCCTAGAGAAAAAAATATTGAACAAGAGACTACCAGATCATTGATAAACAAGAAAATTCAACCATCTATCATTACCCTACTTGCAATGAAGTCATTTTATAAGAACCAAACTTTGAATGTCATGAGCATCTAGCTTGTAGTTCTCCTAAAAACTCTCCTCCTAGGGAGGATATCATAGTGCAAGAAAATGATAACATTGACAATAGTGGCATAGTTTTCTTAGATGAAGATGATGAAGTTACATTAGACTCTCCTTCTCTAAGGGAAGTTAATATTATTCAGCCTCAACTCATCCTTTACCCACCTTCACACAAACCTGAAACTCAAAACAAGCTTGAACTTGTCCTTTACCCACCTAAGAATAATGTTTCACAATAGTCGAGTGATAATACTATTTCTCATACATATAACACTAGAAACAATATGCAACCAAGACAAACACCTTCAAAATCCCTCCCATTTCCTAACCCTATCTTGCCTAGTGCCCCTCGTTTTCCTTCAAAAAGTGGAAAAGAGTACAATCTCGTTGAACAACTAAAGAATACTCCTGCTAAGATATCCTTATGGGGCCTTATTCAATAATCCCATCATTATCATAATATGATTCAAATTTCTTTATAACAAGTTCCTACCCCTCCTAATGTGTAAACAAATGACATAACAACCATGATTCAAGAAATGAAGGCTGACATTTTTTTCCACCAAAGTGAGCTCCCTCCTTTGGAAGTGCAAAAATAGAATGACACTTTAATGATAATAGCTATCTATAATAGGTTGGGAATAAAAAGAACCCTCATTGACAATGGCCTCACCCTTAATGTGTGTAGTGTGACCCTTTTGGATAGAATTGGCATTGATAAATCAAAAATTCAACCTAACTCTTTATCGATTAAGGGATTTGATAATGTAGGAAAACAATTGCTTGGTGTGATCACTTTGCCTATTACAACTAGAAAGACCACATTAGAAACACCGATCCATGCTATGCCTCATGATCTTTCATATAATCTTCTTTTAGGAAGACCATGGATTCATGCAATGAATGGGGTGCCTTCTACCTTTCATCGCATCATGAAATATGTCTACAAAAACAAAGTGTACACACTCGAAGCTGAACTTGACCCAAACAATTTTTTAAACACTGAGAAAAATAAGGAAAATACTTTGTAAACATTGGCACCAACTACATGAATAGAACCCATGCAACAAAAAGACAAAGAAAAAAATATTGAGCAAGTCACGAAGATTTTAGAAGACAAGTAGGGTTCCTTAGATTTCACATCATTCATGGGAGAATACATGATAATAAACAAAGACCCAGAAAAGGGAAAAGAAAAAGTGGTAATGTCAACACAAAATTCAGAAGACCCTTCGAAAGCATCCACCTCAAATACTTTAAAAGAAGAAAAAAATTACACAAAAAACTTTGATGAAACTGACTATGAACAACTGCCAAATCCAAAAGAAATAAAAAATCTTTATGTAAAAGGTTATGAACTTATGAAACAACTCAGATATAGTGGAAAAGGATGTGGTGCTAGAGAACACGGTATTCGTGTCCCTATAGAAGGTAACATGCAAGGAATGAATAATGGTCTTGGCTATTGTTCCTTGAAAGAAACCAACAAGCCTTCACTTAATATCAACACTATTACAAAAGATTCCTCTAAGCCAACTTTAACATTAGAGCATCCTGAACTGATAGAACTAGTGGTCTTGATTGTTATCCTTTAGAAACAAAAGAAACAACTAAATCTTCGCTTAACATTGAAATGTAATCATGCAAAACACTAATGATTTGAATTCATTAGATTTTACACCTTCCTTTAAAGAACAATACAAAATCTCGCCATCTAAAGAGTCTTGTGTAAGTATGACATCATATACTAAGCAAGAGATATCTTTGTCACAAAATAAAGGAACATCTTCTACTTTTGATCAAGAGAGTATCTTGTCAAGATTCCTCCATGATCATTTGATATCCCTCCCTCCAAGGACTCGAAATAAATTCTACTACAAGAATTCATTTTGTGCATATCATAGAGTTCATGGTCATTGAACTAAAAAATGTAAGGGTCTAAGTGATAAAATTCAACATCTTAAGGAGTGCGGTGCTCTTCATTTTCCTCTAATTGATATTGATTCTCACTCTATCATGTTTCTCATCAATCACATTGGATCATCCTTGTCTCGCACTAAGTGGGGGAAAGGGGTTAGGTATCCTTGTCCTCAGATGTCACTTGTCATTGTTTCTTTTGACTACTTGACCACCTTTCATGTACATATAAGAGAAAGCTTGGCATGTAGACGACATGCTTTAAGTTGGCTCTCATCTAATGTACTGAGTTATAAATTTTGGGGGAAACCCCTTCCCTTTTCATGACGTAGCTTATTGGAAACATGCGACTTGGCATAGGGCTTTCTGAATAAGCTCTCATGTCTTCTTCTACTTTAAAGCAATTTCTCATAGTAATGGTGTTAGCAATTGCTTTAAAGTGGGGGCATATATCGACACTCATATTTTATTGTGTGATTTTATTTTTTCTTGTGATGTGTCCTTTTCTTGGTGGTGTCATTGGGTTTAATTTCCTTCGAGAGAGTGATATTTCTTTGACTTGGCCTCTCTTGGAGACATTAGGAAGAATTCTCCCTAAGAAGAGACCTTACATGAACTAAGTAAAATATCTTTTAACGTACCTTACACTATTTCGCATTTATAATAACCGTTATATGACCACCTTGCATAACACACTTTTCTTTCTTCTGGATCCTGTCATTTGTGTTTTGTTGCACCTTGTCAAAGTTATCAAGAGGTATAACTTTGGTATGGTTAGTGTATTATGAGAAGCCTAAACGTCGGCATCACTTTCTCATTATACGGTGAGAAGTCAATACAGAGGCATGAATTTCTCAATAAGCCACCCTTTGGATATTCACCTAGTGGACAACTTGAAGTTTCATTACCTCAGAGTGAGTGTGTGTTTTACACCCTTTTGGATACACACCCAACAAACAATTTGAAGTTTCGTTGCCTTAGAGTGAGCATGTAATTTTAGCCAAATAGCTTAGATAAATGGTTGAGGCTTGATCCGCCTCTTTTTATTTTTGTTTTTGGTTTCTTTGACATTGCATGTTTGTGTATCTTGATGCTGCATATAATACACCTTGTGCATGTCCCTTTTGTGCTTATGTCAGTTTGAAGTAGGATCTTGGATTCTGGGGGCTTGACCGCCTCCTCAATCTTTTTTATCCTAGACCATCTGCATCGGTACACTTGTAACCCTCTTGAATGTCTACTTTAGTGTGAATTTGAAGCAAGTTTCTCCTCTCACTAAAGTGGGAGCTAAATGTGGTGACGGAAAAATTATCCCTTTTCCTTACTTGATTTAGGAATGGATAACATTAAAATGGACCTAATGTTGCCTTGACCTACTATTGTAATGTGTTTTACACATTCACATTGGATTTAGGGCCCTTTCAAACTAAATTGACCTAATTTTGCTTTAATTTAATATTCTAAAGTGTATGTATTTACACTTTCACATTGAGTTTTGAGCCCTCTTGCATTTATGACCTTCATATCATCATTAATAGGCCTCTAAGACCCTATAATATGCATATTGAGGCTTATTTCAACCAAAATCCTAGCATAGACATCAAATACACTTAATTTTCCAACTCCCCGACATTTCCTCCACATGAAAAGACTTGGTGGGACCTATATGCCACCTTGGGTGTATGAGTTCCATCCAGATGCGAGCTATATGCAACAAGTGGCAAATGAGTTCCATTTGGCCCCTTTTTAGGGTTTTGAGTGGGAAATTAGGGTTTTAAGTTCAAATTTCATAAATGTTAGCTTCTGGGATCTAATAAAGGGTAAGTTGAATGGATTGCCTAAATAAAAAATGTTTCAAATAATTATTTCACTAAGCCTTCATGATATCAGCCTAAGCTATCAAGAGTTAAGCATTCCAAGACTTCACAAGAGTATTCAAGGAGTTTACAAGAGAATTTCTAGGGCATTCAAGGGTAGATTTCTTCATCATTTGTTGCAACAATTGAAGATCCATCATCATGTAAAGATCATAATGCATCAAGCATGTTGTTGAGTTAGTGTTGTGATGTAGCATTGACAATCCATTTGTTTCATATCGAATTCAAAATCAAGATCTACTTTCTACATGGCCATTTCATGTTAGATTGTTGATTTACATCTCAAGACATCATTCAAGGCATCATTGTTCATGTTTCATATTTCATGTTTCATGTTCATGTTTTATTGTTTCATCATAAGGTTTAATTACCTAAACGGGGTTTGACCTAGGCAAACCCCTATTTCCTAACAATCAACAAGTTTTTCTCTCCCTACATGTGTGATTACAGATCTAGGTGGCTTTGAGGCTTGAAGATCCTTCAAAGAAAAAATTGCAAGGTTGAGAGAAGTTGTCAAGTTGTCACAAGGTTGTCATCTTCACGAAAAGTCACCTACAGGTCAAAATTCAGAGTTTCAGATCCAGAAACGAAGTGTGGAAGGAAGAGCAGAGATAGGAGAGAAAATTCAGGTCTTGACCCTTTGAAAAAATAAAGTGGGACCGATGCACAACTTGTGGTGCATGAGCCCTAACACAACTCACTTTTTAAGATTTCAGTGAATTCAGATCAACCACTATGAGATTCAAGTTTTGGAACAAAAATCCTAATCTGAGACTAAATCACTCAGGCTAGCATATGAGTCTTAGTGGGCATCAAACAACAAGATTTCAAGATTTTGGAATTTGTTTTGACCTCATCTTTCTTCCAGGTGCACGTTTGTTTATTCTCAGTTTGTTATTTTGTATCTTAGTTTCATTTCCTAGGTCATTTAGTTAGGTTTTGCATGGTACTTTGCATGTAATTTACATTTCTTGTCTTTCCAAGCCCTAGCTTGGTGGTGAACCCCTCTTTAGTATCTAAACATACCCAAGGACACCCTATTGAAAATCTCTTTCCCCTATTCTATCATTGGATTGAGGTCTCTAAGGTTTCCTTGAATTAAACAAGAGTGAAATAGGAACCCTATCCTTGTGTTCTATCTCCTCAAAGGTGGGGCACCCTATTTCCGTTGTTTCAACATGTATTGGTGTTTTTGCAACATGTTATTAGATTTTTTAAAGTTTTTTAGTGCGTCAAATGGAAATACTTTTTGTGGGGTAAAGTGAGCAAGGAGTGAACAGTTACTGAACATGAACAGTAAGTGGACCTCTTCCCCTAGACCATTGTCCAATTATATTTTTATATGCCAATCTTTAATTGCAAAATACATTATCAACTACCCTATAATGAATCTCAACATTTAGTCATTAAAAAATTGTTGACTACAATTAATAATAAAGTTAATTTTAACCAATACATTTGCTAATTTTCATTTCTTAAACATTGCGAGTTTAAATTATTGGATTTCAAATGTGTTAAAACTATTAGCTTTTCCAATACTTCTCCATGTTCTTCATCTTACTCTTCTAATACATGCAGAATAGCTAGCGATAGCTCATCTCATTAACCAAAATCCAGTTGTCTGAGTAAAACCCAGCTGGAAGTGATACATTTTTCATAAGCGCGATCTGCTGGATCATAGTTGGTAAATATAATGACGATTTATCTCGTCTAAATTTAAGTCGTCGTGATCATGAACCAAGACAGGTAATTATCATAAACTAAGCAAAATAAAGTAATGCTTATGAGCCCTTGCGAACACTGCTAGAAATCCAGCGGCCCGGCGGGCTCTACTTTGTTCTTAAAATCAGGTTCTTATTGCGTTATGGACTCCACTGAAATGCCCAAATTCTATACTAGTTTTTAGCATGTTCAAATCACTCTCAATTTTGTACAACAGTTTATTTGACGACTCACTTGTTTTTATATTTGTTTTAGGACCACATCATCAAATATGATGCCACATCAGTATGTTTTTTGTTAAGATAGTCAAAAGTGTTTTTCATTTTCCCGTTTTCTCTTACCCCGTCTGTTATTGCTACACCATTTATAACGTCACATTAATCTTTTTGACCTTTTTATTTCTCATACTTCAGGTAAATGTATAAGTAGGTTTCATTATGTAATGGAGAAAGAAACTTACTTTTATAATTTTTAATATATTATTTTTATTTTATTTTAATTTTATGTTTATTTTTTATTATGTTTTCATTTTAAAATTGAATATTAAATAAATTTTAAATTTTAAAATTGCTATAATACTATTTTTAAAAGTAAATTATATTAATTTAATATATTTAATATTTTAAAAAAAATTAATGGATTAATTAATTTTGAAATTGAAATATTTAATTTTAAATTTTTTATTTTATCTTAATTCGATTCTAATTGTAATCCTAGTTTTAACTTAGGATTAAGTTACAATTACGTTGGGGTCAGTTAAAATTAAGATCAAGTTAGAATTCAATTAAAATTCTAAGATAAAATAAAAATTTAAAAATTCTAAGGATTTAAATAACTTAGGATTTTAACTTACAACATTAAATAAACATTTCAAACTTAGAATTGTTAAATAAATTGAATTCTAAGATAAAATAAAAATTTAAAAATTCTAAGGATTTAAATAACTTAGGATTTTAACTTACAACATTAAATAAACATTTCAAAAAATGTTTATTTAATGTTGTAAGTTAAAATCCTAAGTTATTTAAATCCTTAGAATTTTTAAATTTTTATTTTATCTTAATTTATATTCTAATTGTAATCCTATTTTTAACTTAAGATTTTAACTAACCCCAACTCAATTCTAACTTAATCCTTATTTTAATTTAGGATTTTAACTAACCTCGATCCAATTTTATAATTAGAATTCAAATTAAGATAAAATTAAAAATTAGATATTAAATATTAAATATTTTAATTTCAAAATTAATTAACCCACTATTTTTTAAAAAATATTAAATATATTTACATTAATATAATTTATTTTTAAAAATAGTATTATAACATTTTAAACTTTCAAAATTTATTTAATATTCAATTTTAAAATGAAAACATTATTTAATAAATTTATATTTTATATTTTTAAATAAATATAAAATTATAATAAAAAATAAAAATAAAAATAATATATTAAAAATTATAAAAATAAAATTTTGCCTTTTAAATATATGTTTTTTTTGGTCCATTACTTACCTAATAATATCTATTTATGGATGTACGTGGAAGTTAGAAATAAATAAAAAAGAAAGCTTGATGCAACGTTATTAACCATGCAGCAATACTTTTGAGTAAGTCATTAGTGTGTGATACTTAAACCGTTGATGTAGCATCACATGATTTGTCAGTTTATGTACTTTATTGATAAAAAAGTATTTTACAATTGAATATTAAAGTGCTCCATTAAAATATTTCTATCTCCACTATTGAACCCTGCTCCACTATAAATCTAAAATTACTTAAAAAAGAACTTATTGCCTTATCTCAAACATTTCACTTAAAAGCATGCTGAAATATACAAACGTTATACACGTTGATGGTGATGGCTTTTGCTATCGAAAGGTATGTTATGAGACCGCTAGCTTTCAAGGCGGCGCTCCCTCACTCCACCTTGCACAACTGTTCGACGTTCATAACTGGTCGGCGAGGGTCGGTGCAGAAATGATAAACGAGAGCACAGACATAAGGTGGTAGGTACTCTGCTTTTGGAAGTTTTGATCTGTAGCTTGAGAATGTTATGTCTTGTCTGTGCTCTATCATGCTTTATCATGTTTCTTTTGGCAGTTGAAAGTGAAGTTTTGGAAGCATATGCTTGGGACTTTGAGGAGGAGGAAGATGATCTCCACAAGCTGTCTTCTGTAGGACCTTCCAATGTTTTCATTTATGGAAGATTTAAACATCAATCTTTCTACATAAAAGAATTTAAAGACGTCTGTTAGTGTTATATTTATCTCAGCAATACAAATTATTTAAAAGTATGAGCTATTAGAGGACAAAATTGCAAGGTGTAATGGTAGACCTACAGACCGAAAATGTTTGAAACTTTTCAATCTTATAATTTTTTTTTGTTTATCAAGTTTTTGTAGAAAATTGAACATAAAATATTGGTATATCTTTTTTTTTAATCTATATTCTGCTTCTAATTCTTCAATTTTATTTTTATTTTTTTCAAATTCTTCTTCCAAACTATTATTCATACATAGTAAGTTTTTATTTTCGTTCCTTTCTCTTTTACCAACCTTTCCCATTAGAAAATAATTTCCTTGTATAGTTGAAATTTAGTTACAAAAACAATTACTTATGTAATACCTGATGGTGATTGATTTTGATGACTTTACCACCTTTACTCTTCCATAATTTGAAATCATCTACCACTTATTTCGTATTTTTTCAAACTTAGACTTTAACAAATATTGGAAACTTCATCAACAATTGTGAAAAATTTACAAAAAAATGTAATCACCTTTTTTTGTTCAAATGACAATAATAGATGTAGATAGTACTTTATTCTAAACTTACAATATCTTCCCACTTGTTTTTTTATCACATGCAATTTTCTTCTTAAATTGACATCTTTCTTGGAAATTTCAACCTCAGAAATCTATGATCATTACCAGGGATTTTTCTTGTCCTTTGTTACAACTTGTCTCTTGTGGCTTAAAATATTTATGTCACAATCTATCTTCTAAATTATCTTCAACAATCTATAATATCTTTTAAATTATTTCCATTGGAAGTTTCAATCCACCTACCACCTTTACTCTTCCATGATTTAAAATGATCTACCACTTATTTCTTATCTTTTCAAACTTAGACTTTAACAAATATTGCAAACTTCATCAATTGTTGTGAAAAATTTACAAAAAATGAGATCACCTTTCTTTCTTCAAATGCGAATAATAGATGTAGATATTACTTTCTTCTAAAGCTACAACATCTTCCCATTGTTTTTTTATCACATGCAATTTTCTTCTTAAATTGACATCTTTCTTGGAAATTTCAACCTCAAAAATCTATGATCATTAGCAAGGATTTTGCTTGTCCTTTGTTACAACCTGTCTCTTGTGGCTTAAATTATCTTCAACAAACAATAATATCTTTTGATTATTTCCATTAGAAGTTTCAATCCACCTACCACCTTTACTCTTCCATGATTTGAAATGATCTACCACTTATTTCATATCTTTTCAAAATTAGACTTTAACAAATATTGAAACTTCATCAACTGTTGTGAAAAATTTACAAAAATTGTGATCACCTTTCTTTGTTCAAATGCCAATAATAGATGTAGATATCAATATCTTCGAAAACTACAATATCTTCCCACTTGTTATTTTATCACATGCAATTTTCTTCTTAAATTGACATCTTTCTTGGAAACTTCATCCTTAAAAATCTATTATCATTAGCAAGGATTATGCTTGTCCTTTGTTACAACCTGTCTCTTGTGGCTTAAAAGATTTATGTCAAAATCTACCTTCTAAATTATCTTCAACAATCTATAATATCTTTTAAATTATTTCCATTAGAAGTTTCAATCCACCTAATGTCTTCTCCAATCCACCTTTGTTAGCAAGATGAATGAGTGATGGATAGTAATAATTTTTAACAAATAATATTATGACTTCAATCTATAACTTTACTCCCTCTTACTAATTTCATTTCACCCCTTTCAAAATTTGATTGCTTCTTTGCAAAAATGCAACAAAATTCTAAGGTCTATAATCCTTTCATGAACAATGATGAATTTGATATATCTTGCATGCATTAATTTTGAACTTTCTTTTTATCTAACCAACACAAAATAAAAATATTATAGCTTTTACATTAACCTTTGATCACCATGACTCCTTCCTTTTCCAATCAATTGATAGACCTCTCCCAAAGCTGGGTTGTGATTTGTCTCTTTATCTTGCTATAATTACTTGTCCTTTCCTTTGTGAAAACTATTTCTCTATGGAAGCCACTTCACCAATGTTGCAATTTGGTTTCAATTAAAACTGCAATCTTTATAAAGTGTACTCCTTTCGAAAATAACTTTGAACTTCTCTCTAACATATCAGCATTAAAATTAATGATTAATTGCAATTGCATTCCCTTGTTCTCCAATCAATGGTAGATCATTTTTTTTTTGATAGACAATGAAAGAAAAATAATAATTTTGAAGGTCTTCAAAATGACTTTAAACTCTATGTTGTAAATTTCGTGTAAAGTCTAAGTTCTTATGATTTAATAGTTTTCCTTTTGAGGGATTTAATTCTTGTGTGACTTCATTGATGGCTAATCAATAAAGTGCTACTCATAGCATATTTTAAGGCAAAAAATGATCACCTATCCATAGATTCTTATAATCATATATAGAAAAAAAAAGCACATAAAAAAAAACATGATCATCCTATCCATAGATTCTTATAATCATATCCATAAAGTGAGAAGCAAGAGTATCATTGAAACCATATGTATTTTTTATGTCATCCTTCTTTGACAGTGGTAACCTCTATGTTTTTTTAATTTTTATTCCTAAAGCTTTCTAATAATGACCTCAATTTTCCTTTTAATTTTTTATAGCTTCAAGAACTAATGCAATGGCCTCCTTTTCTTTGAAATCACCTTTTAACGACTTCAATTTCTCCAAATCAATGTTTGTAGATTCCTTTAGGACTGCAACTTTCATTACAAAAATAAGTGGTAACTTTGATAGATCTAAAATAGATCTGCACACCTCATTTTTTTGTATTAGCTTGATCTCCTTTTGACCAATGACTCAGCCTTATATTCTACAATTTAATCGTATGCTGGATAAACTAATATGACTTGAGAAAATGCTCTAAAAATGCTTGCAAGCTCTTCCTTTGACCTGTATAATTCTTTCCTTCTTCTTCAATCTTTTCTTAAACAAATTATCTTTGTGTACAACCTATGATTACATGTTCATTTGCCTTTTAAAATGCTTCTTTATGAGCACTGTGATTTGATTATGGCGACTAACTATTTCTTTTGTCATGATATCCATTTCATGGCTACGTTCCTTATTATATATGGATTTTTTTGTGATTTCTTTCTTAGCTATTTTTTATCAAACTTTGGTAGTGGCTTAGAATCCTCTTAAGCATTGTGCAATACTTCCACTTCAACTTCGTATAATACCACTTCTTCACTAGCTGCATTTACTTTTGAGATGATGTTTTCCTTTATTAATCCGAGCTTTTCTCTACTACGGATTTATTTCTCTTTATATAGCATGTTTGCAACACCTGCTTGACTTTACAATATTTGGAAAATTATAAATTGTTATTATATTTTCTTAATTACTTTCCTCACACAAACGCCATGGTTTCTCCTTGTAGCGCTAGATTTATCAGTCCATTTAAGATGTCCTTACTCTCCTTGAACTAGTTTTGTCTTGTCTTTTCATGGGAACAGGAAATAAAGAATGCTCTAATACCATGTAGAAAACTAGAGAGCATAAAACATGTATATATCTTTTTTTGTGATCTATTTTATGCTTCTAATTCTTCATTTTTATTTCTAATTTTCTCAAGTTCCTCTTCCAATCTATTATTCATACATATTAAGTTTTTGTTTTCTTTATTTTTTCTTTTAGTTTTGAGATTTAGTCCTCGGGTACATTATACAACTAAATCAATTTTAACCATTTAGAGTTAACCATGAGTTAAGCATTCTTGATCTTTTCAATTATTTATTAGATTTTTTCAACTATTTATTATTTAGCAGTTTCATGTCAATTTTGTTTAGGTTAAATTGACATTATTTGATTTGGTGTGCTTTACTTTCATACTTTGATAAACCTCAACTTATGGATCCCTTCTCTTGCTCTAAGATTAATCACCTTTTCAATTTTTTAATTTTTAATCAGTTTGCTATTATTAAGTTTTCATTTTTAATTTGTATTTTAACTTTGAATGTGTTTCTATTGTCTTCTTTTTATTTTGATCAAATATATTATAGGATACTCTTATATTTATCAAAATCTTATTTTGTAATTAAAAATCTAACCTGAAGATCTCCCAGTTCCAGTGATCAGCACAACAGTTCAACACATCATTCACCCAAAATCAGCGATAGAGAGAAAAAGACAAGATACCAGAAAAAGCCATTTGCCATGAGTCAGAAAAGGAGGATTATTATCTATCGAGTGTCCATTAGAAAGAGGAGACATCTTCAACAAATACATAATCAAGCTGGCCAGAGGATCAGATCTATGCAAAAAGAAGCTCCACTACATCATAGAAACTTTCCAGTTTTCAGCTGGAAAATCCACAGTATCTGACAAAAAATTCCAAATAATGTCATTTTCAGTCAGAAGTACAAGTTGATTTTTTGAGAATAAAGATATAATTTTCAAACTCTAAGAAAACTTTCATGATAAGATAAGAATATCATTTTTAGGAGCTGTTGGAGTTTATCCAAAAGTAGAGTATACATATGGTAGAGGGGTCAATAGTGGAGCAAGGTCTAATAATGAAGATAGAAGTAGTCCTTAGTGAGCTTCATAGTGGAGCATCTTAATATTCAATTGCAAAACAATTTTTATCCATAATGTACACAAACTCACAAATCATGTGATGCCACATCAGCGCATAAATAAAACCTGATTTAATGCATCACTGTCGTCTCACATTTTTTGGGCCTTTTTGGATACCTCAATAAAAAGTATGCTGATATGACATCATATTTGATGTTGTGGCCCTAACGTGAAATATAAAAGCACACCAATTGTCAAATAAACTCTTCTACAAAATTAAGAGTGATTTGAAATTTCCAACCTGAAGTTAAGGTGCTATCCAATCAAGTAAACACAATGATTTATCACTTGTAACCATAAGCCGTCACGACCACAAGATGGGACACGTGATTATTCTAAACATTGCCAATTTAAAACATTTATCTGAAATGCTGTTTTTTCTATAGTGGGATTACTATATGGACGGCCTATTGCTTGACTTGAAGCCGAATGACTTGGAGCAGCAGGATGCCAAATTTTCAAGTTCTACACGCTATTATACAAGCGTGGTACTGGATTGGTTCTGTTATCACTTTGGTTGTCAGAGCAGATAGAGAATTACAACATCACAGACCTGTTGGGACATTTCAGCCCACTACAACTTAAGAATGAGATCCCTGAGTCTTTGGCGTTCCCTACATATTATTAGTCAGCAATGGTAGGCGCAAAATGATGTTAAGAGCACGGATATAGGAAGATAGATTATCTGGCGTCTCTGTCCATGCTTGGCCTCTTTCTGTAGCAGTTGAAAGTGAAGTTTTGGAAGAAGTGAAAGAAAGGAAGAGTTTGAGATCCTCCCTACGTTTTTTGAATGGGTTTCTATGTTCGTTTGGCACTACTTTCATGTTTTTAAAACGCTCTTGAAAACTGCAACGTGCTCCCACTTTATGTTAAGGATGGAATTCACCACAAAGTGCGTCATATTGACTATTACATATATCAATGGGTTTTCGATGTGAGTTTGGTAGTCTTTTCATAAATGTTTTAAAATGATTTTGAATTTAATTGTTTCAAGCTTTTTAATATTAATATCTGTATTATACAAGTTTTTCAAAAAGGATTGTAGACAATATTATTTAAAAAATGAAGAGTTAATAATCGAAAATAAGAGAATGGATTGCAATCTTTTCACGTTTGTAAATCCTCATGCAAGTTGCAACATGTGTTCCCGTTTCATATTGAGTGTGGGCTTTGTATTTTCTTTAAGAATATGATTTAGATCAATGAAGTTTTCTCGTTTTTTTGTTTTGTTTTGGAAAAGAGGTAGATATATCAATTAACAAATCTTAAGAAGTTACATAATGATTTTTTTAAATAGTAACAACTACCACAAAAGCCTAAAGAATAAAAATCCAAGGAGTTTACCATAAACCTCCACCTCCAAGAACCAAAAGCAATCATGAATCGAATAAAATAAATCAAACTAATGTAAAATAGATAAGTCAAATCAAACCAAATCATTATGAAGGAGATAGAAAGTTATGAAGAATGAGTAGAAGATAGGGATGCCCAATTTGTGACCTTCCAAGTGCAATTAACATCAAAATCCCATTTGGCCAAATACTCTATGGTTGGATTTCATTCTCTAGGGATATGAGGAAAGAAGATATATTTGAAATTTTATTGAAGGCAAAGGATTTTATCAATATAAGAAGCCAAATTCCAAGAAGAATCTAGAAATATTCCATTATTTAGAGGAATGGCCAGTATCATAGAATCCATCTCACAAATTATCTTTTTCTACCCAACTCATAAGTTTCTCTAAAGCCCAAAGTAGTGCCCAAGTCTCCATATAACTATTAGTACCAATCCTTATAGTAGTTAAAAAAACCAAGTGAACCAATCCAATACTATCCTTATAGCACATTTGTTACCATAGGAAGTACCATTACTGTTACTCTTCAAAATATCTAAAGGAGTAGGAAATGATTTAACAACTATATTTATCTTATTAGAAGATCTAAGCCTAGAGCCCAAAGGAACATATCCAATCAAGTGATCGAAAGCATATTGTTACAAAATTTAAATATCATTAAGATCAAAGAATTCAACCAGAGAAAAATTAGCCAATAAATTTTCCTTAGGTATAAGATATTTTTCCAAACATACAAAATATTGTCAAAGAATAAAAACTAGACCAACATCGTAGGCCGCCAAAAGAACAAAAACTAGAATAGGAAAATATGATGGTTCCAAATGTGTCACCCTTGCTTCCAAAGATCCTTGGAGAAGGAACATTAAAATAAGAGATGAGTGACACACTCATTACCACCATAAATAAAACATTGAGAAGGACCTTAGGAACCCCTCTTTCTTATGTTTTCCTAGGTAAGATATTTATTATGGAAAAGTAACTAGAGAAATAAGTAATGCAAACAAAATTTATTCTGTATCATTTTCTATCAAGGAAAATCATTGTACGTAGTTGTTTCATGGTCTAAGATTTGACACCTATGAGAAATTGAATAAAATCCATTAGGAACATATTCCTAAGCAAGATTGTCAACCCCAAATAAGGAACAACATAAAAACTTAGACAGAATAAAAAATAAGGCTTCTCAAGCTTCTAATTCTTTTCTCTAAGGCCAACAACTAGGGTTCTTCCAACAATAAATGTATGATTATCACCCGAAATGAAAATGTTAAAATTGGATATTTTAGACCAACCAACATTCAAAAATAATTTATTCAAAGGGAGTAGATTAGGAGAAGAATAAATAAATGAGGGATAGGATTCCTACATATCTAACCAAAAAAAGCATTGGATAGTAAATTTTAATTTGTTTAATTATTAATAATATATTTTATTAGGCTTTGTAAGTAGAGATTTAGAACAAAATTATGAATTAGAAATATTAATTAAAATTATTGATTCTAACACCATACAAATATCTAATAGAACATGAAGTGGAAGTGCTCTTGATTTGAATGTTTGAATGTTTGTTCTCTACTTGGATAGCATCTATTTACAAAAAACTAGGATCAAAATTATTTTAAAATGAGGTATTTGATCTCAATGTATAGAATTTTGAGGAGAAATATAAACAACTAGGATTCATCTCACATCATGATTTTAATCCATTAAATTTGGATATGATGTGGTAGCTATCATTAGCTAATTAGATCATTTATTTATTTAACAAAGTTATTTATTTATTTTGATCAATGAGTTAGTTGATTTGATTTAACATGGATTTTTTTTTTTTTTGTTAAATTATGTTTGAATTTAATAGATATTTTATTAGTTTAATCATTTGTGGGAAATTGATTTATTTAAATTAATTAAATAATATCAATTTTTTATTCAATATAATTTTCATAAAGTGGATTAAATTTAATGTAAGATAAATTATTTTGGTGAATATTTTTTTCTAGGTGTCAAGATGGGGGAGATAATATGCAAATGTGTGTAAGGTTTTAGTGTCTACACTTTGCCCTTATTTCAAATGTCTTTTGTGACTACAAGAAGTAGTGTCATTACAAAAAATAGTTAGAGGTACTTGGAAATATAACATTGGTGACAAAAGATGCCTCAAGCATCAAATATCAAGGACTAATTAGTTTGAAAACATCATTGATATAGGATGGTATAACCTAATATCATCATGAAGATTTATTGGGATTAGATTTAAAGGATTCTTTGAAACTTAGAGAAACTTTAGATTTGGTAATGGATGGATGGTGGGATTCCCTCTAGAGAGGATAGGTAGACTTGAAGAACATGGGTGTGCTCTAAAATGGATGAAATAAAAATAGTAAAGGGATACATATCTATGGATTTTAGTTATTGAAGAAGGGAGTTAAATGATGAATGAAGATGGAAAGGATGAGATGTAGATGTAAAGAAGGATTAGGATGGGTAGGTTAATTAATATCAATAAATTGCATAGAAATGATAGAAATATTAAATGAGGGTGTTTTATTTTGTCTTATGATGTTAGAAATATAAATTTAGCATGAGATCTTCCTACAATATTTGAATAGATGTAGATGAAAAGAACCTACAAAGAGATTCCAATGTATTTGAGCAACCTTTTTATTATTTTTCATGGATGTTATGTATCATGATATAAGGTATCATAATGGTGATGTGCCATACATGAATTTTTTTGGTTGGAAACAATAAATCAAAAGATAAAAGAAAATAAAAATAAAATAAATTATGAAAAACAACAATAAATATACACATGAATGTATGAAAATAAAAATATAAATGCAAATAAAAGATCCATGTCCTAGGAATCATAACCTAAAGATGCAATACAATATAAATAACTATGGTGTCCTTTGGAAAAATATCATGGGAACTAAACCAAACATGATAAGATAAAATAGTTATTCACAACAAGAATGCTATCTTCAACTAAGAATTTAGTGCTTAAGAATAGTTGGAGGGTTTCTAAATATTTATCGAAGTTTTGGAGTTTAATTTAAAGGAAATTTGCAAGAACATATTCCAAGTCAAAATGAGTGATTGGTGATGAAGAATACATTGTCAAAGTGGAAGTAGGAAGAGGATCAAAGGTTTATTATGTAGTTGTGAATCCTTGAGTTAAAGAGTTATGAAACTCGGGCTCACCACTGAATGTAGTTACATCATGGTAATTCACGAGTCTATAACTTCATCTCATAGGAGTATTTGATATGGATTACTAGGTCATGAAGCTAATAAATTAATTACAAGATTCAATAAACATAAGTGTTCTTACAATGAAAAAAAAGATGATGATAAAAGAAAAAATATTGAGAAACAACAAATATGTCTTAGTAGAGATTGTAGAGACATAACTGTTAGTGAATTTCAAGTTGAAAATATAAAGACAAGGGTGAAGGTACCTTAGTCTAAGAATGAGAATTTTGAAAGTTTAAAAGGTTATGAAGGTAATATAGTGTGTAAGGATCTTAGACTATAAAGGTTCAGGTATGAGATCAGGTATAATTTTGGAAATGTAGGATAGCCTAATTTATTTATATGAGGTACATGAATGCATGAAATAATTGCAATAATTTTAAATTACTTGATAAATTATAATTTGTAGAAATGGAAAAAGTATCTTTTCCCCTTACTTGGGTTGATAATTGATATTAAAAATGAATTAATGGTGTCTTGGAGTAGTGTTGTAATGTGTTGTACACATCCACATCATTCCATGACATTTATTTGATTGAAACATATTTTAATTGGTCTTTTGCAAAGGTGTTGTGAAGTGTTGTAACACACTTGAACACACTTTTCTAGGATTTATTTAATTAATTAAGCTTTATGGCCCCCTTCTTAATAAAATGTACTTAAATTTGTACCTTATTTAGGTGTTGTAAATTTTTCTAGAGAAATTTCACATTTATCTAGGATGGTCTAAATTAATTGTGGTTAATTGGAGTTAATTAAACCCTCTAATTAATTCAAATTCAAACCTTATTTTTGACACCTCCCGAAGTTCCATCTGGACACCCATGATTCAAATATTAAAACATTTAGTTGGGAAAATTTAGGTCATGGAAAATGGTGCCAAGACCCATTCGCACTAGGTGGCAGATGGGTCGTCCCTTAATAGGACCCCCCTTTTTGAGTTGATTCTAAATGAGTTTTTAATGCTCTTTCCATACTCGAAGGTTAGGTCTTGGGAAACTAAGCCAAGAACCATTTGCCCTAGGTGGTGAATGGGCCCTCCCTTAATGAGGAGCCCCTTTTCAAATTTAATTTTGATGAGAATTTAATAAATTTTACTTCCAGATCTAGTGTCAACCTTAAGTATTTGAATTTTGGGGTTAATCTCCTAATTTAGTATAAATAAGGGGTAAATTCACATTGTTTCTGCTAGAAAATAATTAAATTCTCCAAGCATTTAAGTTTACAAGCATTAAAGCATCACAAGAGCATTCATAAGACATTTCAAGGAAGATTTCGAGAGTCTATTGCAACAATTCAAGATCATATCATCATGACAAGGGAAAATCCATTAATATATGTTTTTGAACTAAGAAAGTGGATGTAACATTGAAGATCTACTTTCAAGCATTTTTTACATCATATTCAAGGATCCAAGATCTACATTCTTCATGGCCATTTTAATTTAGAAAAATGTATCCTTGAAATTTTCACACTCATTTGGGCCTTTTCTATGGATTTTGGCTTGATTTTGCTTAGATTTAATGTTGTAATGTGGCCAACACATTCACATTAGGCCTTGAACACTTTTAAATCAATAAAAAACTAATAATGTCAAGTACAAAGGTGTTGTGAAGTGTTTCAACCCACCTTCACACTTTTCTAGGACCCTTTCATTATAATTAACCTAATAACCTCTTACCAAGCCTTATTTCAAAGTGTTGCAAGGTGTTGTAACAATCTCTCACACTTTTCTAGGTTTCTCATCAATAATTTAACCCTTTCTTATGTTTAAATGGCCCCATTATGCAATTACAAGCCCTACTTAAGTGTGTTTCAGAGAACAATCTCATTAAACATCATTTAATACACTTTAATTCTTGACACCTAGCAAAATTGCCCTGGTGGGACCATGTTGCCACCTTGGGTGACGTAGTCTCAACTGGCTTAAAAATCAAAATTATTTTAATATTCTGGTGGGATATTGTTCTCTAGACCTTGAGGTCGGCCTGTGATGAGGTATTTTTAGGAAATTAGGGAAAATCATGTATAAATAAAGGGGTTTCCCCTCATTTTCACCCTCCCCACAATTCATTCTTCCTAATCAAGCAATCAAGAATTCTTCAAGCACTCTAGAGGCAATACTTGCATATCTTCAGATTTCTACATCAAGGGTTTGGTGAGTTGTAGCATTAGTATGTTTTTCAATCATCTTTCCCTTTCTATTTCATTTCATTTTCTAGGGTTTGATTACCAAAATGGGGTTTGACTAAGGAAAACCCCTATTCTCTAACCCTAACCCTTTTCCCCTCTTTGCATTTGTGTTTTGCAGGTCTTGTATGTATATTTGTCAAAAGAAAGGTGTTAAAAGGTGTCAATATCCCATCAACATCATTCAAAGTCAATAAAACCCTAAAACAAGTTTGGAGACAAAATACAGGTCAAAGTCTATAGATTCGGGTCTAGATTTTTGTCAGAAGCTAAAGTACATGTTGAAATCTATAGGTTGCATCTTCGAGATTCCTAAAAGCTGAAGGTGGACTAAGTCGCCATCATTGGCATATTATTCCCACTGTTGGACCTAAAAAGTGATTTTTGTAGTTTTGGATTCCTAGTTTCTTGAAACCTATATCGGTAGATACTCCCTGAAACAGGACTAAGTCGTCCAGCTTGGTGTAAGTATCCTAGGTGGCTTTAATAGTGAATTTTGTAAGATTCCATAACCTCTCTACATCACATTCCATATTCTAGGTGCACCTCTCTAGTTTCATTAAGTTTCGTTACAATTTGCTTGTGTTTTCTAGGTCATTCTTGCATTTAACATTATGTTTTCAAACACTTTTGCATTTCAAAGTTTGCAGTCAATAATTAGTTTCTTCCACTAGTTTTCAACATTTAGTTACATTTTAGATCACATCCACATTAAGCCTTGAATGAACCCTTAGATCCCTTTTTGTGAAAAACCCTAGAAGTGTAAGTGAACCCTCTTTCCCCAAAAATCTATGGTTCATTTTGGTGAACCTGCCAACAATTTTACTTCGGATTTCAAGTGCATTTGCATCCTAGGAATAAGTTGCATCAACATTGCATTAGGGTTTTCATTGTTTTTAATTCTAGGGTTTTCAAAATTGCATTAGTGAAAAGATCATATAGATTGTATTCTTGCATTGTATTTTCCTTAAAAATTCCAAAAAAATTGCATTTTCATACTGTAGTTGCATTTAAAAAGCCTAAAAATTGTAAAAAACCCTTTAATTTTTTTGAAAATTGTTAAAAAAATCACTATTGGGACTAATTAGCCACCTTGGGCGACTTAGTCCAATTGCCTATTTATCACTGCATTTTCTGGAATTTACTCTGGATTTTTTGCATTTCTATTTGTTGTTTCTTAATTTCTGTGTTGCTTTCCAAAATTTCAGATATTAGTCTTTTAGTGCTCTTTGTTTGCATTGTATTTGCATCCACCCCACATTTAGAAAACTTTGCATGAGTGTTTGGTGTCCTATTGATGATACCTTAGTGAGCAGAATTTCAAGACTCATGGCATCTCATGACAACACACTTGTTGCAGATCTTGGTTTATCTAGAGCTTCCACTCCTAGTATTGATAATAGTACACTAGGCATGGAAACCACTCTTAGTAACTCTGTGCATTCGGGTAGCATGCCTCTTGAACATAGACCTGTTGATATCCCACAAGAAAATTTCATTCACATTCATGAGGACTTATTACACTTGCAACATCAATTAAGCCTTGACAACATTTCAACCACTGTAATTCCAACTATAGAAAACATCCATCGCATGCTTGATAGTGACGAATGCCTAGATATTGTGAAACAAATAGTTGCGATATATCAAAAACATATTCCTTCCACCTCTAGTGTCTCTCAACCAACAAACACTGTGGTTAGTCACACAGGACCTCACACTCCTCCTTCCATAGTAGTCTCCATACCTACCTTATAACCCCTAATGTCACTAGTACAATGCACCAGGTTAGTAATGTGATTCCTTCCATCAGTATTCCTACTAGCATTCCTAACTCCTATGTGGTATCGCATGCTTTATCCTCTTCTACCATACCATCCATTACCATTCCATTCACTTGCCCTACCACTACCTACACCCCATCACCACTTTACCTTCCACCTCACACCACTTACACCGACCCTCTCATAACACAAATTTTCCAAACTATCTCATCCATGCAACAACAAATATCTACCATCAACCAAAATCATAATGGCCCACCCACATATTATGTTCACAACACCCCATTCTCCTTGGAAATAGTGTGAACCCTGATACCACGAGTAGAGATGTCTAGATTTGAGAAATATGGAGGGAAGGGATATCCTTCTAACAATGTTAATGCCTACACCACTTTATGTAGTGACTTTTTCCTTCACGATAAACTGTTAGCAAAACTATTTCCTAGGACTTTAAAAGATATTGCCTTGGAATAGTTTTCTTCTTTACCAAAAAATTCAATTCATTCATTTAATGAACTTGTTGACGCATTTATCAATCATTTCCAAGTGCATATGACTCCCAAGAAGACCTTGGCTGATTTGATGCGATGCAAAAAAAACAATGATGAAAAGATAACTGATTTTATCTCACACTATCAATTGAATTATTCCCAAATCCATGTCAAAATTCTTGACCCACATAGATTCAAAAGATGTTTATAGAAAACTTGCTAACTCACCTTCAAGACAAACTCACTATGATGAAATTCCCCTTTTTCATGCATTTATGCACAACCCTTTGTGATTACCACAATTCAATTAGTATTTGTGATACAAGATACACTTCTAGTTGAATTAAGAAATTCAAAAATGCCAACCAAAAAAATTCCCAACCATTTAGAAAGAAAAAAAAAGGTTCTTACAGTTTAACCCCCCTCAACAACCAACTCAAACCGTCAAAAACCAAGTAGCAACTATTAAATCTGTGGTGCCTTTTAGTTATGGAGATCCAAAAAGACACTTCACACCTTTATCAGACACCCTTCATAACACAATGTCTCAACTTTTACAAAAACAAATGATTACCTTACCTACTGTTCATGCACCCAATCCTACTAAGCCTTTATCTCCAAACTTTAACTCCAATGCTTATTGCCATTTTCAGATACAAAGTAGACATGAAACGAAATAGTGAAAGCATCTTAATCATCTTGTTCAAGACTTCATTGATTTTAGTTGTCTATCTATTGCAAATGTTAATGCCCAAGGAAATTGATCTATTGCCCCTCTAAATCAAAATTTGAAAATTTTAACCAATCTAATGCCCAAAAATAATATTTCATTTGTTAAAGCTAGTGAAACTTCAAAGAATGATGTGATGAATGTTGCTACCGATGGTAAACATTTTGATCGTACCCCGTATGTGACCCATGTTAATCCTTTGGATGAAATGGTAGGTGCGATAGACGTTATTGCTCGTAAGGGCCAAACTAAACAATCTCTTGATAGTACTTTCTCCCCTCAAGACATACTTACAAATCTCCTCGATGGTCCTCTCTACATAGCCAGTCATATCTATGAAAAGACCACTAATGGGATACTAATAGATCCTGCCTATGGTGAGAATGTGATCACGAAGGAATTTTTGGTATTGCATGATCTTTATCAAGATGACTATGATAAACCTAAAGCATGGATCAAAACACACAATGGTTTTTCTTTCCCTATGATAGGATCGATCGTCCTTCCATTACAAATAGGACCTAAAAAATTTGATGTTACATTCTCCATCATCTCATAGTCAGACCAGTTTCGTTTGAGGCTAGGCCACCCATGGCTTCACTCAATGAAAGTTGTCCCTTCGGTTCTTCACAAATGCTTAAAGTTTCCATTTGAAAGTGACATATTCATTGTCTAGTGCTATAGTGGATTTAAGCCCTTGTCTTCCAAAGGAAATTTTTACTTAGAAGCCTTTTGGCTTGAGCCCATGGAACCCATAATGCCTCGAAAATATTTATTTTTCATTGCTTACCAAAAATTTAAAGCAAAGAAAATTGCCGAATTGTCTCTCTGCAACATATCCCCATCCACTTCTGACATTACTATCCTAGATGAAATGATGCTCCAACCTGTTTATTTACCCAATCTCAACCAACACCTAAAACTTCCTCGACATCATCCAAGAGACCACGTGATTGTGAAAGTAACTTTGTCATGCCTCCTCGCATTAAACAAGTTTAAAAAGAAAAGGAGAAAGTGGATGAAAAACCTTCCATGGTTCTTTTTGTTCCTCCCCTATTGGGATGATAAGCAACCTATGGTTGATCAACCTACTTCTTCACAAACACAACTCGACAACAAAATCAAAAGAAACAAAGGAGCTAGAGAGTGTAGGCATAGATGTTGTGTCGTTTCTCGCAAGTTACATGAAAAAGAAAACCAAGAAAATCATAATCCACACTTGCTAGAAGCAATGCACAACGATCCTCCTCCCCAACCACAACAAACCAATCCTATACAGCAATCACAACCAAAGTTACATGCTTGAGCAAACATCATCATTTGTCCTCCTATTGTGATCAATCTAGATGATGATGATGATGACATTTCTAAAATCAATGAAGAGGTGCATAACAATTCGAACACAATGTTTTCCTCTTCCATGATCTTGCATGAAAACTACCATAGGACGAGTATTGACCTTGATACTATTTTTACAATTGCTACTGTTCCTCTAGCTTGTCACCCACCCGCACCTTAAACTGAACAAGATTTGGAGGTAGATGACTTGTTAGATGGTTGAATTGCATTTTCCTTACTAGTCTTTTTCATTTTCTGTTTATTTTGTATGTTCTTAACATGATCTCCTGTACTATTCTATTTGATGTTCTCTCCCTTTGTGACATTCTTCTATTTGTACCTTCATTCGTCTATATGTACTGCATTTCTTTCACTTTTTCTCTTTTTTTCTTTTGTCTTTCCTTCCTTTTGGGGGATGATGCAAGGCATTGAGACTGCAATGTCTCCTTCATGTTGACCCAAAAGGCTCTTTTCTTTTTTCTTATGGGTGATCCCACAATACTAGTTTATAATTTTTGGCCAAACTGGACACTGAAATATTTTTTTCTAACTAAATCTTCACTTTCGGGCACCTATAGTGGCTAAACGGTGAGGAATTTAAAGATGATGAAAACTAGAGTTTCGTGAAATTTTATTTGTAGATTCTACATATATTTTTTTCAATTTTTTTGGAATCAGATTGCACATATTTTTCCATCTCCTTCGAAAACTATTTTTTTTTTCAAAAAACAACATTTTTAAGGAGTGATGCTCACCGTATACAACATAACTTTTTTTCCATGATGGATAAAATTCTATTTCTTTTGAATTTAGATTTTTAAATCTGATATATAGTGCTTCCAATTGGTCTCATAGTTTCTATTGAATATTTTTTCCTTAATCAAGTTTTGAAGTCAAACCAATTACAATTCAGAAATAGGTGGACCGTATACAACGTAACTTTTTTTGTATGTATCGAAATTCAATTTTTATTTTTTTGTTGGATCAAGAAATTCAATATCTGGTGCACTCATATTTTTAAATTTTTTTTTGATAATTTTGTATTTTTACACATGTACAGAACAAAGAGCTTGATTTTCGGTGAAAAATCTATGTTTAATAAAACTAAAAAAAATATACATAATAAAACCAAAGCATATTAAAATTATAGTCATTGGATAGATTGTTCTAAGGAATACCTGATTCTAGTTGGGTCTATGAAGTCTCCACTATTTTCATCTTCAACCTGAGCTCCAAAGTGCAAAAATATAGATTTTTTTGTGATAGAGAGCCGAAATCAGGGAAAAGCGGGGTTCAAGGAACCCCAGGGGTTTGAGTGAACTAGGGTTCGCTCGAACCTTGGTTCGAGTGAACCCCCTTTCAAAAAGGGCTTTCCATATGTTTTTTGAGCATGGGGCCATTTTTTGTAATTTTTCCTTCCTCATTCAAAATGTAAACCACTTTTGTGGGTTTAGCCTTATGTTCTCCTTTTGGATATGATGCAAGGCATTGAGATTGCAATGTCTCCTTCATGTTGACTCAAAAGGCTCTTTTCTTTTTTCCTTTTTATTTTTGCTTGTGTTCTCCTTTTGGGGATGATGTTGTTAGAGTAATAAGTTATTCCACAAGTAATTAATTTAATCATATTGCTTAATTAATTAAGTTACTTATTCCTTTAGGTTACTTAAGCTAACTTAGGCACATTAATAATTATTTATTAATTATTAAGTGTGCACACTAGAGTTTCATTTAGGGTTTCCTAATTTTAGGTTTCATGATCTCCTTCATAAGGATTGATCTCATTGTAATTATTAATTCATTCAATAATCAATATTCTGGTTTTGCTTACACATTCTTCCTTGAGAGTTTACATAACATCTTCTTGTTTGTTCTGGATATCTATTGCATGTGATAGGTGATTGCATGTAGGTGATTCTTGGGAAATGTGAAGTTGGATTTCTCAACTTCTACAGATGCAAGGAATTGATACATTCCATGTCTCTTTCATGTTGACCTAAAATCTCTTCATCTTTTCCTTTTTCGGATTTTGTTGGGTATGTGTAGGATTATGATGGGTATGTGGTTGACGAATTTTTTTTACCCAAAATTGATGAAACAAAAAGGGTTTTGAAAGGAGATTCTCATCTTTCCATCAATATAAATTATTCTTTACTTTGAATTTAATAAATAACTATTATTCATTTTCTATTGAATTACGACTAAAGTCCTAATTTTTAGGTCGATTGAAAAACATATATAGCTTTCAAATGGTATGATATTTTTTGAATCCAAAACATGTGTCACATTCTATGCTTCACATATGATAAGATTAAAAAGTAAAAAATTGAATTTCATGAAGTTTTGACCAAGTTAAGGTGGTCAGACATACGAGTCTTTATATTTTTTAAAAGTTGTCATAAAAAAAATATAATTAATTATTTACTTGGAAAAAAATTACAAAAAAATATGCATCACATCGGAACATGAGTCCTCTACTTTTATCTAAAATATTATCATTTTAATGTGGTTAGGGTGGTCAGACAGACACCTAATTCTTATTTTTCCCTGAAATTTAAGTACTACTATATTGAAATTTCAAATTTTCAGTTGTCACAGTGTGGTGTTCAAAAGGAAGACTCAGTTGATATTGTCCATTCTTTCTAAGCTTGGACCAGATTATTCTTTATTTGTCTCTACCTTTTATGCTACTAGGGATGCACTTGGCACTAGACTTACTATGCCTTCTTTTGATGATTTTGCATCTTCTCACACTTGAGAGTAGGCCAAGTTGGATAATATGGGTAAGTTGAGGCCCTCTTCATCATAGGAACTTATTGCATCATAGGAACTTACTGCATCACAGGAGCCCAGAGATCAGAAGGCTTCTATAGGAAAAGGCAAGAAACAAAAGCAAAATGATTCCAAATATCATGAGCAGCAGAAGGAATCCTCAGATTCATCTTCCTCTTCTAAGGGGAAATCATCTAGGAAGGATAAGGGTCCATGTGCATATTGCAAGAGAGAAGGACATGTCGAACATAGTTGCTACAAGAAGGAAATTGATGAGCTGAAGCATATTCTTCAGAAACATAAGATTGATTTTCCTTCTAGGATGTTTGCATCATCTCCTTCCCCTCATTCTTCTTCTTCTTCAGAGCAGCATGACAGGGGCACAATTGGTTTACATACTTCATCATATATGAAGGGACATGCTCTTTGTGCTTCTTCAGGTCTTGGATTAAGTAGATGGCTTCTAGATTCAGGAGCATCTCATCATATGGCTTCTTCACAGTCTATATTCACTTCCTTTGAGTCTCACATTATGTCTCCTATTTTGATGAGAAACAATACATACATGAGCGTTACAGGGAAGGGGTCTATTAGTTTTCAGGATAACACTTTTTAGGATGTCTTGTGTGTTCCTCATTTGACGAACAAACTTCTTTCCATATATTAGATCACACATGGAAGCACTGGGAGATCTATGGAGTTCACACCTGATTCCGTTATCATTAGAGACTTGGAGAGTAGAGCAGTTATAGATACTGGGGTGGTAGATCACTCATCTCGGTTGTATTCCTTTGTAGATTTTTCTACTGATGGTGCTTCTATTCCTACAACTGTTCATCACACTTCTAGTGTGAATCATCATTCAAAGGAGACATTTGGCTACTTGAACATTGGAGTTCTCACTTCAGATCCTATTCTTGAGCCATCCATTCCATCTCCTCCACCTACTATTGCAGTTGCTGATAGGGTATGTGCAGGATCATCATGGAAAAAATAGGCCCTTAAGTGGCGATGAAAATTCAAAAAATTAGAGTTAGGCAACTTGATGTAAAAATTTGAATAAGTTATCTATATTATTTCAAAAATATGTAAGAATAGAATCTGTAGCAAATTGAATGTAGTTTCTAAACTACTAGGTTTATTTTAAAAATATATATATTTGGTAAAAATTTGAAATTTCAATGCAGTAGTACTTAAATTCCAGGGAAAAAATAAGAAGTAGGTGTCTGTCTGACCAACCTAACCACAATAAAGTGATAATATTTTTTATAATATTATAGATATAAGTAGAGGACTCATGTCTCAATGTGATGCATATTGTTTTGTAATTTTTTTCCAAGTAAATAATTAATTATGATTTTTTTATTACAAATTTTATAAAATATAAAAACTCGTATGTTTGACCACCTTAACTTGGTCAAAGCTTCATGAAATTCATTTTTATTTTTTTTAATCCTATAGTATGAGAAGCATAGAATGTAACATATGTTTTAGATTGAAAAAATGTGATACCTTTTGAAAGCTATAGATTTTTTTCAATCAACCTATCAATCAAGACTTTAGTTGTAATTCAAATAGAAAATAAATAGTAATTATTTATTAAATTCAAAGTAAAGCATAATTTATATTGGTGGAAAGTTGAGAATATCCTTTAAAAACCCTTTTTGTTTCATCAATTTTGGGTAAAAAACAAGTTGTCAGCCACATGGGCCATCATATCACTTACATATCACCACTTTTTGGCACATCATGATCCTGCACATACCCGATACTCCTATGACTACAGATGTGGTTTCTTCCATTTCAGTGCAACAAGACCTAGTTGAGCGTTCATCTTTAGAGGTTTCACTTCAATCTTCACGTACTCTAACTTCTTCATTTGTTGAGGTCACACTTGCTTCGCCTTCAGAGATTACATTCATCCAACCTCTTCCCTCTTACTTCTTTCAGGAGATGTGGTTTCTTCGCTCTTTTTGGAGCTACTTCATTCTGGGGGGGCTATGTGGTCTATTTCTTCCTCTCTTCTAGGGGGGTTAATTCATGTATCTTTGTGATGGATGGTGTCCTTAGGGGGTCTTATGGAGTCCTCCATCTTTCATCACTTAGTTTCTCTTTGCATTCTATTTTGGGGAGGATTTTTGTTCCCACTAGGTTTTCTCCTTTACCCCATTTAGTTTAGTTTGCATTGCATTTGTACTTAGGTACCTGATTAGGCCTTTGTTTCCAGGATGCATCTTTGCTTTCATGCATCTTTTTCCTAGTGTTTTAGCTACTCCCCAAGTTTATCTTAAGGGGCTGTGTTAGATTAATAAGTTATTCCACTTAATTAATTTAATCATATTCATTAATTAATTAAGTCACTTATTCCCTTAGGTTACATAGGCTAAACTTAGGCACATTAATAATTATTTATTAATTATTAAGTGTGCACACTAGGGTTTCATTTAGGGTTTCCTAATTTTAGGTTTCATGATCTCCTTCATAAGGATTGATCTCATTGTAATTATTAATTCATTCAGTAATCAATATTCTGGTTTTGCTTGCGCATTCTTGCTTGAGAGTTTACATAACATCTTCTTGTTTGTCCTGGATATCTATTGCACATGATAGGTGATTGCATACAAGTGATTCTTGGGGACTGTGAAGTTGGATTCCTCAACTTCTACAGATGCAAGGCATTGAGATATTCCATGTCTCTTTCATGTTGACCCAAAATCTCTTCATCTTTTCCTTTTTCGGATTTTACACTGCCCTTTTGGGGATGATTCCAAGCGTCGAGACACCCTATTTCTCTTCCATGTTGACCCAAATAGACCTTTCCTTTTCTTTTTTTTTGCTCTCTTTGTGTCATTCTTCCAATTCTATGTATTTTGGGAATGATGACAGTTTTGAGCTCTCTAAGAAAACATTGCAGCAATGAACATACTGACCCCAAATCCATAGATCTCTTATGTGTTTGGTGTTTTCATTTTGTGGGAAACCCTTTCTTTTTGCTTTCTTCTTTTGATTCACATGAAACAACCTTACTCAGAAACATCTAAATTGGCATAGGGGCTTTCCAAAATGGCTCTCATGTCTTTTTCTTTCTTTGTGCATTTATCATTTTCTACTTTAAAGTAATTTCTCAAAGTACAATGTTTAGAAATTCCTTTATTTAGTGCAGGCATACATTGGAATTATTCATTTTGCACTTTTCTCTTTTTCTTGGTTCTCAGTGCAGGCTTCTTATTTTATATGATGTTTTTGTCACTTTGTGGATGACAATGGTTGTAATTTCCTTTATAAGTGTGATCTATCTTAGCATATTGCATTCCTCTTAGTGGCCTAATGTGACACATTGCATCCCCTAAATTGTGAATTTTCTATTCTTTGATCAGTTCTCTTTTGGAGACATTAGACACAATGTTCCCTAAGTTAAAGACCTCACATGAGCTAAGCAAGACTTCTTTGAACATTCTTTTGCATGTTACATTTTGCATTTGTTATATGGCTACCTTGCATAACATAGCTTGCGTGCCTATTGTGCCGTTGTGTTTATTAATGAGCTCCAAGCATACAAAGTTTTGCTTGTCTCATGAAGCTCAAAAACCAGATAATTTGTCTTTTGTGGCACCTTATTAAAGTTATCAAGAGGTATAACTTTGGTATGGTTAAGCAGGAAGCCCAAGTAGTGGCATGACTTTCCCTATAGCCACATGCATCTATGTGAGTGCATACCAGCCATAAGTATGTTTCTCACCTTTTTGTCCTTCTCACTCGGTGGACAACCATGATTTTTGTCACCTCAAAGTGAGTATACATCTTTCTAGATAAACAACCTAGATATAATCCACAACTAGCTAGACAAATGGTCAAATATTTTTTTGAATTTCTCTTTCCCTTCATTCTTGTACATCACTCTCTTGTGTGTTCCTTTGCGCTAATGTTTGGTTTTCCACGGGATCTTGATCTTGGGGGCTTAATCATCCCTCTTTATTATCATTGTCTCATCATGCTAGCATGAGTGCATTTGGATCCCTCTTGATGTGCATACATTGGTCTACTTTAGTGTGAGTGTGAAGCAAGTTCATCCTCTCACTAAAGTGGGGGCTAACTGTAATGTAGAAAAATGTATCCTTGACATTTTCACACTCATTTGGGCCTTTTCTATGGATTTTGGCCTGATTTTGCTTAGATTTAATGTTGTAATGTGGCCAACACATTCACATTAGGCCTTGAATGCTTATAAATCAATAAAAACCTAATGGTATCTTACAAAGGTGTTGTGAAGTGTTGTAACCCACTTTCACACTTTTGTAGAACCCTTTCATTATAATTCACCTAATAACCTCTTACCAAGCCTTATTTCAAAGTGTTGAAAGGTGTTGAAACAAACTCTCACACTTTTCTAGGTTTGTCATCAATAATTTAACCCTTTCTTATGTTTGCATGGCCCCATTATGCACTTACAAGACCTACTTAATTATGTTTCAAAGAACAATCCCATTAAACATCATTTAATACACTTTAATTCCTAACACCTAACAAAATTTCCATGGTGGGAAAAAGTCGCCACCTTGGGCGACTTAGTCCCATCTAGCTTAAAAATTAAAATTATTTTAATATTTTGGCAGGATATTGTTCTCTAGAGCTTGAGGTCGGCCCATGATGAGGTATTTTTGGGAAATTAGGGAAAATCGCATATAAATAAAGGGTTTTCCCCTCATTTTCACCCCCCCCAAAATTGATTCTTCCCAATCAAGCAATCAAGCATTCTTCAAGCACTCTAGGCACTTCAAGCATTTATCCATTAGAGTTGTTACTTGCATATCTTCAAATTTCTACATCAAGGGTTTGGTGTGTTGTATCATTTTCAAGTTGTTCAATCATCTTTCCCTTTCTATTTCATTTCATTTTCTAGGGTTTGATTACCAAAATGGTGTTTGACTAAGGAAACCCCCTATTCTCTAACCCTAACCCTTTTCCCCTCTTTGCATGTGTGTTTTGTAGGTCTGGTATGCAAATTTTTCAAAGAGAAAGGTGTTCAAAGGTTTCAATATCCCATCAACATCATTAAAATTCAACAAAACCCTAAAAGAAGCTTGGAGACAACTTATAGGTCAAAGTCTTTAGATTCGGGTCCAAATATCTATCATAAGCTGAAGTACAGGTTGAAAGCTACAAGTTGCAGCTTCGAGATTCTCGAAATATGAAGGTGGACTAAGTCACCAATGATTGGTTAATTAGTCCCATTGTTGGACCTAAAAAGTGATTTTTGCAATTCTGGATACCTAGTTTCCTGAAACCTATTCCGACAGAATCTCCCTGAAATAGGACTAAGTCGCCTAGCTTGGCGTAAGTGTCCCGAGTGGCTTCAATAGTGAATTCTGCAAGATTCCAAAACCTCTTTGCATTACATTCCAGATTCTAGGTGCGCCTCTCCAGTTTCATTAAGTTTTTTTATAGTTTTTTTGTGTTTTGTAGGTCATTCTTTCATCCAATAGTCTATTTTCAAACACTTTTGCATTTCATTAGTTTGAACTCAATAATTAGTTTCTTTCACTAGTTTTCAGCATTTAGATACATTTTAGATCAAATCCACATTAAGTATTGAATGAACCCTTAGATCCCTTTTGGTGGAAAGAATTCTCTTCTTTTAGGTGAAAAACCCTAGAAGTGTAAGTGAACCCTCTTTCCCCAAAAATCTATGGTTCAGCCATTACATGCTAGATTGCAGATTTGTTTCACAAGACATCATCCAAGGTGACATCAATTGCATATTTCATGTTTCATGCTTCAATTAATTTATTTCATCATTTGGTTGAATTACCTACAAGGGGTTTGACTGAGGAAAACCCCCATTCACTAGCTGATAACCAAGATTTTGAGAGTGTAGACATCAAGGAACAGGACCCTGATCTTAGTTTCAGAAACCCTAATAGGAACCAATTCACCACTAAAGGAAAATAAGTCCTTTGTATCCTAAAAACAACAAGTTTTTGATATGGTACATAACTTTTTATGCTCTAAAAACTTCCCTCATAGTTGCTATAACAGTTGTTATTTTGGAATTTTGACCTTCATATTGAATGTTTCATAGTGAAAATTAGTGGATCATCATCTTGATCTATTCACCTTCATGAGAACCCTATTTTTCTATTTTTCATAATTTTTAGAATGTAATATATGACAACTAACTAAATCTATCTATAAAATGTTGAAAATATAATTCTTTTCAAATTGGATAATGAGATACAAATCCTTCCTTTTTAATGCTTAATATGATTTATTTTAAACAATGGCATTTTCAAAAAACATATTACTCATTTAGATTTCAGAGAAGTAGACATGTAAATCAGAATTCTTGCAATTGTAAGCAATTTTGGGTTCACCAAAATGTGATATTTAAAAATGGATCCAAGGATAATGCTAACTGAAATCAAACTTTTAAAAATTTATGAAATTTGGGGGACACAAAAATGATGAAATGAGATCACTTGGCTATTGTCTTCTAGGAAGAGCCAAAATGGTTGATCAATGTTTTGGTCCCCTTTGGAATTTTGTTTCTATTGTGAGGGAAAAAATGTGATTTGTGATTTTATGTGAAACTATGTCAATTAGACAAGTACAATAAATTGTCACTAATTTAGAAAAATATAGAAATAATAACCAAAGATAAAAAAAGAGGAGTAGAGAGTAGAAAATGAGGAACCTATCATTAAAATTTGGGATCAATTGTCTAGATAGGGGTGAGGGTGCCCTTGATTGGAAATTAAGGTTACTTGAGTTTCAAGACCTATACAAAAGCATCATAGTCTATAGGTGCTTCCCTATCAAAATCAGCTACATAACTTCATCTATGAATGAATAATTGATCTTTCCCTAATTTGATAAAGGAATGTATATGTATGCTTGATATTGATTTGAGGTCTTCAATCTTCTCCAAATCCACTTCGGATATATAGCTTGTAAGAAAGAGAAGAGATGAAGGATTGTGCCATATAGGGGCTTGCCTAATTCAAACCTTGTTTTGGTGTTTCCACCTCCACAATGACTATGATAATGTTGGATAAATAGTGCTTATTCTAGGCTGAGTAGAGGAAAATGGATAAAAACAAATGATAAATCACAATGCTAAAACTTACCATTTAAATCTACATTATTTGATAGACTAAAGTCATGACACACATCTCATACAAGGAGCACTAGATAGTTGATTCAAGGTCCTTTAAATGTTAGTGCTTACAATGATAATGAAATGAAATATGAAACAATCTTACTTATGCTTGAACATGAATTTAATGATGCATTGCAAACATGATCTTGACTGATGAAAATGTAAAATTATTGTTTATTCTTATCTTGAATAGCCTTTTAGGATGCTCAATTGATATTCAAATTGCTAAAGTTTTCCTAGGTTTCTTAGATGTTCAAATGGTGACAATTGAATTTAAAATATGCAAATATATTAGTTTTGATAATACAATATTGAAATTTGGCTCAAAATAAGATAGTCAAGGGGTTTTGATGCTTGTTAGATAAATAATTATATTTAATTCCCAAAATAAATTTTATTTTCTTAAAACAAAAATAAAATGGATAAATAATAAGCATAATTAGACCCCGAGCATTTAAAAAAAAGATAAAAAAATATGATATTATCAAGAATCACAATTTATGATACTACACCGATTATATTCACAATACTTCCCTCTTACTACTCTATCCTATTCTACAAACATCAAAATCCAATTATTCCTTTACAATCTCTCTCCTAACTCTATATTATAATTCTTTCCTTCATTAATCCATTTCAACCCATCACCACCCATATCTCCACTCATTCTTCCACCACCATGAAATAAATTTTATATAAAATAAAAGATACAGACAATATGTTACTTAAAGTTGAAAGAAGGATATTACTCATGAACTAACTTACACCCTTCCTTCTTATGATATTTTGACACATCCATTATACAAAGGATTTTTTAGCATTGTGATTAAAAAGGTATAATAGTAAAGACAATCTAATAACTCTTATGAGATCTCTCAATGTATGAAAATAATTAAAAAAGAGGCCTCATGCTCAATACAAAGAAACATAAAGGACTTGAATAAAATAAGAATAGTAATTAGACAAGGAAAAAATAAGGCTCAAGTTTCGGGTCATCCTCTAATCCACGAGAATGAACAAAACTCCAAGAATGCAAAAAACTGTGACAAATTGAGTTGTGATCCCATAAATACCATTAATGTAAAATTTCATGGTATGAATAACCGAAGGAAAAGATTGTTGGTTATAGGAGAAGAATCCACTTCTAGGTATATAAGATTTCAACACAACCATTTCATAAACAAAGTGGATTTTTAATATGCAAAAAAAAAAATAGAGCATTTCATTGCTTCAACAATATCAAACCATTGATTCATTGCAAAACATTAAAATAGGTGTTACATTGCTCATTGAGTTTTCAAGTAGTATTGCTAACAAGCCACTAGTATGAAAATAACTACATTTACCAGATGTATTGCACAGTCAAGTGAGAAACAAAAAACTTCATTTTATTAACATATTTGTCTTGTAGAAACTTTAACATAAAAACAATGCTTAAAGAGATTATGACCAATACAATGATATTTTAATATAGAAGACTTGTTTCTACTAGCATCTGGTCATAAAAAATAACACAACATACATCCTATAGGAGCCTGTTCACCTACACAGATCAGAACCACTTCCACCCAAAACTGGAATGTTTTTCTATAGTATAAAAACCCTTGTTTTCCTACAATTATGTGGAACTTTAGGGGGAAAACTATTAACAAATTATATCATGTACATTACAAGTGTCAATTTTGTTTTAAAATCACCGTATTTACATCCCTCATATACATTAAACATTTGGGTGAAAAGAGGACATCAAAAGTACTAACTGGAAACCAAACTTGAGTGGTGGACACTACAACATGTCTTCCTCAACCTATTATTTTGGCATTAAGAATTAGTGCTTTCAATCTCCCCCATAATTCTTAGTGTACAAACACCCATCATTTTCCTTGATCTTTCAAAAATCTCTTTTGAAACTGCTTTGGTCAGTATATCAACAATTTGATCACTGGTTTTGCAAAACTTCAACTCAATCTGTTCCTCAGCCACAAGATTCTTAATAAAGTGATATTTGATATTGATATGTTTTTTTCTACTATGAAATACAAGATTTTTATTAATGGAAATTGTTGAGTTATTGTCATAGTATAACACAATCAAGGCATAATTGGTTTTCATTTTAAGTTTGATAGGGTTCTTCTCAGCCATACTGCTTGGTAGGAAGTTGAAGTTGCAACAATCTACTAAGCTTCTATTGAAGACAAAGACACCGAAGATTTATTTTTTAAAGATGAAGAGATGATACCTAAACCCAAGGAGAATACAAAACCTGAAGTTCTTTTTCTATCATCAATAGAACCAACCCAATCACTATCTATAGATCCAATTAAACCAAAATCATTCATAGGAGCATACCAAATACCAAAATTATTTGTACCCCAAACATATCTCAGAACTCTTTTCATTGCACAAAAGTGCATCTTGTTTGGATTTTGCATGAACCTTGAAAACAAACTAATAGTTCAAACATTATATATGGTCTATTAGTTGTTAAATACATAAGGCTACCAACTAGACTCTTGTACAATGTTTCATCTACTTTTTTAGACCCATCATCCCTAACCAATCTTTCACTCATCTTCAAAGGTGTATTCATCAATTTGCAATTCTTCATCTTGAATTTATCAAGCAAATAATTGACATATTTACCTTGTGAAATGAAAATTCCATCATTTTGTTGTCATACCTCTATCCCAAGGAAATAATGCATTAAAACCAAATTCGTCATTTCAAATTCAAACTTCATTGTATGTCTAAACTCATCCATTAACTCTTCAATATTCCCTATATATATTAGATCATCTACATATATACATATTATATACACCTAAAATTGGTTTGGAGAATCTGATTAATTAAATACGATTTATTTGATTAATTATCCTAAATTCCTCTACTATTGAATAAATAGAAATATTTGTTTATATAGTTCACGTTCACATTCACATTTAAATTCTTCTAATTCTTCTATTATCTCATCTTAATTAAATAAAAAAAATTAAATACTTTGTTTGAGTTAATTATCATTTCCCTATTTTATTCTATCACATCAATCTTAATTAATTAAATAAAGATCAAACACTTTCTTGATTAATTGCTATATTATTCTATTTTTAATTTAATAAACAACTTCTATAGTTTGTTTTATTAAATTATTTATCCCTCTTTTGCTAATTTAAACAAATCAAAAATATTTAAATAAGAGCATAAAGAATATTCCTCTATATTTCTTCAAAACCAAATTAGATAGGTTCGATGTCTAATTTATGTCTAAATTATGTGTAAATTAATTGATTCAAACTTCACGGGAAGATTTGGAGACAAATTGGAAATCCATCTCTCAATCCTCTTCCATCAATCCTTCCTATTCTCTTGCCTGGTGTTTTCATGGGTAGAGACAAATCCCAAAATCCTCTCAATCTCCTCCATCTCTCACCTTTCAATTCTCGAGATTGAATCTAAGCCTTTGTTTGTTGCCCCTATGCAAATTTGCTGCCAAGAAATCTATAAATACAACTTCATTCAACAAAGAAAGGATCCAGATTATCAAGTTTATGCAATCTTACTCTATAGGAAAGCATTCAAGCATTCAAGCATTAGCATCATAGCTTTATTTCATGATCATGGTTGTATTTAGTTTGTTGCAACTTTCTTTTATTTGAATTCATATCAAGTTTAGTAATCATCATATAGGATTAGTTTCTTGTATTTAGCATCCTTCTCTTTCTTTAGATTGTCATTTTAAAAGTCACATTGCTTACACAATCTGAGAGCCATAGTGGTTTAATAAATCTTTGGAGATAGAGAGCAATATGACACTTTCAAATGAATTTCTAGTTTTAATAGCTTAATTCGTGATTGAATTATTTGATATAATGTCATATTAAGAATTTTTTTAATTTTTTTAATCTTACATATTTCACACTTACAATTTGGCACCCACCGTGGGGCATTAACCCCATATTTTGCATTTTTTTCTAAAAAGTGTCGCACAGGTTTTCGGTGTGTTCTGTTTTAGCATTTCTATCAAAAACTATAGCACCTCTATCAAAAACTATAACGCATCCATGGAAAACTATGATGCTTATGTGCTTTGTTTCGACGCTTCCATGAAACTATAGCACATCCACTAAATGTTTTAGTGCTTCTACTATATCGCTTCCATGAACTATTTTAGCGCATCGGCCACCCATCTCCAGTATAGCTGATATAGCGCTTCCATGAACAAATTTGGTGCTTTAGATCTCTATTTCAATGCTTTCATTTTTAGCGCATCTAGTAAATACTATAGTACTTTCATTGACTATTTTAGTGCTTATGTAATTATTTATCTAGATCCCACGCGATCACGTCGATAATTTTATTTTGATACATTTGGACTAAAATGAACCAATCCTAGTCCATAGTCATTTGATTTAAAATTTATGAATCCTAGGGTAGCCATTTTGGTTTAAAATTAATCAATCCTAGGGTAGCCATCACACTTTTTCTATATCAGTTAAAATGGACACCATGATTTTTGTGAAGCAAAATCTTCACATAGATTAGCAAAAAAATTATTTTGGGCTTAAAACGAATTATTTATCTGTTGTGCTTGTGTGCTGAATAGGCTTATGCTCTCCCCTTAACTAGGTGATCAAAGTGCCTGAATCATCCTTTATTTTCATGCAATTTTTTGCTTTTATTAAAAACTTTAGAAGGCCTATTGTAGTGGGAAAAACTACTCACCCTTTGGGAACGACGTAAGTGGGAATGCCTAAAGCCAAGGATTCCAACCCACTCTAATCAAAATGCAAGTTGTTGATGAAAGTCCATCTTGAAGATAGTGCGCAAGATAAGCATCCCCAAAATCTTTGTTCTAAAGATTGGGAGGTCTCCTGAGGGAGTTTATCATTTTCCGCACTGCATGGAGAACCTATCTAAAAACCATAGCATAGTATCCAGCCGAGTCAACAACCAGACATTGTAATACTCACAATGCAAGGGGAGGGAAGAATCTTCCCCCAAGACACTCACCATATAATTTCCAAGGACTATTTCCTCAGAGGATGAGAAATCCAACTTTGAGTATGCACCTGGAAACGACAAAAACACAGGCGCCCTCTAGGGGGTGACACGACTGTGTGAGTCAACACAATTTAAAGATGTGGGTTGTTGAGTATAACAATGACCTTTATAACTTTAAGAGTGAGTCTCTCTGAAAGTATATATTTGTCAAAACAAACCAGTGCAAATCAATAAGGACCATTCGTGGTTCTTGAATATATCTGTTCAGATTCTAAAACAATTATTCTACAATTTTCTTGTGTTTTTAAAAATCATTAAAAATCAGATAAAAGATCATCCAAACAATAACAATTCAAATGAGGGTAGAAAAATTCATGATTCAAGAGTGGAAATCAACAAAGCTTGTCAAGAAAACCATCAAAGGCAAGAAACCCAAGAGACCACTTGGTTAGCAAAATCTTTTTGAGAAAAAGGCATTTCTTATATCAAAGTCAAAAGATCTTGCTACAACACAAAACCTTCATTTATAGGTATCACGATTTCGCTAGAGGTCATAATATTGATTACGCCGTAGAACCTCTTTATTCACGAGCCTTCTTATAAAGGAGAGCCCCCACAGAATATCATAATCATAGTCAACGTATACATCAGTCCTACATCCCACAACCAATGATAGAATATGCCACAAGGCCAAATCAAGTTTTTCAATAAAGAGTCTTAAACATCCACTCTCCATTTTAGCGCTTTGGAAATCTGTTTCAGTGCTTTGGGACTCTATTTTAGCGCTTCCAAGCACTGTTTTAGTTCTTTCGAGCACTATTTTAGCGCCTCCACAAAATATCACTTATGAGCACTATTTCAGCACTTTCGAGCACTGTTTTAGTGCATCCAAAAGGATAGCGGTTCCATTATTTGTTTCAGTGCTTTTAAACATTGTTTTAGCGCTTCTGCAAAATAGCGCTTCCAATTCCCGTTTTAGCACTCCTGAACTCTATTTTAGCGCTTTCAAAATAGAGAGTTCCAAAACATATCAGTCAATTTTTTTGTCATCTAGACATGGATTTTTGTCAAAAAGAAGCATCTTTTTAACAGAGTCATTGTCTAGAAATCAAAACTAGATAGGTTCCTACAAGTTTCCAGTCTTTTCAACTAAAATGCTAATCTTGCAAATCATAAAGTGTAAAATCAAAAAAAAATCTCGATTATTAGGCTAAAGTTTCATCATCAAGATATTATCATCCTATTATCATGAAACAAGGCATTAGTAATCAAAATTTTTAAGCTAGTCTTATCAATAAGATATATCATCTTATTTGAATTTGTTGAAAATTCACTTGACATTTTCCAACATAGAGGATCAAAGTTTGGTAGAAAGAACAAAACACTTGTATGCCAATCTTCACTAGGGTACAAAAATAGAGGATCTTAGAAAAGGAACTTGAAACATCAAATACAATGGCAAAAGAAAATCCATGGAATAGTCTACATCAAAGCGACAAAAATGAAATAACTCCATAAGACATAGAAGCAGCCCAACAGGATCCAAAATTCCATAAATTCATGGAAAAGATCTTAGAGCAAGACATGGAGAAATATCTTTTAATGTTGGTTGAATCAGGTGCCAAGCTTCAGAAAGACTTCAACATAAATAGCTTAAAAGAAGAACCTGGAATAAATGAAACCAAAATACCACAACCCATACAAGGTGTAGATCCTGTTGTTGCCTTAACAACCCAAATGCATAACTTACAACAACAAATACAAGACATGGCAAAAGGAAACACCAAAAGTTATGCATTACAAGACATTTGTCCTTATCCTTTTGACTCAATAGTAGACATGGTACCTTTACCTCGACACTGTGAATTTCCAAAGTATGACAAATACAATGGTAAAAGAGATCTGATTGATCACATATGTGAATTCAAAACCATGAGCCTAGAGTTTGCACAAGAGGAAACTTACCTCATGAGGTTATTTCCAAGAAGTTTAGGAGGGAAATGTATGGAATAGTTTTCCAAATTACAACCAGGAATACGAACCTTTGAATAACTTGTCAATAGGTTCATCTCCCAATATTATTTTAACATCCAACACGATGTCACGATAAACGATCTGTATAACATGAAAAAAACAAAGGGGAGACATTCTTGTCCTTTTTACAAAGATGGCAACAACTATTCGCTAGATATCCTCGCTCCATTCCTAAGGAAGAGAAAATGGAGTTGTTCATAGACAATTTGATGGACAAGATGAGTTACAGACTCAAATTACAATGTCCCCCTACATTCGAAAATGTGATAGAAAATGGCCTTAATATTGAAGAAGCATTGGTCAAAAGAGGGGTTATTAAAGATTACAACGACAAATCAAATAACACAAAATCCTCAAATCAATACCCAAACAATGACAAACCAAAATTTTGGAAAAAGAACAGAAATACGGGGACCAACAAAATGACAAATGATTTACAAAATACCAAACCAGTTTTCAACTTGAAAGCATCTACTTCAAAAAAAAATTGAAACAATGATCAAATTGTCAAGTCAAATGTCATTCAAAACAACGAAATCACAAAACCACAAACATACCAAAAATCATCAAACCAATGTAGGGTCACACCCTTAGTCCAAAAATTGGAATCAGGGATGAAAGAACTAGTCACAAGTGGTCTTATCACTACATAGAAAGCGAGATTCTGGGATCCAAAGGTCAAACCACCATGGTGGAATGATGCAGATTATTGCAACTTCCACAAGACTAATGATTGCATGGAGTTAAAACACATAGTTCAAGATCTGATTGAAAATAACAAGGTATATGTAGAGAGACACCAACACAATAATGATCATACAACCTTCAAGGAACCTTTACCTAACTATGACAAAGGAGCATCATCTTCTATGAACAACAAAGGTAAAAATATCAATCATGTCTACGATACCACCATCCTTTGTCTTACCGAAGTAGAGAATAATAATACCATTGGTCATCACATGGAAAAACACATAACCAATGACACTACCCCTTTGGATTTTCTCCCAAGCATACAAGTCTCTGAAAATCAAATAAATGTTTTGAAAATCAGAGAATGATAGGACTATCAACCAATAAATGTAATGACAAGGGGACAATCCAAGGTAGTCTTAAAGGGAGTTGCACCTAAAAATGCAACTCCACCTCCATCTCATTACAACATTGTCAATCAAATTCAAAACATTCCACCATAGATATCAATACTGGAACTCCTCAAACTATCACCATCACATAAGGAGGTTCTAGAGCAAGCACTAGTTGCCACTACGGTAAAAAAAATCTAGATGTTTTCCAATTCTAGGCTATAGTGGGATATTTGACTACACCGCATTGTTTATCATTCTCTAAACATGATGATGTGTCACTTAACCATCCCCATAACATCGGACTCCATATCGAAGTCTTGATCCACAATCATCGTGTCAAAAGGTTCTTAATAGATGGGGGAGCTGGTTTGAACATTTGCACTCTGAAGCTAATCTGTGCACTAGGGTATTTAGATAATGCTATTGATGCCCAAAGGAAAATTACAATAAAGGCATATGATGAGGAAGAGAGATCTTCTAAGGGACTGATTGTGTTACCCATTCAAGTGGGACCAATGATGAAACACATAGCATGCCAGGTACTGGAAAATGATTTAACTTACAACATACTCTTAGGACGTCCATGGAGTTCTCTAAATCATCCAAACCACATCTCCAATGCTCTAACTTACCCATCTGAGACTGGGTAAGTCAACCTCTCTAACGGAAAACATATGGTCTGCCTATAGGTCTATCATGTACTAGCAATGGTCGTGCAATGGAAAAATGCTCCCATGCCCAAACCTGTAGTAAATTCACTCATGCTAATAAACTGTGTCCTCCCAAATATACCACTAAGTGCAAATCATGATAAAGGTGGGATAGCATACACATCCCCCACACATATCTGGTCCCGTGCATGACCATGCTCTCAAGAATACAACCCCAACCCACATAGAATCCCTTTGACCTATGATCAGGATAAAGGAAGCCTCCAATGAATCTAGCTAGTACTAATGGTAGAGTAGCATAGGCGTCGACCATCATCCACCACCGAACACTCAATCTTGCAATATGATTATCCTGAAATACTTTACGAAGTGCATCTCTCCCACCAGCCTCATGTGAATCGTAAACTACGATCTCTCTGATAAAAGGTATTTGCAATATTCGCCACACATCCTCTGGTGTGACTGTCATCTCAACGGTGGGTAGATGGAAGGTTTTATGATCATTGTGACACTGCTCGGCTAAGGTAGTAAGGAGACCCCGATCAATCCTAATCTGGGGCATGTCAAGAAGAGTAGACAAACCACATCAAGAGATTATCTGAATCTCATCAGGAGTCAAATTTTGGATCAAATCAGCAGTCCATGGAAAATGCTCTCGTATCTAGAGGTTACCCAAAGGATCCTATCATCAAACAGTTTTACAAATCAGTGCACTATGTCAAAATTCAAAAGTTGATCTACTATCAGATCCAATCAAACTTTGGTATGAAATTTTTATCAAAATTCATGAACGAACATCGTCAAACCTCACCTATCATGAGGTTCATCAAAAAAATAAACTACCCTCACTTATCATGAGCATCATCACAAATGAGATTATTTCTTGCCTATCATGAGAGTACATCTTATTTATCATCGAAATCAGTCATTAGAGAATTTGGACTATCAAATCATACCAAACCGAAGAATGGACATAATCGAAATAGACAAAATCAAGTTTAAATGTGCCAAATATGCAAATCTGACAAGATGCACTAAAACAGGCATCCAAAGTGCTAAAAAATCAAAAGTGTTATTTCATCATTCAGATGTGCTAAAATAGGCATCCAAAGCACTAACAAACTAGAAGCGCTATTTCAACAATTTGATGCGCTATAATAGGTAACTGAAGTGCTAAAATTCTCGAGGTGCTATTTCATCACACCGATGCACTATAACAGTCTATCAAAGCGCTACTTTACTCAAAGTGCTATAATAGTCTATCAATGCGCCAAGTTATTACATCAATACGCTAGAACTTTCTAGGTGCTAAAATCAGGCATCAAAGCGCTAATTAAAACTATCTAAGGATTGATTCTACAAAGCGCTAAACTATCCTACGAAAGCGCTAAGGAAATTAATGAAAGCACTAATTCCTCAAAGCACTAAAACAAATAATGAAAGCGCAACACCAAAGTGCAAAGCACTACAATGCGACATTGATGCACTAAAACTACAAAAAGAATGCAAATGTGAAATAAGGCATGAAAACCAAGAATGCATAAATTACGAGGTGGATTACAGGTACGTATCGGAGGTCCATAGGCAGTCGGCCGTTGGTGACGTCGCACACGCTCGAACCAGTGGGTGTGGCAGGGGATCAACATCTTGCTCCAGGTGACTCAAATGTCTCTCTCACTAGGTTTTGAAAAGTCAAAAAAGTACACATGAGGGTGAAAATGGCATTTTTGACCTTATATAGGTTTTTCAAAAGGGATTTTTGAGGGGATTTATTTTCTTTTAATTAATTTTATTTATGAAATTAATTGTAATTCATCCATGGGCTAAATTTTCTTCATCAATGTCTGGAGATAAATTATTTCTTCATCAAATCTTCATCAAATCATCATGAAATTTTCAAAAATTTGAAAAATCCAAAAAAAAAACATAAAATCGTTAATTTATCTCCTGAAGGGGCATATTATCATCAAACATTTGAATATCAATATCTAGGGCACATCTGGGGTATACTAATTTGTTTTCGTCGATATTGGCAATAGCAACAAAATTTTCTTCGAAGCAATGTGTAAACACATCACTTCAAAGAGGGGAAAAATATATACACCTAAATTGGTCTGAAGAATCTGATTGATTAAATACAATTTATTTGATTAATTATCCTAAATTCCTCTACTATTGAATAAATAAAAATATTTATTTATATAGTTCACATTCACATTCACATTTAAATTATTCTAATTCTTCTATCATCTCATCTTAATTAAATAATCAAAATTAAATACTTTGTTTGATTTAATTATCATTTCCCTATTTTCTTCTATCACATCAATCTTAATTAATTAAATAAAGATCAAACACTTTATTGATTAATTACTATATTCTTCTATTTTTAAGTTAATAAAAAACTTCTATAGTTTGTTTTATTAAATTATTTATCCCTCTTTTTCTAATTTAAATAAATCAAAAATATTTAAATAAGAGCATAAAGAATATTCTTCTATATTTTCTCAAAACCCAATTAGATATCCTATGTCTAATTTATGTCAAAATTATGTCAAAATTAATTGATTCAAACTTCACAGGAAGATTTGGAGGCAAATTGGAGAGAAATTGGAAATCCATCTCTCAATCCTCTTCCATCAATCCTTCATATTCTCTTGCCTGTTGTTTTCATGGGTGGAGACAATTCCTAAAATCTTCTCAATCTCCTCCATCTCTCACCTTTCAATTCTCCAGATTGAATCCAAGCCTTTGTTTGTTGCCCCTGTGCAAAGCTGCTACCAGGAAATCTATAAATACAACTTCATTCAACAAAGAAAGGATCTAGATTATCAATTTTATGCAATCTTACTCTACAAGAAAGCATTCAATCATTCAAGCATTAGCATCATAGCTTTCTTTCATGATCATGGTTGTATTTAGTTTGTTGTAGCTTTCTTTTATTTGAATTCATGTCAAGTTTAGTAATCATCATATAGGATTAGTTTCTTGTATTTAGCATCCTTCTCATTCTTCATATTGTCATTTTAATAGTCGCATTGCTTACACGATCTGAGAGCCATAGTGGTTTAATAAATCTTTAGAGATAGAGAGCAATATGCCGCTCTCAAATGAATTTCTGGTTTTAATAGCTTAATTCGTGATTGAATTCTTTGATATAATGTCGTATTAAGAAGTGTTTCAGTTGTTTTACTCTTACATATTCCACACTTACACATATGATTAGAAAATCACTTGAACTCCGATATTTCACATATAATGTGTGCTCACTTTCACTCTTTTTGAAACCATTTTTTCTGAAAATAATTATCTATCCTACTATACGAGGCCCTAGGCACTTGCTTGAGCCCATAATGGGCCTTTTTTAACTTGTAGACGTTTTGGTCTTGTCCTACAACTCCATAACCAAGTGGTTGTTCTAAAAACACTTCTTCATTCAAATAACCATTCAAAAATGCTGATTTAACATCAAATTGATAAACTTTCCACTTGTGTTGAGTAGCTAATGATAAAAAAATAGCCCTGATGGTATCTAATCTAGCAATTGGAGAATAAGTTTCAGTGTAGTCAATACCTGGCTATTGAAAAAAACCCTTTGCCACCAATCTTGCTTTATGCCTTTGAATAGATCCATCAGCTTTACATTTAGTTTTGTAAATCCATTTTAGCCCAATAACATCTTTTTCAGGTGGAAGGTCAGCTAGTTCCCATGTTTCATTTTTATCAATTGAAGCAATTTCTTCATTCATGGCATTAATCCATACTTCATGTTTTATTGCCTCCTCAATTTTTCTTGGTTCAACTTGAATATGAGATAATAAAGCAAAATTTATAGTTGCAGCAAGACTAGTAGTGACTTCATTTTCTTTAAGACTTTTTACCTTTCTTGGAGGACTAGAGCTTGGACTAGATGGAGAAGCTTGGACTAGATGGAGAAGGTGGTATGTTTAGAGAGGATGGTGTTGTAGGAATTGAGCTATTGCTCAAACCATGAGAAGCTTGTACATCAAGTTCTAAATCAATGATCTTTTTCTTTTCCTTATTCAACTTTTTAGTCCATTACCAAGCTTCACTTTCAGCAAAGATAACATCTCTACTAACAATCAATTTTTCACTTACTAGATTATACAAATGATAACCCTTTGTTTCCTCACAATACCCAATGAAGATGCATTTCTCACTCTTGTCATCAAACTTTTTCCTTTTTTGTTTACATCTGTGAACATAAGTAATACATCCAAAAACTCTTAAGTGTGCAACCCCAAGTTTTTTCCCACACCATGCCTCATAAGGTGTCATATTTTTTACACTTTTGGTTGGACACGTATTCAACTAATAAACTGATGTAGCTACAACTTCAGCCCAAAAAGTATTTGGCAGACCCTTGGCTTTCAGCATGCTTCTAGCCATTTCCACTATGGTGCAATTTTTATGTTCAACAATTCCATTTTGTTGAGGAGTATAACTTGCAGTCAATTGCCTTTGAATTTTATTAGTTTTCCTAAAATCTTGAAACTCCTTAGAGGTGAATTCAACCCCTCTATCTAAACATAGCACTTTAATAGGACAACCAATTTTTTTTTCCACACTAGCCTTGAACTATTGAAACTTGCTAAGAGCTTCTGATTTTTCTTTAATGAAATAAACCCAAGTCCTTCTGCTGAAATCATCCAGAAAGATTAAGAAATCTTTATTCTTACTAAAAGACAATGCTTGCATTGGACCACAAATGTCAGTATGCACCAATTCAAAAGGCACTTTTTCTGTCCAAGCTCTTCCTACTAGAAAGGAATCTCGATGTTGTTTGCCAATAATGCAACCCTCACATACTTCATCATCATTAGAGATGAATGGTAGACCTTTCACCATATTCTTTTGAGAGAGTAATTTAAGTCCTCTAAAATTTAAATGCCCATATCTAGTGTGCTAGAACCAAGATTGGTCATTATAATTGATTCTAAGGACTAGAGTTTAACTATATGCAAGTGTTAAAGGAAATATCCTATTATGCAACATACCAAATTTTGCAACTATTTGATTCTTTTTCTTTTTGTCACAAATGACACATTCATTGTTGTCAAATGTTGTTGAATAACCCTTTTCAACAAGTTGTCTTATGCTCAACAAGTTGTGTGCTAGCCTAGGAACATACAAAACATCACTGGTATACCTTTCTTGGCCTTGCTTTTCTTTGACAACAATAGTTTCTTTACCTGCAACTTCAAATTCTTTATCATCACCAAGTCTCACCTATGTTTTAAAGGACTCATTCATAGTTACAAAAATATTTTTATTTCCTGTCATGTGGCTACCACAGCCACTATCCAAAAGCCATACTTTTTCTGAGCCTTCCTTTATGGCATTGCAAGCAAGGAACAAGCTAGTATCTGACTGTCCTTCTTTTTCTTTAGAAAATGGTGCATGTTGTTTGTTCTTTTTCTAGAAATCTCTTTCATAATCCCAAACTTTTTGCAATAGTGGCACTGTACATGTTATTTATCATAACTTGAATTGCCTTTTTGACCATCACTTGAGTTTCTTCCTCCAAAATAATTTCTACTTTTCCCAGCACTAGTGCCTCTATTGAAATAATTGGTTCTTCCTCTAAACTTCCCTGCATTCCTATGAGATGTCTCTTTTGATCCTTTTTCCTTTTTCTTTGAGATACTTATCTTAGTTTGGAAGGCCTGTTCAACTATTTTTTTAACAGACCTATTTAATCTTTGTTCATGGGTTTGAAGAGACCCCATAAGCTCATTTACAAAGAGAAGAGCTAAATCTTTTGACTCTTCAATAGAAATCACTACATGATCAAATCTGGGAGGGAGACATCTTAAGATTTTTTCCACAATCTTTTGATCTACCAGAATTTCCCCATAAGATCTAATCTGATTGATTAGACCCTTAACCCAAGTAAAGAACTCCTGCATAGATTATGACTCTTTCATAATCAAGTTTTCAAAGTCTCTTCTAGGCATTTGAAGTTTAATTGTTTTCACTTTATCTATTCCTTGATAAAAATTCTGCAAAAAATCCCAGGCTTGTTTAGATTTAGTAATTACAACAATTCTAGGAAAAATTTACTCATGTACAACTTGTTGAATAACAAATGGGGCTTTTGAATCTTTTTTCTTATTTTCCTTTAATTGATCTCTCTGTGCTTGAGTTAAGGTTGCAAGAGCTCAAGCATCTGCAGGCTTTGTAAACCCTTGTTCTATCAACTCCCACAAATCTTGAGATATGAATAAGGTTCTCACTTTTATACTCCAAAAATCATAATTTTCTCCTTCAAACACATGGGTTTGAGGCTGGGTTAAACTTAAACCATTAGCAACCATTCTTAATTTGCAATTCACTCAAACTCCACACCCACTTTTCCACTTCTTTGTTTAGAATAAACTCGCCTAAATTTTGTTGACTACTCTCAAACTACCATGCTCTGATACCACTATTGGTTTTAGGAGGAGAATCCACTTCCAGGTATATAAGATTTCAACACAACCATTTCATAAACAAAGTGGATTTTTAATATGTAGAACAAAAAACAAAGCATTTCATTTCTTCAGCAATATCAAACCATTGATTTATTGCAAAACATTAAAATAGGTGTTACACTACTCATTGAATTTTCAAACAATATTGCTAACAAACCACTGATATGAAAATAACTACACTTACCAGATATATTGCACAGTCGAGTGAGAAACATCACACTCCATTATATTAACATATTTGTCTTGCAGAAACTTTAACATAAAACAGTGCTTAAAGAGATTATGAACAGTACAATGATATTTTAGTATAGAAGACTTGTTTCTACCAGCATATGGTCATAGACAGCAGCACAACATACATCCTACAGGAGCCTGTTCACCTGCACAGAGCATAACTACTTCCACCCAAAAATGAAATTTCTATAGTATAAAACCCCTATTTTCCTATAGTTACATGGAGCTTTAGGGGAAAACCTATTACAAATGTCATGTACATTATAGGTGTCAATTTTTTTCTTAAATCACCGTATTTACATCCCTCATATACATTAAACATTTGGGTGAAAAGAGGACAACAAAAATATTAACTGGCAACCAAACTTGGGCAATACAAACTATAATGTATCTTCCTCAACCTATTGTGCTGGCTGAACCAGGCCTGGAATTTGATGGCCACTCCTACCTGTCATATGATTTTTTTTTTATGGTTTGTTCATTTAAATTTTTGTCACTTTACATTTTATGAAAAAAATTAACTGTCAAAAATATTTAAATATTAATTTCAAATTTATTCAGAAATAACTATATAAAATTAAAAATAGTTTAATCCTTATTCAACTCATTACCTAAAATTTCAACTTGCTCACCCATAAAACACAAATGTTGTATTATCTTGAAAAAAATCGAATTTCGATAATCTGTAAAAAAAATGCTATAAATTAAGGATGTTGAATTTTTTTTATAGTTTAATCCTTAAATTCATCTATCTAAAAACATAAATTATTTGTAATGTTCACCAATAAACACAAATATTGTATTATTTTGAAAAAAATCAAAGATTGAATCACTTTAAACAAAATATTATAAAATAAATGCTATTGAAAAAATAATGAAAATTTGTATTATGTTATTCATATAGATATTCTATTTATATTAAAAAATGTAAAACTCTTAGACTTATTGTTACAATTCACAAGAAGTTTCTAAATTCATATAGAAAATAAATGTTATTAAAATATTCAAAAAGTTAAATAAATAATTATATTCTATTTTGAAAAGATTGTGTATTAATATATATTTTTATAATAAATATTATAAATCATATATATTAATATAAAATGAAATTAGAAAAATTTATTCTAATTTTAAAATATTACAATAATTTTTTAAGATTTTAATAATAATTTTAAGTGTCATATTTACGGTTATATAAAATATAGCAAATCAAATGATACGGTCTAATAAATTTTTAGGTTGTAACATACGATCCAAAATGCAAAAAAGGTCAAATAGACCATCAAATTCCAGGCCTGGCTGAACTCAATCCAAATGCCAAGAAGAAAAAGAAAACCCTGTTCAGCTGAGAGAAAGAGGAAGTCGGCAGAGATGGATATAGAACCTGTAGCTAATAATGAAAAAAACCGCGCTGAAGGGCAATAACCATAAAGCAGAATACTCCCTTATACATCTCTGTAAATCTCTCATAAAAATAAAAAACCTACCCTGAAGATCCCCTAATCATCAGTACAGCAGTTCAACTTATCATTCGCCCAAAATCACCAATAGAGACAAAATGTGAAGATCCCAAAAAGCAATTCACCATTATTATCTATTGACTATCCATAAAAAAAGAAGAAACATCTTCAACAAATACTTAGTGAAGCTGACCAGTGGATCAGATCTATGCGAAAAAGAAGCATTCCAGTTTTCAGCTGGAAAATCCACAGTATCTGAGAAAAAAATCCAAATACTGTCATTTTCAATCACAACGGTGGGATTACTTTATGGACGGCCTAATGGACGGCCTATAGCTTGACTTGAAGCAGCCGGATGCAAAATTTCAAGTTGTACACTCATGGTACAGTATTGGTTCTGTTTTCAAATCAGATGGAGAGTTTCAACATCACAGACCTGTTGGGACATTTCAGACCACTACATATTAAGGCGGAGGCGGAGCGCTCTGACTCCAATTACGGCATTCTTTGACGTTCGCTACATATTATTAGGGTAAGTGCAAAATGATGTTAGGAGCGCAGATATAGGAAGATAGATTCTCTGGCATAGAAGCTTTTCACTGTCTCTGTCACGAGGACGTCTATGCTTGGCCTTTCTACGTGGCAGTTGAAAGTGAAGTTTCGGAAGAAGCGGAAGAAGGATAGGTAGAGCTTGATTGATTCTCCTTACATTCTTTCAATGGCTTTCTATTTTTGACATTATTTTCATGTTTTTAAACAAAACATTATAATAGAAGAAACAAAATCAGCAAAGAGTTGGAAAACAACGGGAAGTAGTTTGTTGGGGTTTGTTGTTGTTTTTCGTTGTTTTGGTTTAAGGTGGTTTTGGATTCTTTCCGTGGGTCCCATAGACTGGTTGGTCTCATGGACGTTATTAAAATCAATCAATCAATCAAATGGTCATGTAAACTGCAACATGCTCCCACTCTCTTGAGATAGACTTCACTCCAAAGGAGGGGTCAATAGTGGGTCCGGGTTTAATAGTGAGGATAGAAGCACTCTGGGGTAGATCTAAAAGTGAAGCACTTTAATATTCAATTGTGGAACAATCTTTATTCATAAAGTACAAAAAAGTACAAATCATGTCATGCTACATCAGCATTCCACTATCGTTCTCACTTTGTTTTTGGACCTTTTTGGACACCTCAACAAAAAGCATGCTGATGTGGCATCATATTTGATGACATGGCTTTGAAACTTCAATTATAAGTAGGAGACTTGCCAAATAAGTTGTACAAATTTGGGAGTTATTTGAAATTTCCACATAAGACTCCGAGAAGCTTGAAGTTAGGGTGGCCCACTATAGACCACTCTCCCTTATATGAATAGGTTTTTTATCTTAGTTTCGTAGTCTTTTCATGATGTTCACATAAATGTTTGAAATGTTTTTGAACTTAGTAGTTTCAGATTTTTACTATTATGGATTAGATTTTTATTTTTTATCTATTATCAAGAAGATATAAATTTTTAAAGAAGATTGTAGACAATGCTTCTTAATAGAATGGAAAACAAGAAAATATGTTTTTAAAAATTCATGTAAACTACAACATGTTCCTACTTTATATTCGAGGGTGGACTTCATTATAAAGTTAGTCATATATATGATTTAGATCAATGCACGTAAATGATTAAATAGTAATTTTTAAAAAAATATTAAAGTTAAATTGTTGGATAGTAAATTTTAAATTTCATTAATTTTTAGTAATATATTTTAGTTAGGTTTTGTAAAAAGAGAATTATAAAAAACATTAGAAATCAATAATTAATATTATTTATTCTAATCCCATCTAAATCTTGAATAAAGTGTGAAGTGGATATGTTCTTGATTTTAATGTTTTAATGCTGGTTGTTCATTCGCACAACATGTACTTGCATAAATTTGATATTGAGATTTATGTTCAGTGATGGATTTGTGTTAAGTATAAAAAGTGATCATAGATTTAAGTAGGATAACGAAGATTATTTCCTTTTCACTTGACTCAACATTAAACATAAATTGACTAGGGTTTGATGATTAACTTGCTGCCACAAGGGAGAGTCGACCTCCTAGGATTTATGTTTGTTTTTGAGTTGTGGGGATAATAAATTTGATGTGTGATTTGACAAAGCCTATTTGACATACAACTCTAGATTTGAAAATATAATTTATTGCACAAATGAAAATGGAAAGTTACAAAACAACTTCAAATTTGAAGTTGAGACACAAAGAGGAACATATGATGAAAATTTGGGGCTGAAATGGATAGTCTAGGGTGTGGAGCACCTTAGACTGGGCTCCTCTTTTTTTAGATATGAAAGCTCTAAACTATGGATTAAGGTCCACACTCTGTCTTTTGTGACTACCGCCTTCTAAAACCTCCAGATCCGACCTACACAGACAAAAATTAGGGGAAAAGGTTGTGTTGTATAGGGGCTTGCATAAGTCAAACCTTATTTTTGTATTTCTATCTCCACATATAGCGATTGATGATGATCAAGAGGGCATACCCTAGGTGAAGTAGAGGCCAAAACAATAAGAATTGAAAAAAAATGACAAATGATGATGTTACCTTGATGTGAAAAACCATCGAAGAAGAGATTCCTCACACAAGTTGATTCATGTTGAGGATGGATGCCTTGATTGGTTGATAAACCTATAAAAGGTTAGCTCATACAACATAATGGATTGTTGTAACTAGCATGTAGAAGATAACTCAATACATCTTCATGATTGGGCATGATTGATCATAATAGCTCCTTGCACATAAATTGCTTCATTATTCTTAATTTCTTAAAAACTTGAACTTCATTGATGAAAGCGATGTAATAATGCTACTAATTTTGTAACTAATTTTAGGATCTTCAATTTGCTCAATAATATTTTTTTGGATATAAATGGTGAAAATACTATGTATTTATATGTAATTATTCTAATTTCCCAAATTTAATCAAATACTGATGGTTGACAAATGAAATTGAAAATTCTAATAATAAATTATCGACAACATCATACTCAAATTTGTAGCCAAAAGTGTTGGTATAAGGCATGAGGCTCCCTAGACTAGATTCTTTCTTTTCGGGGCTATAAGCATTGGAGGAAAAAATTTAAATGCATAATTTGATTTCCCATATTTAATTTTACAAAGATGTTTATAAAATGGGTAATTAAATGCATAATTGGGTCCAAACACATAGGGGTCAGCAAAACCTTAGCCCTCACTTTAGTGAGAATATGAACTTACACTCAGATTCACACATAAAGTAAGAATATGTCAAGAGGGGCTCAATTATCCAAATATTGAGGAGATAAGATGAATTTGAATATAGGGGATGCACTAGTTCCTAGGATTCAAGATCCTATGGCAAGACAACATGAGGAAAAAGGAACACACATATATGAGATGTAATGTAGTATGACAAACACAAAACATAAGCAATGAAGTCACATAAAAAACATAACATAATGTAAACATAACATGAAGTAACAAAGTAAAAAGTAGACACTATGCAAACACATAAAAATCATAAGACATATAATAATCACAAATTAAAAACACAAAGTTAGTACTAAAAGAATTTGAATTGGTAACACAAAGAGACCCCAGTTTTAAATTTGTCTCAAATATAAAATGTCATATGTTGAATGTGTTGTATAGATAAAATGGTGCTCTCATAGGGATGTAATATCACTCATGAAACACATGGCTCCACTGGAAAGAAAAATATTTTATATTAGGTGGCCATGTAAAAGCGCTCATGTTCATAGACCAATAGTCTTTGTTATGCTAAATCCATGGACTATTTTTCCAATCATGCTTTAGGGAGCACACAAAGGTTTAATATCACAAGGATGAATCAATGCTCAATGCCATAGGGGATGAATTCATAACCGTGCCTCAGGGGGCATAGTAAATAACACTACCAACAAAGGGATATGTCAATAAGTTAAACACAAAAGATGTTTATGAAATGGATAGGATTAATATGCTCACCCTTAAAATGTCAAAATACTTGCTATGTTTGTATTTTAAGGAATAAAATGGGAAGAAGAGATTCTTGACAAGAATACACACCTCCAAAACTAGTTATCCATGCCCCCCAAGCATAAAGATAAAAACAACCATACAAGGGATTATCATGTTGCTACCATATAAATAAATATGGTTGTACTTAAGATTGTACCACCATGAATGACCATGAGAAACAATATGAAGCTACAAATACCACATAGTGAGGAGCAACACTATAGAATAAAGATCATTATTGTTTAGAGTGATTAGGTGTATCAATACTTGGAACAACCCTAATCATTAAGTTATTATTTTAGAATCATAATTTGTCACCCTTGATAATTTCATAGTGGATTTTTCTCCCTCCTATATGCATGGACCTAATTGTACACCTAATGTCCAAAATTATGTATTCCATGGCCCATTTGAACATTTATCAAGAAAACCCATGTACAAAACCAAGGGAAAAATTTAATAATTTTCTCTCGACACTTTACAACTTGCAAAAGAAGGTTGGGACAAAGTTGCCCTAGGTGAGTTGGTCCCCCTATTTCTCCTCAAATTTTTTAATTTTAATTTCAAATGTCAAATTTTGGCTATCGAGATTTAATTTTTAGGAAATTAGATTAATTGCATATAAATGCCTAGTCATTGCATCATTTTGAAATCCAATAAGAAAGAATTGGAAATTAAGAGCATTATCAAGTAATTATTATCAAGTCAAGAGTATTCAAGAGCATATTTATTTCAAAATTTCAATATTGAAGCATCATGCCAAGTTTTATGTGATTTTTCTCATGCTTATGCTATCATTTTGTTTGTAAGGACTAACACTTCTAGGTCTTCCAAGCAATCAAGCTAATTTTTAATCAAGCCTTGAGGTGATGTGCATGAATTCAATCCTTCAAGGAAATCAAATTTGAGTGGTGATTTGTAGTCCATTGTTGATTCATCATTCATTTATCATTTAGCCTCTATCCCTCAAAAGGATAAATTCTCTTTCATCGACTTTTCCATTGCGGAGGTGGAAACACCAACATGAGGTTTGACTGAGGCAAGCCCCTATATGGCACAACCCTTCCTCTCTCTTTGAATGTGTAGATTACAGATCTAAATAATATAAAGGAATATTGAAGACCATTTATTCATTATTGTATTCAAACCCTATAACTTGATAAGGTATGGAAAATTAGTTATCTCAACAACCAATGAAGATCTGATAGTGGGATTTGAAAGGAAGAAGGATTGGATTAGACTCCTAAGGATTGTGAAAATAGATTTCAAATTTATTCACTATGAGATTGGCACCCTAGGTGACTTATTCCAACAAAATCAACTCCAAATTTGTATGACAAGTGCACAAAACTCTACCCTTTTCATATCTATTGTTGAAATTCACTTTTGCATTTTTTATGTTACTAAAAAGTTATATTTACAAATTAGGTCACATAGTTTCATCAAGTTAAAAAAATCAAATAAATTCCAATCAATTTTCAAGGCTGATTGACTCACCTTTAGGGTTGAAAGTCAATTTAATCCTTTTGTTTATTTTCACATCCTAATGTTCTTTGAAAAAAAATAATCTTAGTGATCTATACATTAGACCTAGGATCCCTTTTTTAACTAAAAAAAATTATTTTATTATTCAAGGCTTGAGATTCATTGTGGAATGACCATGCATTCGATGATATGCACAAAATGATTTATTTCTATAAAATTTATTTTGTGTTGGAGGAGGAAGAGTAATCAAGAGGGCTTTGATAAGCCTTGTCAAAATATAATTTTTATTTGATAAAGGTGTGGAAGACACATTTTTATCTTGTGAAGAAAATCTTTCTCTCTTGCCACATGATTTTTTAAATATAGGAGGTAATTGAGTATGATATATAGATCAAGGAGAAGGTTGTAAACCTAAAACGCTTTTAGAAATGTATCATATAGACTTCACCACATAGAGAAAGTGGGTATAATGTGTGTGAACTTCCTCCATTGAGGGAAAGTTGGTAGATGAAGTCTTGAGAGAAGCATCTTCTAATGTCTTCGTAGGGTAGAGGATGGTAAGTGCAAAATTTTGTTGCAGGGAGTACCTATAGTTGTAGAGGGCATTGTATTTATAAATTATGTGTGTAGGTTGCAGAAGTTACAAATTATAGTAGTGAGTGAGATGTCTTCAAATAAGAGGATGAGATAGGTCATGAAGAGACCTATGAGAATTTTGTTTGTGGAATAGCGAGAAAGAAGGTTTTCAAATTTTGTTTATGAAGAGATGTTGAAAGTCTAGGAAAGGTTGGATGCCCTTGAAGGTGGGAAAAACAAGGAAGTTGAAATAGATGAAAAAAAGTATGAGAAAGAACCATGTGTAGGTGGTTTGATGAAGGCTCAAAATTGTGAAGTAGAATGGCACACAAAGAGGATAGAGTGTTAAATACTAAGGAAGAAAATGAATATTGGATTGAATGTGAGAAAGTGGATGTCTCTCATAAGGTAGAGAGAACCAAGGAGAAGAATGTTCTCTTGAAAGAGGATAGTCAAAATAGGAGAAGAGAGAAAGGGTGTTGTAGCCCTTTGGTAAGGGTTGAATGTAAGGATGAACATGTGGAGGCAGCCCACACAAGTGGAGAGGATAATGAGGCATAGGTTGCAGCAATAGCAAGTGGATGGAGTGAATTAAATCTAGTAGATGAAGGATTTTTTTTAATTTTAAATTGTGAAGATCAGTGGTCCAAATTTTAATGAAGAGGTTGAAGAGGACAAGGATGTCACCTTGTTGAAAGAAGAGATGAGGAGAATCAATAAATTTTTGATAACTAAAAATGAAAATTTGATGGAGAAGAAGAAATTTGTTGCACCAAGAGAAGATGGTGACAATGAAGATCCTTTGGAGGTTCATAATTTTTATAACCACTTTTGCAATGTTTTATTTTTAGGAAACAAAGAAATTGCAGCAAGTTGTCAAGTCTATGATAATGAAGAAGGAATCCTCATACAAGAGGATAGGAAGGATGGAGAAAATAAAAATTTTGTAGCTGTAACATGTCATTTTAAAAGTAAGAAAGAGGTAAAACATGAAATTGCAGTAGAGTTTGATCTATTGAAGGACATAGAAAACTTGCAAAGTGTTAGAAAATGATGTCTAGAAGAGCACATAGAGTGGATGACTAATGAGAATATTGACAAGTATAGTAGCAAAAAAAGGAGTGCAAGAATAATTTTTCCTTTGGAGGACATAAATATGATGAAGGTGATGAATGGTGAAGATAGTTTTTGTTTAGATGAATGTGAAAAGACTAAAGTTGCAAAGGTAAATTTTGATTGCAGTAATTGTGAAGAATGTGTTAATTTGCATTCATTTTATTTTGATAAATTAGAAAGTATGTAGGTTTTGAAGGTTGAGGTGCAACCCAAAAAAAGGCACTACATTAGTATGTCAAGAAGAGATATTGAAGAGAAATAATTTTTTGGACGAGGATGAATTTTGGTTGGTTGATTCCTACAAAAGAGGAAGATAAGAATGAAATTTGGTGGAGGTGGTTTGGCTATTGTGGGTTGGATCCCACAATATTAAAGAAGAGTGCAAGTTGTAATTGGTGGAGGATGTTGAATTATGGTGGAGTAGATTCCACATTAAGAAAGAGGAGTGTCGAGAAAAGTTGTTGGAGGAAGATGGTGAATGTTCCAGCTAAGTGTTGGAAAAGGTAGAAAAAGAACTTATAGAGGGTACCAATCATGTGCATGGGAGTGTGTTGAAAGTTGTTTGAAACTTGAAAGAGTAACTTTCTACTACTTGACTCCATTTTGTGAGCCCAAACTCATAAAATTCCTACTCAACATGTCTGATGTAGGAGCATTCGGGTGCACTCATAATCAACATCAACCAAAAATATAATTTTATCTCAGTTTCTATTTGATTATTTATTTTATTTTGGTGTTTGTAGGCATGGTAAAATTTTAATGATATTGTTGTCACAAATTTTTAAAAATGTCAAGTGAGTTCCTATGCATAGCATAGGAAACTCAAATTTATTATCTCTTGTTCTTTATTGGATTCATGTGTCCAACGATTGAATTGTTTAATATTTGTATTTTATAAAAAAAATCAAAGTTGCTAGGCAAGGAGACATCATTTTTTTTTAAAAGAAGGAAAATAAAAATCAATTTGAAAAAAAAAAGAAATAAATTCTTCATGGAATTCTTTTGACATTTTGGGGAAATGGAAAGGCTTTGGAGAAATACACATCCTTGAAGAAAAGAGGGAAAAGGAAAAAATAATGGGGGAGTCTGTATAGTGGAAAAAACAAGAGAAGAGGCAACCAAGGATGAAGGAAGGAATTTTGAGAGGAGATGAGTTTTGAAAGAGAAGTATGCAAATTAAGATAAGGTAAAGATGAGGTTGTAAATCATTAAAAAAAAGAAAAAAAATTGAGACATAATTGGAAGTGGCTAGAAGAGTAAGAATTTCAAATTGCAAATTATATTTTTCCTGTACACTAAAAAAAAAAATAACTTGAATTTGTTTTCTTTAATTATCTGAAATGAGAAGATGAATAGTGGAGAGTAAATTTGTTATGGTTTATTTCTTGTGGGAAAATTAATTGAATTATAAATTAAGTTTCAATGGAAGTAGGAAGTTAATGCTTGGAATTTTCAATTCATTACGTTAATTAAATTGCCACTTTATTTGTGGAATGTTGAAATAGATTTTTAAATTGACAAATGAAATTGTCAGTGTAAGTAAAGTTGGCTAAGAAATTTGACAGTGTAATAAGGCTCTCAAGTTCAAACTACATAAGCTATTATGGTTGTTTGTATTTATGTCAATATAACACAAGCACATTATAACATGTGAATATTATAATGCAAGTATGTTAGTGATTTAATATATCAAATCTAATTGTGCTCATATTTAATACATGACCAATCCTTAATGCACTTGTTTCATAACATAACCACATTATATTCTCTATAACATAAACATATTATCTTTAATTTCACCTTTAAAATATTTGTTGGTCACTTTTAGCCCCTAATTTTTTATACATACCTATTAAAAATATTTTTAAAAATTCAATAATTCTTGTTGAGTACAATCTTTCCAAATATTTTCTCTACAACAAACATATATAAATTAAAATTATAATATAACTATCAATCACATACCTACTAATTCAATGAAATAATATCCTCAATTTTCTATTATTTCTTCTATCTACTTCTATTTGTGAGTTTCCTCCATTAATTACATAAGTTCAATGTTGAAATTCATAATTCGTGGTTTCCTCTTCTTCCAATTATGTAAACACTTGATGTGCATGCATTTATATGGAAATGAATGATTTTCTACTAGATTCACTATGTTTTTCATAGAACTTCGTGTTAAAGAGGGTGAGATTGATAATTAGGAGGTATTTTCTAGAGTGACAAATTTTTCAATCATCTATTTGTCTTTTTATTTTTCAAAGGATTAAATTCAAAATAGATGACTCACATACATGTTTATAAATGTACAAAAGGATGATTCCCCTAAACTAACTTGTTGGAAATCTTATAGATGTAATGAACGTCAAAGATGATATGTTCATATAGGGTGGAGGGATAATAAGGATTTATTGGAGAAAATTAGATATGTTATGAAGGTTAAAGGAATAGGAGATACTTGTGAATATAAATATGTTGGATATAGATTATAGTTTATGGTTACAATGTATATCTAAACTAGTAATTTATTTTAAATTTTAAATTATTTTTTAAATATGAAACATAGAAAAATAGGGATTTTCAAAATGGGGTGATTGAATATGTGATGCACCTATCTTCCTTATTTCATTAGGAAATGAGATCCCCCAATGGTAGGATTTAATTTCAACCCTAGGTGAGTCAACCCTATTGGAGATCTTACAAATTTCTGTATGACAAGACGAGGTAAAAATTTCCTAAACAACACTAAGTTGGGGAGAAAAAATAAAAATAGTAAATAAGATCAATTATGCAATATAAAATTGGATCATCAATTTAAAGCATAAAACAATAAAAAACAATAGACTTCTAGAAGATCTAAGAAGGGTAAGTTGATGTGTACCAATCACCAAAATCTATTGTTGATTATCCTCCTCGAATATATTCACCTTAGGGCGAATGGGTCCTACTATGGGGGTCCAAAATTTTATTTCATAGTCCTCTACTCCTAGATATTCCATCTTGATTTATTCAAACATCATTTTCAGAAAGTCAGAATTAAATTTTGCAAATAAGATTTTGTGTCATGACAACTTTGATGAAAACTTTGACAACTTTGCAAAAATGCTCTTTTGATCCAATTTCAGTCCTTCACCTACAAATCTTCTCATGCAAAGAAAAGGAAAAATGTTTGTTTCTGGGTGAATAGGGGGTTTCCTTGGTCAAACCCTATTTGGTAATTAAATCTTGAAATAAAATGAAACATGAATGGAAGGCATGATGAATGGACAATGCTATGTTGTAGCTCACCAAACCCATGAATTGAGATCATTAGAGGACTAAATTTTAATGTGAATCTCTCTAAGGTCTTGATACTACATGAAATGGCTTGATTGGATGTTGATCTTGATGTTTGAATGCTTGAAACCTACATCACAATGTTAGCTCCAAAAACATGCATAGATGCAAATAAATTTGGCATGATGCTTGAGATCTTTAATGTTGATGTACAAGGCTAATAAATTTTTTCTTAAACACTTTTGATAATAATATTTTATCTTGTGAAGTCTCCCAAAAATTTCTAGCTTACTTCTAGATATTGAATTGATAAAATAGGTCTTGTATTTATAGGTAATTTTTTGATTTCTTGACAATTAAACATCAAAGGCCGACAATTGCAATTTGAATTTGAATCATAAAAATTCCACCAAAAACATATTAAAATTTGAGATTCTCAACTTAAGGAGGACGCATTTTCCCTTGGGTGAATGAGTCTTATGACCTAAATCAAGGACACTCAATTTCCAAGGCAATTTAATTAATGTTTGTAATTTTATAATACATGTTTCCCTTTTAGAAAATGAGACTAATTAAGCTTTTAAATGCATAATTGGGCCAATTAGAGGCTTAATTGAAAGTAAAATTAATTTAAGGGACCCAAACATAGAGTGAAAATGCAAAGGTGCACATTTTTCTACACTACATTTAGCTCCAAATTTAGTGAGAGGATGAGCCATATGCTTAAACTCGCACTAAAGTAGACAAATAAGTGACAAGAGGGGTCCAAGTGTACAAATGTTAGTGAGATAGGATGACAAAGATCAAGGAGCTTGCACAAGCCCCCAAGATCAAGATCCCATGGGAAACCAACATAAGCACAAAGGAACACACATATACATATGATATACATCAGCAAGACAAGATACACAATCATACAATGCCAAAATTGATGCAAAAAGAGAAAGGGTGGATCAAGCCTTGACTGTTTGTCCAGTAGGTATGGATCAAGACTTAATTTTTTTTCCAAAAAATTTTCATAAGTGGAAGCCTAATGTCAACTATGCAAATAAAATATACTCTCATGGGCTAGTGAAATCCATTGTCCACTAGGTGAGCCCCAAGAAGGTGGTTGATGGGAGATTCATGTTAGGTCTACAAGATCCCATATGTTAACCATACCAAAAGTTATACCTCCTAATAAATTTTATAAGGCACCACAAAAAAATGTCACAAGGCTAGCAAGTTGCATTATGCTAGGCATTCATGAAAACAAAGGCTCCACTGGAAAGCAATTTGTGTTATGATTGGTGGCCATTTAAATACAATACCTGATGGGATATTCAAAGTGGTATTTCTTAGTTCATGAAAGGTCTCACCTTAGTGAACATCGTGCCTGACATCACCAAGAGAGGACTAGTCAAGGGTAAAAGATTTGCAACTTAGGGAATGTAAGCCATAGCATCACCACTAAGAGGAATGTCCTATGCTGGAAGGAAGGTCATGCTCTTGAGGAACATCAAACCCAATGTCACCACCAAGAAGACCACACTTTTAAGAAAATAATGAGCGGGGATGCATAGCCCCCACTTTAAAGAAATTGCTAAACACCATGCTATGAGAAATTACTTTAAAGTAGAAGAAAATAAATGTGAATACATGAGATTTTTATTTGGAAAGACCTATGCCAAACATATGTTTCCAAGATAGAGCTACGCCATGGAAATGACCCCCATATCTAATCCTAAGATAACACATAAGGGATCCATGGATTTAGGGTTGGCATATGTCTTTGCTACGGTGATATAATTGAGCTCAAAAATTTCATTATTCTCCAAATGACTCATGGAACAACAAGCACAAAGGAATAATGACACATAGAGAGAGAAAATAAAGAAATTATTTTGGGTCAACATGGAAGAGACCTAAATGTCTCGACGCCTTGCAACATCCCCAAAGGAAAACACAAGACAAAAGATAAAGGTGTACGACATATAGAAGAATGTAGATACAAATAAAAGAATGTCATGATAGTTTTGATTCCTTTGTATTCTTACACCAATGGAGTGACAAGAGTCATCCAAAGTAGGCTCACAAACATATAAAGACACGCCAAGCAATATTGTATAGGTGATCACATTATGCACATGGAATAAAAAAGAACATGAAAGGAAGACAAAGAAAAGACAAGTATGGCACATGCGAGTCAACCTATAGAAGGTCATCCACATATGAATCTTGATCATCATAAAAAAAATGTGAACTAGCCAAAGGGACAATGACAAGTGTCAAACTAGGACAATGCTATCTAACTCATTTCTCCCACTAACTATAGGACAAGGATGAGGCAAGGTAGGTGATGATAATGTGATCCTTGCAATATAGACATGTTTTTCAATCAATGTAAAACATGTAATAGTGAGTATGCTATGATTATACAACTATCACATGGAAAGGAGCAAAGAAATCAATTTCTAAGAGATTATACGATCATATTCATGTGAAAACAGTTCAAATTTTTTAATGATTCTCTTTAAGGAATTACACTCATTAGTACTATGTCCAAGAGTTCTATGATATATTGAAAATGAGAAATGTTTGTACTTTTTCCTTTTTTATTTTCCTCGATAGGTGGAAATGTTATAAGTCCTTGATTAAGGAGTGTGTGTAAATATTTTTCATTCTCACACATAAGATAAGAAATTTCAACTTCTTGAGTTTATAAGGCCTTTTTCTTTTGCTTGATTGGGAAACTTGTTGAGGTGGAGGTGGAGGTGAAGTAGCTAAGTTAATTCCATCATACTTATGAGTCATCAATTGGTCTCTTGATATGATCTTGTGAAAGAGAACACCTTTTCCCTTAGGCGATGTGCAAGGTGGGAGATCTTGATATCCTAACCCTTTGGTATCCTCAGATGGTATTTTCTCTAAATTTTTATGGATTTTATGCTAATTTGTTATGTCATATCCATTTTTGTTTATGATCTTAAATCCTTGACAATACCTCTCTTCTAAGTTAATGGGTGTATTAGTAACTCGATGATCATAAGATAGAAGAGTATCATTATTGTCATTATTAACAAGTTCATGTTAATGATTGATGGTTGAGGATTTCCTTGTGCTTAAATTTCAGGTTGTAAGAGGTTGAACATATTAAATGATGGAATTTTATAATCGGTGTTTGCATGGATGGATAAAAGGGTGCATTTTTCTCAAGATTGTGTGGGGAGTCTTGCATGAATTGTTGCATGCTATCTTCATCTTGACCTACTGTTTTCACTTCATGGGGACATTAATTAGGAGGTGAAGACTCATTAATAGGCTCAATTGCATTAGGGTAATCACTAAACACACAACTTGAAACATCTACCAAAGATCTCAAGGACCTCCATATATTACCCATACATATGTCCATGATGAAATTTAATGCAAAGTTTTAGATCTGATATATGAAGTTTTTTCTAATTTTTGAATGCAAGATATTGAAAATGATATGTTTTTAACACCAATTTTGATTTCAAACAATGCATTTGATTTGACCAATTGAACATAATGAAAGGACGTATAGAATTATCTAATTTCTGAAACTGAAACACAAATTTAACAACAAAAGAAAACAAAGAAAAAAGACCAAAAATTATTGCCCAAAAATTTGAAACAACACCTATAAAATGAATTGTTCACCCTAGGGTGAATGGTTGCTAGGTCAAGGTTTTGAAAAATGAAAGTTAATGTTTGAATTCCCAATTTTAGGTTGCAGACTATGGTTTCAGTGACACAATTTTTTAGATTTGGGTGTCCTAATGCAAATAAAATTAGTGAAAAATGATGAACAAAGTGACACTTTTTGAAATGCATATTTTTATCAAATATGTGAATGTAAATGACTAAAAATACACTAATATGCAAGTACTATGCAAAATAAATGTAATATGCATGCAATTTTTTTGATTTTTCAGATTTTAGATAATGCAAAATAAAAATTTAAAACCCTAAATGAGATGAAAACTAATGCAATTTTGACAACCCTAGATGAAATGAAAACTAATGCAATGCAATGAAAATCCTAGATCTAGGGTTTTAATGAACTCCAATTTCAAAAATTAAGATGTAAGAATGTCATGTTCACAAAAATGAGACATTAAAAAATAGGACTTTTCAAAATGGGGTGATTGAATATGTGATGCGCCTATCTTCCTTATTTCATTGGGAAATGAGATCCCCCAATGGTAGGATTGGATTTCAACCCTAAGTGAGTCAACACTATCAGAGATCTTGCAAATTTCCTTATGACAAGATGAGGTAAAATCTGCCTGAACAACACTTTGGGGAGAAAAACTAAAAATAGTAAATCAGCTCAATTATTCAATGTGAAACTTGGATCATCAATTTAAAGAATAAAAGAATAAGAAACAACAGACTTCTGCCAGATTTGAGAAGGGTAAGTTGATGTGTACCAGTCACCAAAAGTTGTTGATTTTCCTCCTAGGATAGATTTTCCCTAGGGTGAATGTGTCCTACTACAAGGGTCCAAAATATGATTTTACAATCCTCTTGAATTAAATTCTCTAAGTAAGACTCCATGTCTTGAAAAATTGGATGACAACTTTGCAAAATTTCTCTTTTGATTCAATTTCACTCCTTCTTCACCTATAAATTTGTACATGCAAAGAGGGGAATTTTTTTTTTTTTTGGTGAATATGGTTTGCCTTGGTCAAACCTCGTTTTGGTAATTAAACCTTGAAATAAAACAAAGCATGAATGGAAGGAATGATGAATGAAAAATGCTATGTTGCAAATCACCATTGAACCCTTGAATGGAGACCCTTAGAGGACTAAATTCAAACACATATCTCTAAGGTCTTGATATTGCATTAAATGGCTTCATTGGATGTTGATCTTGATGCTTGAATGTTTGAAACCTACATCACAATGTTAACTCCAAAAACATGCATAGATTCAAATAACTTTGATATGATCCTTGAGATCTCGAATGTTGATGTAGAAGGCTAATAAATCTTCTCTTGAACACTTTTGACAATAATATTTTTTCTTGTGAAGTCTCCCAAAAATTTCTAGCTCGCTTCTAGATATTGAATTAATAAAAAGACCTTGTATTTACAGGTAATTTTCTAATTTCTCAAAAATTAAACATCAAAGGCCAACAATTATAATTATAATTTGAATCATAAAAGTGCCACCAAAAACATATTAAAAAATGAGATGATCCTCAACTTAAAGATGACCCATTTTCCCTTGGGTGAATGGGTCCTAGGACCTAAATCCATGACACTCAATTTCCAAGGCAATTTAATTAATGTTTACAATTGTTAAATACAAGTCCCCCTTTCAAAAAATTGGATTAATTTGGCTTTTAAATGCATAATTGTGCCAATTAGAGGCTTAATTAAGTCTAATTAAATTAAGGGACCCAAACATAGAGAGAAAATGTAAAGTTATACATTTTTTTACACTACAAAATATAATGATTATTAAAAATAAGAAATGCTAATTATTTTTAATAGAGATGAAATGTAAAATTGTTATTGATTATTTAATTATTAATCAAATGATATTTAAATAAAGTAAAATTTGAATAAATTTCTATTTTTTCTCTCTTTTAAAAAAAATATGTACTAGTTTGAAGTAGGTATGGCTATCGATTTCATTATGTTATGCTGGTGTGAATAAAATTTTGTACCTAGCTAATTCATACTAGGGGACTTATTCACATGATAAATTTACTTAGGTCCTAAGATTCTTTCTAGAAGAATTAGTTGTCATGTCTAGATCTTATATTTTGGACTTTTATTGCAAGTTAGTTGTTTCATGTCATAAGATTAAGACATTTTTCATGATCTTATCTAATCCTACATGTCTCACCTTGGCTATATAACAAGGGGTTCTCATACATTGTATGTGGAATTCTTGGATATTTAAGTCCATTGCAATCTTGAGCATTGCATATTGATCTCTTTGTGCTTTCCATTTGGCCTCTAGATCTTGGGTAGCCATTTCCATAGCCAACTCTAACATGTTGTAATATGAGAATTTGATAGAAAATAAGCTAAGAGTAGAGTCTTATAAGAATTGTAAAGACTCTAATAAAATCATAAGAAACCATTTGGTAGATCTTTTGAAAAACTATCTATATATTAGAATCTAGTGGTCACATATAAACATCTATTGGAAGGGATTGTAAGAATTGTAAGGAAGCTAAGGTAGTGAAACAACTTCCTAAACTAATATTGAGAGGAGGATAATGTAAAACTATACATATCTTTAACGCTTATAGAAATTTAAATAGAAACAAACATAAATATCATGCATACCACAACACAATGATTTATGTGGGGAATACCCTTTTGGTAGAAAAACTCCACACTCCAAAATTTTCCCAATATATTATTCAAAAATCATGAAGATTACCATATACTTGCAGAGCAAGCTTCTCATAGGAGTATCACAATACATAGTCATAATACAAAACCCTCATAAAGTAGGGTTGCCTTCTAGGGAAAGTCAAGCTAACAAAATATTGATCATCATATTTGAGACCTAATGATGAACGATCCAAATTTACAATAATAAAATATAAATAAATTTTAGCTTTTGAGGGTACTACCCCTGAGCCCCCGTCGAGGCACGCGACCCCCAGACCCCCCCACTGGAGGGATGATCCCCTCAGGCCCCTCATAGTGGGGCACCCCCTTATGCCCTCCATCATTGTTGTATCAATAGTACCTTATGTAATTTCAAGGTTGAGACATAATTTGCCAACAAGAATTACTATGGAGGTTAACTCACAAGGTTTGAATTCTTTAAATGTATATTTATCAATATGGGTTGATCAAGATCACTATATTCAAACATTACAAGTTCTAATAATAAAAAAGGATGATAGTAAGTTTATACCATCACTTCATTTAAACATAGCATGCTTTAATATTTAAAGATTCTATAATAATTTCACTCCTCATCTCCACCAAAAAATAGTAAATAATTATTCAATTTGTATTGATCACTATTTTACTTTTAATCATTAATATTTAAAATTCTCTCATAAAACTCTCTTTATAAACTATCAAATAACATCACATTTAAACTGATACTCATAAACATATAAATTTATTCATAAAATATGAACACGTTATATTTTTTAAATTGTAATTCTTTTATTTCTATATTTTTTAACACACAACTATTTTTATATATCTATTAAACATATACACATTTAACCATGTTTAAATTTTTTTATTAATCATAATCTTTCCAAATATCTTTCACTACAAACATATAAAAGTTAAAGTTAAAATATACATTTTCCTTAACTATCTTTAATGTAAACATCAACTAAATGTATACCAATAAATAAATCAAAATCCTCAATGTACTTGTATTTCTTCGTTCTACTTCAATTTATGAGTTTCTTCCAACAAATATTACTTAAGTCTCATGTTGAAGTCAAAATTCACGGTTTCCTCTTCCTTCAATTATGTGGACACTTGATGTTCATCCATTTATATGGAAATGAATGATTTTCTACAAGATTCATTACATTTTCCATATACCTCTATTAAAGAAGGTGAGATTATTCAATCATCTATCCGACTTTTTCTTTTATTAAACATTATTTAAAATAGATAACTTACATCATACTCACATCTACATGTGTATAAATTTACAATAGGAGCATTCCCTTGCATAAATAACTCAAATATTAGATATATTATGAAAATCAATGGAATGAAGACACTCTTGGCTCAATAAACAGGCTTAAAGATTATATAAAAAAGGTTAATATTGTCCATATAGATTATGGTTTATGGTTATAATGTATTTGTAAAATAATAATATATTTTTAATTTTTAATTTTTAATTTTTCTGAAAAAGTTAGATTATTATTTTTAAATATAATTTAGTTTAGTTTTGAACATTATTTTTATTTATTATTTTTAATAGAGATGAGATGTAAAATTATTATTGAATATTTAATTAAAATGATATTTAGAAAAAAAAAAATTGAATATGCTATTCTTTTTGTTTCTTTTTGAAAAAATATGTATTGATTTGAAGTAGGTAAGACTATACATTTCAATATATTGTAGCATGACAATTGATAGCAAACAAGTTGAAGACTAAGTCTTATAAGAAATATAAAACATTCTAATAAAATCACAAGAAATTTTTCAATAAATCTTCTGAAAAAGAATCTACATATTACAATGTTGATCACAAAAATAAAATAAAATTATTGAAAGTCATTCTAAGCAATATGACAAAGGTTAATTCATGAGGGTTTAATTTAAATTAGTTGATCAAAATCACTCTATTCAAATATGACAACTTTTAATAATTTAACAATTTATAGTAAGTTTATACCATCTCTTCATTTCAAGATGCATGCTTCAATAATTAATAATGAAAACTTCAATAATAATTTAAGATTGCATTTATACCAAAAATGATAAATAATTATCCAATTTATATTGATTATAATTTTACTTATAATGATATGTAAAAATAAACAATGAAAGTAACTCTCCTTACGATGTAAAACAATATCACATCTAAACTAATTCTATAAACAGATAACTTTCTTCATTAAAACAATTTTAAGATTAGAAAAAATGTTCCTTATAGCCTATAAGGGAGAGGATCCGGTAGTTGACCACCCTAACTTTGTGGTTCTCAAAATCTTACATGAAAATTTCAAAGCACTCCCATTTTTTTTACAGCAGCTTACTTGGCAAGTCTTCTGCTTATAACTAAGGTTTCAATGCCACATTAGCATTCTTTTTGTCAAGGTGTCCAAAAAAACCCAAAAAAAAATTGAGACTAATACTTGTGCACTAAATCATGTTTTAGTGGCATCACATGATTTGTTGCTTTTTAGATCTAAGGAATACGTTTCATTCAATTATGAATAGTCATCCACAAATCTAACAACTTTAAAGTCAAACTATTGATCTAATATTGTTAAAAATATTGAACATTAAATCAACAAATGCTATAATGACAATTGAAAAATACTCAAATACTTGACCTATGATTTTTAGGAGTAAAGAAGAAAATCAGGACTGAAAAGAAATCTGCATCATATCGATGTTACTTGATAACTCCATTGGTCATAAACAGCCTAACATTATCATTCTTACATGGTGGTATAATTTTTAAGAGCGGAGCAGAAAAACAGAATTTACTCTAAGAACGAAAGCAATCTGAATCATTTCCATGTTTCTTAGATTGCACCACTGGACCACGAATAATTTGATCCCGGGACCTACCATTTTCGATTCAAGCCACTTCATTGAATAATTATATATACATGTATAAATATAAACAACTTTTGATTTGTAGTATGTTGACAGACGTCCGAATTAGAATTAGCAGCTAAACAAAATTTCTTCCATTATGACAACTATTTTTGGCTGCCGTGAGCAGAACGTTGGATTTTTGATTGACGAGCAGTCGAAGAATATCTCTCTTGGCAGTCGAACGGAAGGGAATAGAAGAACTGAAGAAACCATCAACGAGGTGAAGATAAGCTTCCAGATCATGACAGCAGGCCATGTCCGCGTCCGGCTTTAAATACGGCGAATGTTTATTGTTCACCCGGAGCTCCGTTCCAACGTGACAATAAGCCTGTGCCATTCTTTCCAAAATGCCCAAAATCTTCATTACGCGTTGCTTTCTCCGGTGGCGTTGCACCCATTCGTTGCTCAATACCACGCCCGGAACTTTAGTCACAACGTCCTGCGTATTAACGATTCGGAGCACTTTAACTCCCATCTCATCCAGTCTCTGACCGAAAGCCCGGTTGCCCACCCGTGGCCCGCCGAACGAGAACACCGTTACGGGAACGGGACGTCGACCCTTACAACGGAACCCAGCTGCACCAACCTGGTAGGCGGTCAGCAGCGCAAGGGCTGCTCCCAAACTATGGCCGGTGATGGTGATACTCACTTCCTCCCCCTCGAACGACTTCAACAATCGCTGTATTTCCGCCAACACATCAGTGGACACGCTCCGCCCATCCGGGTCCTTACAACTGAAGAGATTCCAAAACCCGGTTTGGACCTTGGCCTCATAGTCCACGTTGAGAGCAGGGTTGCATGTGGTCCAAGGGTTGGCCAGCGGCGTCGAAACGTCGCGGAGATTGTCGACCCATTCGAGAGGGGTGACAGTGCCTCTGAATGCCACCACGATGTCTCTTCTCCCAAGCCTGGCAATTTCCTTCGCATCGTCGCACACGGCAACGAATCCGACCCAGCTTGTCTGCCGGGATATCCACGTGGCATCTCTTTTAGACAGCATGGCCGAGACCCATGACGGAACTTGGACGCCGGACGTGGCGTGGATGTGGTGAGTGACTGTGTGTCCTAAGCTCTGGAGTCCCACCTGCCTGAGCAATGATTTTTTCTGATATTTGCAGCGCCCGTATTTTTCTGACTGCGGGTCGAAGTCACAGGCAGTGTAAGTCGCCTGCACGAACTCCCCGTACTTGATAATTTCTCGCCTGAGGTTGGCGTCCAAGGGGTCGAGGAGGCCGTCCCAATCGTTGCTCCCGGCGTATTCCCTCCATTTGGAAGACAACATTTGCTTTGGGGAGCTTGGCCTATCAGCAGGATTTTCAACTGGCTCGGAGTCTGGACCATTACAAGCTTCAATGTTTAGGGCGCAATTAGAACTAAAAGAATTCGGCCATGATTGCTTGGTAAACGTGTCGCCCAAGGTGACGGGTGGTATATTAACCAACCTCCTGCAAGCAACTGATTGAGCATTCTTCGGTTTAAACCCATCTGCTCTTAGTCCGGTTAAAGAGTTTACAGGACAGATTGGGGATACCGAGGAGACTGACTGTACAGTCTGCATTCATACGTTGAAACTTATCTCGACACGCTCAAACATTCAAAGAGGACTCTTTCGATTTAAAGTATGTAAAAGGGAAACGATAATTTGAAATGACACAGGCATAACAATTTATTCTTCTGTGTCGAGGCCTGTGATGGTCCCATTGACTCATCTGTGGTTGTATAACTCAAACAGAAATTTTCGGCGCTCTTAACAAATGTCCAAAGGCCATGTTCAGCCATACGGAGCAGCTTTATGGACGGCTAGTTTGCGGCGATTTCGTGATGGTAACCACTCGTCCAAGCATTAGAGCGTCGTACAGGTCGATGGGCGGAATTTTGGGAGGTGGAAGCGAAAATAATAGATCAATTACTCGATAGCCCTTCTAGGTTGCTGTGGGTTCTATGTTGACTTGCCACTTAGGGAATGGTCGGTTAAGCGCAAATAAGCACACGAAAGATCGTTGCCGCGTTATGATGTTGACGGTCTTTCTCACGCTCAAAATTCGGGCTCCCGGCATTTAACATCGGTACTTGTCAAACCTGCTATCGTGGCCACCCTATCTTCCACAGAGTCCTCTACTACAACTTCGGGGGCAATGGGGTTTTGCTTATTTTATACAAGAACGTTCAGCGAAACACTGACGTCACACCGTGACGTCCGTTGTTTTTACCATCGTCTTCCCAGCTTTCTGACGGACCAAGTTATCCTAGAAATTCAGTGAAATTTTTACAAGTTGTTAAGTATATTTTTAAAAAATTAGAAAATTAATCATGTTCTGTAATTATATATTTTTATTGGACTTTTCTCTCAAGTTTAAAAAGAAGTTCAAGAATTATATATTTAATGAAATTCTAAAAGTTTATAGATTTGATTAAATGGGTTTTTTTAAAAGGCAATTAGAAGTTTTATAATTTATGGTGTATTTTATTTGAAATGAATTCATTTAGGGGAGAGGATTCAATAGTTGTGCACTCTAACTTCGCGCTTCTAATTATCTTACTTGGAAATTTCAAGTCACTTTCAATTTTATACAGCAGCTTACTTGACAAGTCCCTTTCTTATAACTAAGATTTGAGGGCCACATCAGCATGTTTTCTGTCAAGGTGTCCAAAAAGGCTCAAAAAAAAAGTGAGACCAATACTCGCGCATTCACAGCATGTTTTATTGAGCACTGATGTGAAATCACATGATTGGTAAATTTTAGATCAAAGGAATACATTTTGTTTAATTATGGGTAGTCATCATCAACATTAACAACTTTAAAGTCACAACTATTGATCCAATATTGATAAAAATTTTGAGCATTATATAAACAACTACTATCACAACGGCACTGTCTATGCCGGTGACAATTTGCACCGGCCCCCATCGGATGCCCATCCCATGCATAGACAGTGCCCGTGCAAACCACCAATGTCCTGCAGCCGTCGCATCACCTGGCACCATCAACCTGCCATCATTTATCAACCTGCTCTGATGTCTGTCAGACGAAGGGACACTGTCGTCCGTAGTATGCTCCCCTGGCCTCCGTTGTCATCCTGCCATCCGATGCAATGAGCCCGTGCAATTCACAGCCGTCCGACTAATCACGAGTTAAATTTCTTCAGGCAACGTGAAAAAAAGATTCCGTATATTATGTCAGCTAAAAATGAATTAAATTTCCGTGAAAAAAAATTAATTGATATTTGCCTCCAGCCCATCTGTTATCTCTTGAACCCCAATATTTTACTTCTTCTTGTATGTTCTGTAAATATATATTATACACTACATATTATTTAAATTAGTACATATATTAATATATAGATATCTAAATTTTATCATTATTGTTTATATATCTATAATTAGATTAAAAATAAATTTTATTGAAACTAAATTAAAAATTTAATGATTAGTAAATAAATTTAAACTAACACTTTACTATATAATTAGATTATATATAATAAAGTAAACTTCTTTTTTTTGAAAATTTATTAAAATCTAGTTTATTATTTTCAACATCAATTTTATAGATAAATTTAAATATTTAAAATTAAATTGAAAAAAAATTACATTTTAAATTTTTTTCATTAAAATTTTATAGTAAATTTTTAATAAATTTTACTAAAACTAAATTAAAAATTTAATGAGTAGTAAATAAATTTAAACTAACACTTTACCATATAATTAGATTATATATAGTAAACTATAAACTAAAATTGTTTTGAAAATTCATTAAAATTTAGTTTTTTATTTTCAACATTAACTTTATAGTGAAATTTGAATATTGAAAATTAAATTAGAAAAATATTAGATTTTAAATTTAGTTTTAGAAGTTTGAAACATTTTTTTCCATTAAAATTCTATAATAAATTAGTAATTTTTTAATAAATTTTATTAAAACTGAATTAAAAAGTTTATTGATTAATAAATAAATTTAAATTAACTTAAATTTTATAGTATATTATATTACCACTATATATTATATTATAATATATACTAATCACCACTTCTCTAACCCCCTACTCATCATAGTGAATACCACCCTTGATCCTTGGAATTAAGTCCTATTATTCAGCTAGGGGTGCACCTTAACTTAGTAGTTCTATGCCTCTCAAAATCTAATTTCTTCTTGGTGAAAATTCTAAAAAATTTATACCATCTTTCTTGGCTAGTTAAGTGCTTATAATTAAGGTTTGAAGTCATTGTCATCAATTTTGATGTCTTTATTAAACACCACTTTTCTAACCCCCTACTCATCATAGTGAATTACCACCCTTGATCCTTGAACACATTTGCACCAATAGTTGAACAATTTGTCATGAAAATAAATCATCTAAATACTCTAATATGAATAAAAAATAAAAAATAATTATACATTATAATATTAATATTTAAATACAAATAAACTATTTTTATTTATCAATTGTCCTAGAAATATAATATATTATATGTTAATATGTACAATCAACATTTATAAATTAAAAATAAAATATCAATGGCTAACTTAAATAAACCAGCTCTAATATGTATATCCTAATACCTACCTACTCGATCACTTTTCACCTTTCATCGAATGTCTTTTCTGTGCTGCCACCATATGTTGTTCATCCTCTATTGCCTATGTGCTACCTCCATTGCGCTTCTTGTCACCTTTTAGGAGATACATATGTGGTCATGGAAGGGGACATGCCCAATAGGTTTTTTACATTGTATTTTAAATTAATTAATTTGAAAAGTTTAAAAATATTTAATAATATGAATATTTGAACACAATATAAACTATAATTATATATTTTATCTTAGTGATAGTAGATTTTTTTCTTGTTTAAGTCTTATAAAAATAAATTTTATTTTTTATAGTTAATTTAAAAAATATATACCACTAATAGTTAATTGAAATACTTATAAACTCTTATTTATTAGTGGTATATATATTTTAAATTAACTATTAAGAATACAAATTATTTTTATAAGACTTAAACAAGAGAAAAATCTACTATCACTAAGATAAAATATATAATTATAATTTATATTGTGTTCAAATATTCATATTATTAAATATTTTTAAACTTTTCAAATTAATTAATTTAAAATAATATAGTGCTACATGATTTTTGTCTTAAGCTAGAAAAAATAAGGATATTAGATAAAGTTTATTTTTTATAATTTTATTTTTAGTGAATATTTAAAAATTAAGATTGATTCAAATGTTTATTTCTTATTATGTAATTATTTTCACCTTTATATAATTAGGCTTGTATTTGATTACTGTGTTTTGGGTTAAATTTTATGTTACTTTCCACTTTTATTAATAATGATTTCTTCTAAATTTTTAAAATTTGTTATAATTAAAATTGGATTTAGACAACAAGTCTCATAATCAAACAATTGCTATTAATGAAATTAAAGTCAAATTTAATCTTTAAAATAATATAATTATAAATAAATTCAAAAGTCAAATAAATTTATCAAAATATATAATTTTTATTGTAATCTTTATCCTAAAAAATTAATAAAATACTTCTTTTTTTTAAATTTATATTAAAAGAAAAGATGATTTCAACAAGTAACTCTTAAGTTTTGTGATTAGATGTAATATGTGACCCATGTTAATTTTGACTTTGCGTGTCTTGATTTATGAATAAAATGAATTAAAAAATTTAAAGTATTCAAAATTTAGAGATTTAGCTTGAGCTGTAAGAAAGCCAAAGCGTGAACAAGGCACTATTTATTTTACCTAAAAACCCGAGCTTTTCATGGGATTTGAGCGTTTATATTTCCAATGGCGTGCATTTCAACAAGCCTTTTATTCGGTACAAACCGTTAGGAGAGGGGTGCACGGGTGCAGCCATGGCATCGGATGGCATGTCTATGGGGATGTCTATGCAGGTGCGAATTGTCACCTGTGTAGACAGTGCCTATCACAACTATTGAAACATGCTCAAGGTACTGGGTCCTCTCTACTAAGTTTGGTCAACAATTTTTGGGATCTGCAGAAATGCAATGCAAGACGTTTAGTTTAATCGTGACCACTCATTGCTCGAAATTTGACATGATCAGAATTTAGTACACCCATGTGACAGTTAGAAATAAGTTCTAAATTGCAACTTGTATTCAGCGTGAATATCTTCTTTTCTACCATTGCCTTCTCTGATGACCTGGGCTTCACCTTACATCAAACTTCAATGCTCAACTACTCCTTCCCACCTGCGTACGTCTCTTTAGACCAATACATTCTTTGTATGAGATATTATGCTTTGGCATGTGATAGTTTTTCCACAACTTACCGGCATTGAAATCAAAGGAACCAACATATCACTACTTGAAGACGTTAGAGGCATTCATGCACTTTCTTCTGAACAAGGTCTGTTCAGAGATTCACACTGAACTTTGCCATTCTGTAATTTCTATTTATTGTTTTGCCAATTTCTGCAGTGTATATGTACATGAAAACCCTAATTTATTCTTAGTATCCACCAAATGTAGGTTGCTAGTTTCTATAGTTTACGAGTGTATTTACATGCCCTGGGATATGGTCGTTTTTGTTATTGGGTTGTCGTCTGTTTGTTTTTTAGCTCAGGTGCCTTAGTTTATCGGTAACTTTTCTAGGCAGAGTGTTGATGGACTATTGTCTCCATGGTTTATAATTGCAACATGTTTTGTTTGCAATTTTATGTACATTTCTTGATAAATTTTACTTTAGATTGTTTGCTTGATTGATCACTAAATGTTAATGTTTTGACCGTGACATGGTTTTTTTTTAATTTTCTTGAAGTTGCTCAATTAATTTTACCTTAAATTATGATAATCTATAGATATGCCTAGATATTCTACTACATGATTCCCCAACATATAATTTTTTAACCAAAGCAGATTTTACTTTTTCTTATGTGTTGTTTTTGAGTCTGCTATTCAATGATTAATGTTACAAATTGATGCTTTTCGCAGTTCTATGGCTACCATATATTCATTATGCAATTGTGCACATTCTCATACACATACACACACTCATTGCATATTATATTTCATCCTCCCATGACACTCACCATTCCACAAGAACAATAGTGAAAATGGGAGTATACTAATTCTTCAACTTGTGAGATTGAAACTACTTCTATTTTCTCTTATGCACAAGTATCATGCTTACTACTTTCACAAATGCTTGAAATAAAGTAGTAGTTGCAAGGAATAGAAGTATGCAAGAAAAAGAAAAACAACAAATACATAAAAGGAGAATAGTCATGAGGGATTTAGTGGGGAGGAATAACTTAGAAGAATTCAAGAAAGTAAGGCCACACTTCTTTTGACCACTCGTTGATTTGTGTTTTTACAATTTTACTGTCCTCTCAAGAGATTTCAAAACATATCAACTACATCAAAATTATTTTAATTGTATTTTAAGTTATAATAAATTCTATTTGCTTACTTCACATACATTCTACTTCCTTGGCCAACCAAGGATTTCTACATCAACAAGAAACACTTATACAAGAAGCCCAAGTGTGAAAGAACATGATGGAAAACTGTTTGTGGTCATCACCCTTACTTCTTCTTTTTTCCTAGCATAGGCCAAACCATGATATATTATATATTGTGACAAAATTGTATGCAATTTCTAGTGTCATAGAAGAAATTGTCACTCTGCTACATGTAATGGTCATTTTATTGTAAAAACTATTCTCTGCTTTCTAGAAATTTAGTTTTCTTAAATCTAAGTTATTTGGATCACTTCAAACCTTTGTAGACTTTTGTACAAGTTTGAATACCTCATTCTTAGTGAAAATAATTGTAATATGGGTATTTAAGTTACATACATAGTTGATTTGACTAGTGACTGAATATAGTGGCCTTGTAAGTGAATAAATTTTTATGAAACAATTAAAGGAAGGTTTGCAAATTAATATTTCAATTGCGATGTGTTTTTGCTTATAATTTTCTTGAAATTACTTAAATAATTCTATCTCAAATTGTTTGCAATTTGCCTAAAGTTTCTTTAGTTTGTTAGAAATTTAAAATAGATTGAATAACATAAGGAATTTTTAAGAGAAAATCAAAGTTACATAAACTAGAAAAATGTGTAGGAATGAAAACCATGACTCTAAGAGATTAGATAATGTCGATGTGACAATATTGCATTAAGAGCTTCCAAGTTGGAAAGATACAATGCAAAGATGCACAAAAAATCAACACAAGAAGATGCAAATACATGCTAGGTAGTGAGTTTATATAAAAATTAGGAGACGCGGAAGGTGGAAAATCCAATCAATACGAATCAACCACAAAAAGTTGAGATGGGCCACCAAAAATGGAGGATGCCACCAAAAGTGGAAAGTGGTTCCACCTTTTAAGGAAGGGGACACCACACACTTATCTCCTAGTAATAAACTAACTTTATTATCCTAAGAAATCTTAATTAAGTGTAGGAAAAATCTAGTACTAAGAGAAAATAAATTAAGCCACTAGGAAAATGGAAACCTACACCAACACCCCATTAAGCATAGCTTAGGAGGATGTAAAAGATGATGGGTCTTAAAAAATGAGGCCATGTTAGGTACCCATGTACATATCAAAATCCCCCCCAAGGAAGAAGAAGGCCCGACCCCCATCTACAAATAAAGAGAGACCACCCCCAAAATAGAGAGAGAAAGAAAGAACTAAGTATCCCCCCAAGGAGGACACCAATCACACCCCAAGCGAACCTCATAAATGAAGGAACTTTCTCTCAACGAAGGGTTTGGTGAAGATGTTTGCAATCTAATATGATATCAAATAGTACTTGATATCAATGATCTCTATATGAATCAACTCCTGAATATGGTACATATGGGTCTTAATGTGTTGATAATGGACTAGGTTGTGAGAGATCTAAATCACACTCTTGTTGTCATAATATATGGCTATGGGCTTACGAAATGGAATGGAAAGCTCAGTGAGAATGTTTTGAAGCTAGATGACCTCAATAGTAGTATTAACCACTTGTGGATACTTAGCCTCTATAGAAGAAAGAGCAAAAGTAGACTACTTTTTGCTCGACCACCAAACTGGGTTGGAACGAAGGGAGAAGCAATACCCTAAAGTAAACTTGAGATATTGAGAATCACCTACCCAATCTGAATTTGTGTGTCCCACCAAGTCAAAATCCACGACTGTCGCATAATTAATCCCATAATTGTGAGTACCCTTGATGTAGTGACAAATTCACTTAGTCGCTTTCCACTGCAACTCATGTGGCTTGTGTAAGAATTGAGAGATCATACCTATAGCATATGAAATGTTGAGCCTCATATGAGTCTAATATATGAGACTACCAAAAGGCTATCGATACAAAGTTCCATCAACCAAGGGTGAAGAACATTTAGCCTCAAGTTTGATCCATGACAACAATGGAGTTGGTTTAGGCTTATAATAATCCATGTGAAACCTTTGGAGCATGTCAAGTGCGTACTTAGACTATGCAAGAGTGATACCCAAGGAAGATTGAGCAGTCTCAATCCCCATGAATTATTGCAACAAGCCCAAGTTTGTCATAAAAAAATGATCATGAAGGGCATTTTTCACTGCCTAAATGGTGGATGGGTGACTCCCTATGATCAACAAGTCATAAACATAGAAAACCTAGAAGGTGTGAGTATCATCTTGTTGCAATATGTAGAAATTAGGATTAAAATGGCATCAAATGAACCCAACTATCAAAAGGAAGGAGTTCATCTTGGCATACCAAACTTGACCTTGGCCTATTTGAGGCCACACATAGACTTCAATAGATGACACACAAGTGAATGATCCTAAGAAAACCCCTATGGTTGCTCCATGTATATCTCCTCCTAAAGATCATTGTGGAGTAAATAACTCTTCACATCCATTTGATGAACTTGCCATCTATGTGTTGTTGCTATGGCAACAACAAGTCAAATGGAATTCATTTTAGCGACTAGTGCAAAATTCTCAATGTAGTCAATCCTTGGCAAAATGAAGAAAATAAGGTGCTCCACCTTTTAGGAGATGGAACACTAGGGGTAGGGTCATATTTCCTTTAATTTTCACTCTAGGAAACCCTAGAGATCTCAATCCTATGATAAAATGAGAGAAAGATATTTGCTAAAGGTTGTCCTAGGGTATGTTTAGAAACTAAAATGTGGTTCACCACCAAGATAGGGTTTGGAAAGACTAGTAACATGCAAGATCTAGGTTATGAAACTTAATGATATGCAAGACTACAATGAAAGACCTAGAAATGAATGTAAAATAGAACAAAAAACTAAGAACTCAGAGAGGTGTACCTGGAAACTTGTAGCAGCTTGAATACATATCTCAAGTGTTTGAAATACTAAATTTAAGGCACACTAGGACTCATACGCCAGGCTAGGTGTATCAGTCTCAAATTAGGGTTTCTGGGCTGAAACAAGAATCTGGTGATGACAAGTCTGGATCTTCAAAAATTTGGAAAATTGACAATATTGGGACTTATATACTAGAAGCGGCATACTAATCTTGCTTAGATTTTTGAAAACTTCAAATTTTGAATCTACTCTTCTATCTTTTCTCTTCCTTCTCAACCTGATTTCTGGATTTGAACTATCGAATTCTTCTATGTAGATGTCTTTTAGTGATCTTGTAAACAAGGTGAAAATGTTGACAACTTTGCACACTTGACAACTTATTTTAAATCTTTCTATTCAATGTGTCTTCCATCTAGACCTAAAAATCATGCACTAAAGAGAGGGGAAAATGTTTTTTTGTTAGTGGAAAGGGATTTTCCTTGGTCAAACCTTGAAATGAAATGTAATAGGAAGGGGGAATGACGAATGAACAAAATGATATGTTTCAACTCACCAAATCCTAGAAACAAAGTGTTGCAAACATGTATGAGATGGTTGGCATGAATGTGGATCTTGAATCTTACTTGAATGTTGTAGATCTTGAATTGAATTCTTGCTTGAATCATGAAACGTGACATCACAAATGTTATCTCAAAAAAAAAACATGATGCATGATGACTTTGACATGATGCGTGATACTTTAATAATGCTCCAAAATGCTTGATAATCACTCTTGAATTCTCTTAAGTTCTCTTGTAAACTCTTGAATGCTCTTATGAACTCAAATTTTCTATAATTCATGAATACTCAAGTTGCTAGGAGAAAATATGTGAAATAACCTTGTATTTATACTTGTTTATGCCAAATTTCCTAAAATTATAGTTTCCAGTGATCAACTACGTTGAGATTAAAGATGGACTCATAAGGAAATTATGATATGAGCGGGTTCTCTGCGTAGATGGGAGCTTCTGATTACAACACTTCAAGCCAACATCAGATCTAGGAGAATAAAATCTCGCAAAGAATTTGAATTTCATTTAGGTTTAAGCCACACTGGACTTATATGCTAGAAGTGGCGTATGAGTCCCATTAAGCTAGGTTTTGGGACACATTTTAAAAAAAAGGCTTAGATTTAAGTGAAATCCATATTGAGGCCCCAAAACTTAGGTGGGAGCCATATGCCCAAGGTGGCGTATGAGTCCCATATCACTAAATTTGGTCCATACAATCCAAAAACACATAAATTATGATTAAATGTTGGTTTATGTCAGGATTATCCTCATAAAGATGCATTCAATAAGACTTGTGGATGCAAAATAAAGCCAATTAAAGCATAAAGAAGGCCAATTAATTAATAAAACCATAGATTAGTGTGAAAGTGAAAGAGAACACTTTACAACACCCTAAATAAGGCAAAATTAAGTTCATTCAGTTCACAAAGGCCCAAACAAGTGTGACAATGTAGAGGGATACATTTTTCTACACTACATTTAGCCCCTACTTTAGTGAGAGGAGGAACTTGCTTCAAAATCACACTAAAGTAGATGCAATTGCATCAAGAGGGGTCCAAGTGTACCAATGCTTGTAAGATAGGATGGCAAGGACCAAGAGGATTGTGCAAGCCCCCAGGATCAAGATCCTATGGAAAACCAACACAGGCATCAAAGAACACACATGAAAAATAATGTAAGATGCTATAACAAGGCACAAGCATACACTACCAAAGACATAGAAAAACGAAAAAACTAAAAGAAACCAAAAAGAAGGGGTGGATGAAGCTTCAAGGATTTGTGCATCACGATGTGGGTTAGATCTAAGTTGTTTGTCCATAACTAAACATTCACTCTAAGGAAACAAAAATTTAGGCTATCCGTTGGGTGAGTATCAAAAGAAGTGAGACACATACGCATGTGACTGGTATGCACTCACACACACAAGCAAGTGGCTATGGAAAATCCACGCCCAAGTTCAACTTCCCATTCGACCAGACCAAAGGTATACCTCCTAATAACTTTGATAAGGTTCCACACAACAATGAACTTTGAGCTTCACAAGGCAAGCAAAGCTTCATATGCTTGAAACTCATGAACAAACAATATGGCTCTACAAGAAAGAAAAATGTGTTATATGCAAGGTGGCCATATAACCAAAATTGAAAAATAGTGTAAGGTACATTCAAAGGAGTTTTTCTTAGTTCATGTAAGGTCTTTAATTAGGGAACATTGTGCCTAATGTCTCCAAGAGAGGACCAATCAAAGAATAAAAGATTCACAACTTAGGAGATGCGGTGCGTCACATCAAGCCACTAAGAGGAATATAATATGCTAAGAGAGATCACGCTATTGAGGGACATCACACCCCATGCCACCACAAAGTAAAAGATGCATCGCATGAAGTAAAAAGACTACACAATGAAACATGAAATGAAAAAGAATAATGCCAATGTATAACCCCACTTTAAAGTGGTTGCTACCACCATTTTTGTGAGTGATTTCTTTAAAGTAGTGTTGTAATTTTTTCACACACATGCCCTACTTGGGGTGGGGACCCTCTTTTCTGTGATTTTCTTTCATGTGTTTGCTTTAAGTTTCGAATTTTCCCCTTAAGGGATGGGTTGCTATTTTTTGATTCACTTCACTTGGTTGAGTTTTAAGGCTTTATCTGCACTTTAGGTGTTTTATTTTTCAAAATTCAATCTTTGATGATGCCTTGAACTTAGAGGTTTCATGAAAAATCTCACTAAGGCATCAAATTATGCAAGTACTGGAGGGTTTCATGGAAATCCACCTTAGTCAGACTTTCCCAAAGGAATAAACGTTTGCTAAATTTGTCACTGGATGGATTGTTTGAAGTACAAAGTTTCACATATTTCCCTTAATGAAAGATTACCTTGAAGAATTGGACTTTTGCTAAATCCACCTCCTGGCTTCCAGTTCCAGTTTCCATTAATGTCATTTTAGGGCTCAATTTATATGCTTTTTGTCATATTATTTCCCATTTCATTTTAAGCATTGCATTTGTGAGGAGTTGTTATGCGTTTTACATTTGGAGAAGTGTGAATTTAGGATTGGTGCTTGAGAATTATCAGATTTTTCAGCTAGGGTTCTCCAAAGTAAGCATTTGGGCGTTGGTGTCAAGATCATTCTTCTAGTTTGAAAGTTACGGCTTTTTTAACCACATAGATATTTCAATGAAATTTTGTGATTCCCTTTAATGATTCAATGGTGTGTTTTCATCCCTTCTTTCATTTTCAATCACTATTTGATTTGATAGTTATTGTTTGAGCTTGCTTCCTTATATGTGTTTGATTTTATTAGTGACAAGTTTTGGGCGATCAATTTTTAAGTGTGTTATAATGGATTTGATATTTATTCAAACTCAAATTAGTTGGGGCATTGTTATAAGTGATTAGGGTTCTTCACATTTTCATTGTTAATTGTGAATTAGGGCATCCTTATTTTGATAGGAGCTGGGTTTTCAAAGTCAAAGTGTGTTTTATTGCTTGTACGATGTGCATATATTCTTAAATGATCAATTTGTTGTGATGCCTCGAACATGTGAATCAAAATGATAGAAACAAGTATTTTCCTATAAACCCTAGTTCATATTTAGTGGATTCGATTGGGATGTTATATCATTTATAGTCGATTTGATTTCATATTTTTTAAGATTGAAATATCATTATTACCTACATCCATGTTGAATTCCAACTTATGGGTGAAGAAATCCTAAGTTTAGATCAATCTATGAGTTTGAAATCTGATAACGTTGAGAATGAAGCAATAAGTGAAAACTTCGCTAAAATCCACCGTTGATGGAAAAGATTGATAGTTGTGCTCTTTGAAGAATCTGAGTCCACACGAATTTCTCAAGATTCAGTTCTTTCACGAAAATCCTAGGGTCCTTGATTTCACCGTGTCCCTAATGGCTCAAAATACATGAAGTTGTGAGGTATACCATATGTCTATGAGTTGAATCTTGAGATTGATGAATGATGAATTTCATGGTGTTTAAGATGTTTTTATGTGAATCTTAACTAGGCTTTTGGTGATTCACTAAAATACACTTATGTGGGAAATACGTAAAGGTTGTTCCCTTCACGGAATCAATGCAAGGGCGGATTCTCTGAAGTTATTTCATTCTCTGAAGTTATTTCATCACCAAAATCAGCAAGGGGTGGAAAAACCTGAAATTGGTTTATTGTTTGTTTTCAAAGGTTTGAAACTTGATTTGAATGATTCTACTACTGATTTTTATATGGTCATAGGTTGTACATGTTCTTAGTAATAGATCTTGTGTTGTATTCATAATCAACCTTGTTTGGTGTTATTGTAATTATGGTCATTTCTTAACACATGCAAGAAGAATCCAGTAGAGAAAAGGATTCCAAGGCATGGTCAATTGACCCTGCCAAAGAGGAACCTCAAACCAAAGCTAAGAAAATAAAGTACGATTTCAAGGGTACAAAGCTAGAGTCCAAAATCCATTTAGCATGTGGCAAAGTAGGTGACACCAACATGGGTCATGTGGATTATGATGATTTTAGACAAAGGATGTGTTGTGATGCACAAACTCCTCTTGCCAAGATCATTACTCATACAGTGTTGGCTTAGGCTGTTGGGTTCCCATCTCCAATACAACGCCCTGAACTTACATTATGGAGTGTGCCAAGCATTATGACTCAGATAAGAGGTTAATTGTTGGATGTCAGGGAAGGATAATGGAAAACCTAACTAGGGAGTTCATAGTTAGAACATTCAACATTGGTTCACATGAGAAGCTAGTGAAGATAAAGGTAAAAGAGGTTGGAGAATTCTATTAGAAGGATCCTTCTAGGGCTTTGGAAATCATGAATAGTTCTTGGATTGAGAAGCCAAAGTCACATTACTCCAAATTTCCCAAGAAAATATATAGGGTTGACTTCAAGAAGGATTACAATGACACGATTACTCTTTTGAGTAGAGTAATGGTATTAGATGAGGCATTCATGTTCAAAGAATGGAATTTTTATGTTATTTCACAAAATGTAAAAGGAGTTCTCTATCATTGGGTTGGCATCATTAGCGATAATTTGGACATGAAATTGAGAAGTGTGCAAGACAAAAATAAATCCACCACATGACCTCATATCTTATTTATTTACTTTCTTGGAAGAATAAATACAAAGGTCTGAGCTAGAAGGGGGTCATTGGTAAGGAAAAAAATTGTGATGTATACCCTTAGTTACAATTCAATACTTCCAATTATAGGAGGGTCAATGATGCTTTCCTCATGTACATTACAAGAATGCTACAAGATTTCCCCCATGTCAGAATTTCACCAAAGGCCATGGAGTTAATCAAAATGTATGATTATTGGTTTATTCAATTTACAAAGTTTTCTTACCTTAGAGTGCAACGATCTCCCTAGGTACCCTTTAGACTCATCAAGTACCCTACCGATAAGCTCATATTGGTGGAAGTGGCAAGGCAATTGGTTTCATTTGATACTATCTTAAAAAATATGCACAAAATAGGGTTTGGAGGTGACTTTCCTTTAAGGATTGGAAGTCTAGAGGCTTGTCCTTCTATACAAAGTACCCACCATTCTAAAAGAGATATGGTTCATTTCCACTTATTGTCACACGCGAATAGGGGAAACTTTGATCTCTATGGTATTGCACAAAATATGGCTAGCAGGGAATTCAAGCATAAAGATCATATTGTGGATTTTTGGGCGAATTCTAGAGATGAAATGGAAGTAATAAAAATAAAATGCTCAAGATTGACCTTGAGACTGATTAGACTTTATTAAATATCTAGTGTTCTAGATTAGGTAGATGATGAGGATGACCCTATGAAATATCATGATAATGAGAATTACAAAGGCAAGCCACTTCTTGATGTGAATTGGTCTGAGGATGAGATGGTTGATTTGAATAATTTCACTACTCCTATATTGAAATATTCCAAATTGTGGGTGAAGCATAAGATTTTGGAAATAGAGGCATCAGGCACTAAGTTCACTTATGACTTGATGGGGGACCTAGAGCCCCATTTGGAGGAGGAAAAAAAATAATACTCAAGATGATATTGATGAGCCTCATGAAGAGGAAGATACAGAACAAGTAGAGTTTATAATAAAAAGAATAACTAGGAGCCAGGCCAAAGCTAAAGAACCTAAGAGGCAATGTATTTCCAAGGTAAGAAAGACATCGAAATAAATTATTGAAGAACGAACTAAAGAAGCCAAACCTTCCAAGAAAATTAGAATTTTTACTGAGGGAAAAAAGATGGCTAAATCCAAGAAGAAAAAGGTTAGTGAAGAAGGCACATGACCCAAGCTAAAGTGGTTGATATAGAGAGCTCTAGGGAAAGGCCATAAATGTATGTTAGAAGAAGTTATCCAAAGAAGAAAAATCATCCCGTCGCGAATGTGGAGGATGTAATGGATAAGAATAAATAAAATGTTGAAGAGGTACCTATTGATGAATCTCAAGAGGAAGCAAAGAGAACAATTATAGGCAATAATAATCCTCCCACCTCTCCTATTCAAAATATGCTAGTGGATGAAGAAGTCGCTAATGAAGAAGACAATGTCTCTAGAAATCCTAAAGAATAGGAAGAAGATTAAGATGTGCTCACACCCAAAAGTGGAGAACTCAATTATTTCAAAAAGAAATTGGAACAAACAGTCTCTCAGGCACAAATTAAGAATGTAGAATTAGAAGTAACAAAGGAAGTGCCTTCAAAGTATCCAGTGAAGGAGCATGTAAATGTATCAAATACTGAGGATAGAGGTGAAGAACGACATAATCAAGTTGAAGATGATAAAAATCCAGAGGATATTGAGGATAACCCCTCCAAATATCAGCAAGAACATAATATTTCTTAAAAAGATACAAAAATAGAGAAATTAATTGCTCCAGATGGGCTAGAGAAAATATTAAAACAAAAGCCAATCATTGCAAAGGAAGAGACCCCTGATTGGGATAAGTTTCTAGAAAGTTGGGGTCAACCTAAAGAAAGTAAGAAAAAAAGAATTGTTTCCAATCTCACAAGGGATGAGTCCAATAATAGGGTTATCCATATTGCTATCCCTATTGGTGACAAATATAAGGATGAGGTGAGGTCTTCTAACTACAAAGTGAAAACTATTAACCTAGGCCCATCTACAAAAGAACAAGAAAAAGATCTTTAGGAATCAATGCAGACAATTTTGAAGAGATTAGATAATGAGATAAAGGAAAAGGAGAAATTACAACAATAATTACAAGATGTGCAAAAATATGTTCAACAAACAGTGAAACCTTTGCAAGCACACTCCAGTGAGGGTGTCTCATTTCAAAAGAATTATTGTCAAAGGAGGCAGTCTCAGAGATTGAAAGGATGAAATCTTCTTTGTAAGTCACCCATGAATGGATCCGTAGTGTGATCCAAAGAGGAGATGTAATGATTGAGAAGGTACTATGTACGCATGAAAAGACATCATCTCTCCTTGAATACCAAATATCAGATGATACTATCATTGTTGAATTGAAGAAAGTGTTTGAAATTCCTTTAGAGGTATTTCTTGAGGAAGGTGTCCTCATAGTTGATAATACAAACAATTCTATAGAATGGATAAAAGCCTTTAATTTTTGGAATGAGCTCAAGATGAAGGAACGCGAGAAAATATCTAAGGTCCATAATAGAGTGAAAGAGATATCTAATAGTTTTATTGCATTTCTGGAGATTGTTACAAGTAGGAAGAAATCTTGAAAGAAGAATTTGAATGTAGACCAGCTACAAAGATGGTGGCATGAGGTTTATGCTCTAGTTAATAATGGACCTATGATAAATGATCAGCTTGAGTATGCAGCTGTCTATATTTATAATTTAGATAAGTATCAAGGACTTCAAGGCGACTAGGAAAAGACCTTGACTAAGTATGGAGAGGAATTAAATAAAATTGAATTAAGAATAAAATTCATACCAACTCCAAGACATGTCGACCTTGATGGTGTTCTTTCTAAGGTTAGGGAACTTTCCAAAAATGGAGAAGATAATGAAAAGGAGGATGACCCAACCTAGCTTCCTCGAGAAATCTACTTACCTCGTCAAGATTGCCAAGGCTACAAATCAATTGTGTCTAGAGTTTTATGACATGACTTTATTTAATTATAAAGTGCCCTTCTAAGGTTGACTTGTATTTTTTTTATTGGTAAATTGAATTAGGGTGGTTAGAATTGTCAAGATCGACCTATTGGTCTTAATTCATGTAAAACCTAATTTAATTTATCTTTTGGGATGACATGTGACTACTTCTCTATAGATAAAGGAATCTTCCTCATTTGTGGGGTTGTTAGTTGTTGATGCTACTAAGCTTGAGATATTTGAATTGATGCAAACTTTTGGTGAAGTGAATACAAGTGAAGAAATTTTATTTTGGTGATCTTCTTTGTGTTATTTCATCTGTGCATGGTTCTTGTGTTTGAGATATGTTATAAGTTGTTTGAGTAATTAATTTTATGGTTAACCTTAGAGCTAGTTGTAATTAATTTGTGTTTATGATAAAGTGTTTGAGGTGTTGAGGAATATTCAATCCATAATTTTGGCAATCTATTCATTGTGTATTATTTTGTAAAGTTATCCTGGGCCTACTCTTTATTGCACTCAAGTTCAATTGTGAATTTTTAACATTTCATTCTTATGGGTGAATGTTTGGATATTTACTGTAATATGAAAATATTTAGTAACTTTGGAGATTACATGATGCAGACTAGGTGGCCCCCTGCTTCACTAAGAGGTTAAGATCTTCCACATGGTCATAAGAGGCATCTAACAAGATTAAGATGCTCATACAAATTCAACTTATCACTAAACTACTCCCTATAGGCTTGTAACCTCAAAACTCAACTTTGCACAAGTTATTTTAGAGAAGGCCATTCAAGAAACTTATTAGCACCACCTAAGACTCACAACCTAATCCAAAACAACATACCAATAGAATCCCTAAGGATTCTTTGAGACAAACTTGAAAACCTTTCAACTGCCCTTGTTCTTAGGACACCAATTAGCCTCAATTTACAAAGGAGGTCCCTCCTAAAGACACTATTTTAACTCCAAAGCAATGGGAAGTCATTTTTTATGTTCTAAAACAACAAAATCCATGGTTAGTTCTCAAACAAAAACATTCTAAAGAATTATCCCAACAAACCCTCGTTTTACATGCTAAAACCCAAGGGTTTATTGAAAGTCATATGCCTAGGCCTTTCCAAACCACCAAAAAGCATAAAAAACCTTTCAAATACCCTAAAAAAACTTAATAGTTCATTAGATCAACAAGTTCTTCACTGGTTCATCAAAACCCTTCTTGAAACCTCCATTTTTCACAAGAAAACCACTGTTACCAACCAGGGAATCCTTCCAAAATCAAACAACTCGCTTATTTTTGCTTCCTAAGACATACAAACACCTATTCTACCCTTTTGATAGGCCATTCCTATGAGACACTAGATCAAACAATAAGAGAAATGACCATTTTCATTATTAAGTCATAAAACAACAACTCATTGGTTTTTTTACCAGTCAGAATAAGAAATCAGCAAAGATCTTCCACAAAAGAAAATGCCTCCAAAATAGAATCAAATGAAAATTTAGACAAGTAACTTCATTATCACAAAATAATTCAAATCCTTTAGGACTTGTACGGATCTGTACAAAATGTGAAAGTTCTGGAAATTAGGAAAACAACAAAAAAATGAAGAATGAACGTTGTTTTTTCTTATAGAAAATTCAATACATTTCTCCTCCAATCCTTCTTTGAGCCTTGGAGAGGAATATTAAACCATTTCAAATAAAAACTAACCAAAACCAATGTTCATAACCACTTTTCAAACTCTTATAACTCTTAATAACCCCTTAAACTGCACTTGGACAACTTTTCCTTGATTGACAATATTGCTTTTATTTACAATTTTGAACAACTTTGACACCTATATTACTCAACCACACAAACAAATCATGAATGGTCTTTTAGACCTTATTTAAATTGACTCTACTAACCTACTGACCTCCTTCAAATTCATCATGACACACTTTTTAACAAATCCAATTATGCATTAAGGTTGTACGTGCTTAGGATTGCACCATTACACTATTCTTGTGATACTATGGATTTGATCTTGGTTATGCAAGGATTGGTTTTGGAATATTGGTCCATCTTGAATTATTTTTTGTTTGCATACTTGATCTTACGTTTTAGATTAAATATCTCTCTTAAACCCTTATCATTTTCTATTTATTTGAGATCATTATTAGACCAAGATTCACAAAGCATCACTGCTATTGCTACATTTGATGAATTTGAAGATTCCAACATTTATTTTGTAAGGCCCCTTGTGATTACGAGAAAATCACATTATTACTAAGATGTTTGTTGCATTTTCAAGACCTAACATTAGAGACCTTGGGGTTGTTTCTTGAGGCTTGTTGATAGAAATCTACCTTTCAGGAGAGATAGAGTACTTGCATTATGTCTGAGTTGGTGTAGTGCTACAAACATCATTAATAGATTGGTGCTAGAAGGAGGGTTGATTCAAAAAATATGGAGCATTTTCTATCATCCATATCTCCTCAAAGGTTCGGAAGGAAGACTAGATCTAAAATAAATAAAGGATAATTTAAAGAGTTAGAAGCCCCTACTAGGTCAAGGAGGATTAAGAAAGGGAAGGCATCATCATTATCCACTCCCATCCAACCATCTTCCCCATCCTCCTCTTCATCCAACTCTTCATCATCTGATTTTGAACATACTCCCATTCCCATTTAGCAGCCCCAAATAACCATCAATCAACCACTCCCACCTCCACCACCACCAATGGATTTTATAGCTAACAACCCTTCACCCCTATTCTGTAATAGGGTATGTGTGGGATCATGATGGGCCAAAAAGTGGCAATATGTAAGTGATATGATGGCCCATGTGGCTGATGAATTTTATACCCAAAATTGATGAAATGAAAAGGATTTTTAAAGGATATTCTCATCTTTCCACCAATATAAATTATTCTTTACTTTGAATTTAATAAATTATTATTATTTATTTTCTATTTGAATTACGACTAAAGTCCTAATTGATACGCTGATTGAAAAACACCTATAGCTTTCAAACGGTATCACATTTTTTGAATCCAAAACATGTGTCACATTCTATGCTTCACATACTATAGGATTAAAAAAAATTGAATTTCATGAAGTTTTGACCAAGTTAAGGTGGTTAGACATACAAGTTTTTAAATTTTTTACAAGTTATAATAAAAAAATCATAATTAATTATTTACTTGCAAAAAAATTACAAAAAATAATGCATCACATCGGGACATGAGTCCTCTACTTATATCTAAAATCTTATAAAAAAATATTATCATTTTATTGTGGTTAGGGTGGTTAGACAAACACCTACTTCTTATTTTTTCCCTAAAATGTAAGTACTATTGCATTGAAATTTCAAATTTTCATTAAATAGATTTCTTTTAAAAATAAACCTAGTAGTTTAGAAACTACATTCAATTTTCTACAGATTCTATTCTTACATATTTTTGAAATTATATAGATAACTTATTCAAATTCTTACGTCAAGTTGCCTAACTTTAATTTTTTGAATTTTCATTGCCACTTAAGGGCCTGTTTTTTCCATGATGATCTTGCACATACCCAATAACTATAATGCCATGCCTAAGAATCCTGAGCATTTTTTCTCTAAATTTCATGTTAATGATCCTAATAGAACTGTTGAGGAACATATTAGGATTTTTTGAACTTCCCTCTGGGATAGACTAATTAATAAAGAGGATGTGGCATGCATACTTAATCCATATTCACTAAGTGAGGAGGAATTCCATTGGCATAATCACTTTCCTACTGGTTCTATCACTAGTTGGGATCAGTTGGAGACCTCTTTCCTATAAAAGTTCAGAATTCCTATCAGTCCTAATGACTTGTATATATAGTTTATTTCAGTCAAGAGGCAATTCAATGAACCCATATGCTCATTTAACAATAGGTTTCCTCGTGCCTACATTCGATTACAACCACCATATTTTGTGGATGAGGCATCACCTAGGGAATTTTATTATGATGTGTTGGATAGCCTTACTTCTACATTTATTAAGTTGAAGTATCAACCTCTAGCTTCACTAGAAAATGCATATGCAGAGGTAGTCAAGGCCAACACATATTTAAGGAAGAATTTTTCAGGACCTTTGCCATCATTGAGGCTAGTTTCTCATCCAGGGAAGATTCAAGGATGAAACCAAGCTTTGGACAACTAGACTCCTATAATGAATCCAATCCCTCAAATGTCTTTGGTTTGACATACAAGCCCACCATTAAATCAAGCTCTACCCATTCCCAATTACTTGCAAAGTCCAAGTCAATCGGTACACCCTCCACAATAGGCGAACATTCTAGCCTATTTGAACCACTATGAGGTGTTAAATCAATCACATAACTTGAGATCACCCCCTATTTATTTTCAAAGCTCTTCAAGTTTTATGCCAATAAAAGGTAATGTAGATAAAGAGAGGTTGGATGAATTGACAGATCAAATAAAGAAGTTGTCTACATAGGTCACCTGCCTAATAAATTAGAATATTCAATTATAGGAAGCACAAAGAGGCATTCAATCCAATTTTAATCGAGATAATAGATATTATGCACATGGTCAGGGACAAAGCTTCAACAAAGGAAAACATTCTGGACAAGGTTTTGAGAGAGGCCAATCATCAAGGAAATTTTTTGATAGGAGGCCACCTCCAAGGCAGAATATGACTTGGAATACTAGGCCTAATAATGGAGGAATTTGACAACATTGGGCCCACCAGGTAATCAATAAAATTCATCAAGTGCAGTCCTCTTAGCAGAAGCTTTATTAGTTGGGTACTATAGGCTCCATAAAATGACATAGCATTCTGAATTGGACTGCTTTGAATTCCAGACAACGACGACTATATTTCTGATGGAGGTTCAATAGGTTATTGGAAATAGTTAAAATGAACAATAAATTATTCCATCAAATCCCTATGATTCACTAGTTCTAGGGTGATCCCACAATAGTGGTTTACAATTTTTATCCAAATTGGACATTGCAATTATTATTTTTAACTAAATCTTCATATTCGGGCACCTATAGCGGCTAAACCGTGAGGAATTTGGAGATGATGCAAACTAGAGTCTCATCACATTTTGTCTGTAGATTCTAAAAATATTTTTTTCAATTTTTTTGGAATCAGATTGTACTTTTTTTTCCATCTCCCATGAAAATTGGTTTTTTTCAGAAAATGACATTTTAAAAAAGTGACGCTCACCGTATACAACATAACTTTTTCTGTATGAATGATAAAATTCTAATTTTTTCAAATTTAGATTTATAACTATGATATCTAGTATTGCATTTGGTCTCATAGTTTTTTATTGATTATTTTTTCCTTAATCAAGTTTTGAAGTCAAACCAATTGTAATTCAGACATAGGCGGACTTTATACAACATAACTTTTTCTGTATGTATCGAAATTCAATTTTATTTTTTTTAATGGATCAAGGACATCAATACCCAGCCTCAACGTATTTTTAAAAAATTTATTTTGATAATCTGCTATTTTTCCACATGTGCAAAATAGAGAGCTTGACTTTCGGTGAAAAACCTATGTTTAATAAAACTAAAAAAACACATACATAATAAAACCAAAACATATTAAAATTATATTCGTTGGATAGCTCATTTTGAGGACTACCTGATTCTAGTTGGGTTTGTGAAGATTCCTCCATTTTCATCCTCAACCCAAGCTCCGAAGTGGCAATTTTTTTTTTTTTGTGCCTGAGATGGGGAATGAGAGATAAGGGGGTTCGTTCGAACCCATAGGGTTTTGAGCAAACCTTTAGGGGTTCGCTCGAACCAGGGTTCGGTCGAACCCTAGTTCAAGTGAACCTCTTTGAAGGGGTTTGCTCGAACCCATTTGTTATGCATTGCATTGGATTTTTTGGCGGAAAATATGCAATGGGGTTTGCTCGAACCCTGGTTCGAGCGAACCCCTTTTTGGTTCGGTCGAACCAATAGGTTCGTATGAACCCCTAAAATCACTTTTTTTTTTCTTTGGGGTCATTTTTTGTGAGTTTTCATTCCTCACTTGAATTTTAAACCACTATTGTGGCTTCACCCTCTAGTGTTGAACCATTCCCCTTTCCCATGAGGCACAGAGAATCAACCTGAAGAAGGATCAATCAAGAAAGGTATTAAGTCAAAGTAGCTATTAATGAAGAACCAATATCTCAACTATTTGAAGACAATGATGTTATTGATAATGGTCCTTTGGACGAAGAATAGTATAGGATAGATTAAGTTCAAATGATTCACCAATGGACAAGGCCTTATGATTTGAGGAATAGACAAGTAGGACGACCATTCACTAATTGGGTATGTGCAGGATCATGATGGGCCAAAAAGTGGTGATATCTAAGTGATATGATGACCCATGTGGATGACGACTTTTTTTTACCCAAAATTGATGAAACGAAAAGGGTTTTTAAAGGAGATTCTCAACTTTCCACCAATATAAATTATTCTTTACTTTGAATTTAATAAATAATTATTATTCATTTTCTATTTGAATTACGACTAAAGTCCTGGTCGACAAGCTGATTGAAAAACATCTATAACTTTCAAATGGTATCACATTTTTTGAATCTGAAACATGCGTCACATTCTATACTTTGCATACTATAGGATTTAAAATAAATAAATAAATTCATGAAGTTTTGACCAAGTTAAGGTCGTTAGACATACAAGTTTTTTATATTTTTTAAAATTTGTAATAAAAAAATCATAATTAATTATTTACTTGGAAAACAAATTACAAAAAAATATGCATCACATCGGAACATGAGTCTAATACTTATATCTAAAATCTTATAAAAAAATATTATCATTTTATTGTGGTTAGGGTGGCAAGATAGACACCTACTTCTTATTTTTTCCTTGAAATTTAAGTACTACTGCATTGGAATTTCAAATTTTCAACAAATAGATTTTAAAAATAAATAAATTTAAACCTATTAGTTTAGAAACTACATTCAATTTTCTACAAATTATATTGTTACATATTTTTAAAATAATATAGATAAATTATTCAATTTTTTACGTCAAGTTTCCTAACTTTGATTTTCTGAATTTTATTGCCACTTAAGGGCCTAATTTTTCCATGATGATCCTGCACATACCCTCCTCCACTCCAAATAATTTCAGCACAACTCCTGATCCAAATGCAAGTAACAATCTATCTTATACGAAAGTGCGAATGCAATACTTTTCAAAAGGAGGACCTTCGAATACTTCCAAGGGAGGACATATTGATGCTGCCAAGGACAAACAAGTGGAACAACCTAAGAGTAATCAGACTGATATGAATGTAACCCAAATGGGTGAATATGTGGTTGAAGAACTCAAGAAGGTAAAAGTTAGCCTTTCATTTTTTGAGTTACTAAGAGTTCCAGAAATTAGGAGTGTTTTCTTTGGTTCATTAAATGAGAATGTACCTTCAAAGCCTTCACAAGATGCTACTATGAGGAAAGTTAGTTTTACTAAACCAGTTGTCAAGGAAGTGATTGGGAAAACACTAAACTCACAGTCAACCAAGGAACAAGCTAATCAAGCAACTAAAGATCAAGTTTCAGTTCAGGCCAAGGATAGGAGTAAAGATAACGATAAGACTAAGGTAGCTCAAGTTGATTCCCCAATAAGTCTTTTTCAAGGAAAACCTGAGAGTCCTCCCTTCTTGATCTATGCTCGTATATTTGGTAAGAATCTACATAATTGCTTGTTGGATTTTGGGGCCTCCACCAACATTATGAAATTTTTCAATCTTTCAAGAATTGGGCATTACTCTTGCTCCTTGTCATAAGTTCATGTAGTTAGACAAAATAAAAGTAAGTGTGGTAGGAAAATTGAATATGATTCCAATGCAAATTGCATCTAATCCGTGTGTGTAATAGATCATCAATATTCAAGTAGTCAATATACCATATACTTATGGGATGATTCTGGGAAGAGATTTTAATAGGGAATTGAATAGATATACCTCCATGGATCATTGTCATATGTGGTTTCAATGGAAATGGATTCACAACTAGATCAGGATTGAACGAGAACCGAAACTCAAGTATCTAATCACATAGTACCAAAATACATCAAATGAAGTATTGGTGTCTGAGGAAAGTTTAGGAAATTATATCCTATTAGAAACTATTGAAGAAACAAAATAAAATGAAGTCTTGATTATGTATGATACACCAAGAGACCTCACTTAGTGTTCCAGTAGTATAGAAGCAATTGTGGAATTGGATGAAGATACTGAGCAGGGTGATGGTAACCTTGGTTTACTGGATAACTTCTAGGAATTTATTCAAAAATGCATAGAGGATCAAATCAATCTTGGCAAGGAAAATAATTTTAAGAGTTTTTACTACCTAATTGGTGTAGATTCCATAATTCATCCCATCTAGAGATGGAATGTTGCCTCTATCCGAAAGTTGTAGAGAAAATTAAGATATGTATCAATCCTTCCCCAACAGTTAGAATTGAATTCCAAGAAATCCAGAATGAGTAGAAAAGTAAATAGAAAGTTGTGCAAGAAGATCCTTCATCAAGTAAGAGAAATAATACCAAAAATTCAAGAGGTAGACATTCTGCTAAGTTTTGGACACTACAATTTGATGGTTCCAATTCTAAGCAATGAGTTGGTGCAGGCTTCGAGCTAATAAGTCCAACAAGTAAAACCTTCTTCATTGCACATAGATTACAATTTCATTGAACCAATAATGTTGCTAAATATGAGGCATTGATACATGGATTACTAATGGCTCTAAGGAAAAAGGTTAAATATTTTTTTTGGGGATTCAAAATTAGTGGTTAAGAAAGTTAGGAGACAATACTCATGGCATAAAAAAATGATGCCCAATTATAGGCATAGAGTATGGGACCTGATATAGGGATTTGATGTGTTCAATATTCAACTGATACCTCAAAGCAAGAATTGTATTGCTGATTTTTTATCATAGGAAACCAATACTCTAGAGCCATTATCATTATTAGGGTTGAAAAGATTAATGGTTGAGCTTACCCCAGTCTCATTTATACCTAATAATGCACGACAAACTTTCAGGTATTTAAAGGTCAAAAGCACATTCTAGATTTTATTGCTAGCTTTGATGTATTTGCCTCTCAGATAATTGATGAGACAAAATCACAAGAGGCAGAGCTAAATATGGAGGGTTTAATCAAACTTAAGACAAGTACAATTCCTAGAGGAATGGTGCAATTAGAAAGGATATTTGATTTGGAAAAAATAAAATATCAAGATCAACAGGCTAAGAAGGATTCCATAAGTAGTCAATGTGATACTTATAACATAGGCACTCCAGATGAGGTGAAGAATGTCTTTATTGCAAGGTATGCACTCCTGAAGAGAAGAAATGTATAATTGATGCATTACATGTCTATCAAGATGTTATAGCCTAGAGTTATGAATATGTCAAGACTTATGATACTTCAATTATTACACATACCATTCCTCTCAAGCCAAATGTGAATTCTTTTAGACAGAGGCAGAGACTGATTAATGCCTTGTTGGAACTTGTAATTTAGACATAAGTGTAGAAATGGCTATTTGTTTGCATCATATTCCCTGTCAGACACTCAACTTGGGTGGAAAATTTGGTGCCTATAAGAAATAAGAATGGTGAGATCAAGCTATGTGTGGATTTAAGGAACCATAATCGTATTTCTAAAAAAATAATTACCCAATGCCATTATTGGATAAAGTCCTACATTTTTTCAATGGTTCACTAATGATGTCCTTCCTAGATGGTTATTTAGGCTACAACTAGGCCATGGTGCAATATGAATCAGACATACACAAGACTACTTTCACAACCAAATGGGGAATATTTTCTTATAGAATAATGCCATTCAAACTAATCAATGAAGGAGCCACTTTCCAAAGAGCTATGGACATTACCTTCAAGGATATAATCAATAAGTGTATTATTATTTACATGGATGACTTGATTATTTTCTCTAAAAATAGGGGAGCTCATATTTCAGATCTGTGCAAGGTATTCTAAAGATGTAGGGAATTTGGCATCTCCCTAAATCCCAAAAAATGTATATTCGAGGTAACAAAAGGAAATATCTTGGGTCACATAATCTCCAAAAATGGCATTTCTATTGATCCCAAGCGAATCCAAGCAATATTGAAGATACAATCCCCAACTAGAAAGAAGGAGATGAAGTATTTCTATGGGAAGATCAATTTCGTTCATAAATTTATTACTGGTTTTGTGGAAATAGTCATGCCATTGAATGCAATTTTGAAGTAAGGTGTGAAAGGTGGAGTGGACTACTGAAGTGGAACATGAATTTGATGAAATAAAGAGGGAAATTTCTATTTCTCCTATGTTGGTATGTCCAAATTATACAAATCCATTTAATATATATTAATTTGCATTAGATCATTCCTACTCTAGCATGTTGACCCAAAGGTCTGACCAAGGAAATGAGCATCCAATAGTTTTCATGAGTACTCCTCTAAAGGATGTTCAATTGAAATACCCTAATGTAGAAAAACAAGTTTATGCACTGGTTCGTAGAGTGAAGAAATTGAGACACTACATCTTAAGGAATAAAGTATTTCCAATTGTGTCTAATCTAGTGGTGGAACTCATGTTAATGCCAGGTGAATTAGGTGAATAAAGGGATAAGTGGCTCACCATTTTATAGGAATATGACATTGAGATTCAACCGATGAAATTAGTGAGAGTTCAAGCTTTAACAATGATAACGGCTGAAAATGGCCTTGAAATTGTAGCACAACAATACCACCTCCAAGATATTTTACCGGATGAATGGTCTGATAACTTGGTTTACTACTTGTTGAATTAGAAATGTACAGATCACTTAAATCCAGTGCAACAAAGAGTGTTTCGTTTGAATAGTGCCAGCTACATGCTCAAGGGAGAAATTTTGTATAAGAAGAACCATGAAGGGGTATATCTTTGATGCCTTGGAAAAGAGGAGGTAGCTTGAGTTATCGATGAACTTCATAATAGGTATGGTATGAGTCATGGATCTGGTGTGGCCACTACAACTTGAATCATGTGTGTTGAATACTATTGGCCAACTACATTTAAAGATGCATATAGTTGTGTGAGGGATTGTAATATTTGTCGAACCTCTTCTACTAGGGAGAAGAATTCTACTTTGCCATTACAACAGTGATTGAGGTAAGGTAATTTGCATAGTGGCGATTGGATTTTATCAGTCCTATTAACCCACCATCTTAAGTTGGACACATGTATATTCTAAATACCACTGATTACTTTACTAGATGGGCTAAGGAAATTCCTTACAAGTAATGTATAATAGAGGTAGTGATAAATTCCCTTGAAGAATGAACTATTAATCATTTTGGGTGCCCTTTTACTGTTGTATGTGATAATGGTCCTGCCTTTGCATCATTAAAATTTTGTAGGTGGGCATTTGATAAAGGAGTCATTATTAAGTTTGCATCCAACTACTACCCCCAGGGAAATGGATTAGCTGAATCTACAAACAAGAATATTTTGACTATCATTCGTAAGTTAATTAATAAGAATCCAAGAGAATGGCACACTCCGCTAAGATTTTCTCTATGGGTAGATCACACCTGACAAAAAGCTTCATTGGGAACCTCTCCTTACCACTTGGTTTATGGACTTGAGCATGTGTTTCCCATTCAATTGAAAATACCTACCCTGTAATTCATTAATGAGTATTACGACTAAGGGGATCATTTAGAGGTTTGTTTAGTTGAGCTATTACAGTTAGAAGAGAAAAAAAATGACCTGCATTAGAGAACTTTGCCAAACACCAAGGTATTGTCAAAATATGGTTTGATTAAAAAGCCAAGGTTAAAGCCTTTAGAATTTTTGATCTAGTTTTGTACTCGAATAAGGTGCATTGGAAGAAAGGGGAAGATGGAAATTTCAACAAGCTATGGCTTGGACCCTTTCAGATTTCTAGAATCTTGGGAGATAATTCTTTCTGTTTAAAGAGCCTCATTGGAGAGGATGTCCCATTGTTTGTAAATGGGAAATATTTAAAGCATTACATCCTTGCTTGAGCTATTTTAGCTCACCCTTGTAAATAGTTAGTTTAGGTGTTCGTTTTCTTTGGTTTGCTTTGCTTTTGTTTTTGTTTTTGTTAGTGTAGGTTGCTTTGCTTCTCTTTGTTTTGGTTTTTTTGGATTTTCCCTGTCTTTTTGTCGGGGGTGTTTTGCTTGCAAAATAGTCATTTATCTAGGACTATTTCAAGTGTTTCTTTTACAAACTCTAATAATTTTTTTGGATGGGATGGTGAAATTCTTCCTTTTTTGTGTCACATGTGCTAAATGTATTAAGTGGATAAGTCATCGAATTGAGTTAGTCTTTGAATGTGCTCAAATCTTATATTTTAGACATATCTTAAGAATCCTGAGGTTACTAGGTTCCTTGTAAGGTCCTGTTAAGTGAAAAATCTTAGAATTCTTCTTCAGTGCCACTGTGGTTCTCGGCCCTAAGTGTGAGCTTCGTTGTTCACGGGTTGAAATAAAAGAAGGGAAATATTGAAAATTAAAAGAAAGAAAACTCAACTTATCATGAGGATCCAAATATCTCTACTAGGGATATGTACACCTAGTTGTAGTAGAGATACGTTCGAGACAATGATAATGATAACCTCATTAGGGTTGTGGACACCTAACTGGCAGCGAGGCTCTATCCTTGATTCTTTTGAAGTTAGAATCATTCATGTAGCTTAACCTGACTGAACTGGGTTATTGCAATATCTTAGGGAGGGAAATTAATGCATCTGCACACACTTGGATTTTCAGCATAGGAAGGGCTAGCCTGTTCATTGGTTTTGAGCCTTCCATTTATTGGTTACCTAATGTGAGGATCAAAACCAGAGATTTTGGGTTCTTGATTCCAGTTTTTTATCGAAATTCTCTAGAGAATTTTCCCATTAGAGTTGCCCTTTGTTATGCTATTTTTGCACACACATCCCACCTGGGGTGAGGACCCTCTTTTCTTTGCTTTGCTTTCCTACGTTTGCTTTAGGTTTCACCTTTTCCCCTTAAGGGATGGGTTCCTTTTTTTTACTCACTTCACTTGGTTGAGTTTTAAGGATTTATTTTCACTTTAGGTTTTTTATTTTGTAGCATTCAATCTTTGATGATGCCTTGAACTTGGAGGTTTCATGAAAATTTCACTAGGGAATTAAATTGTGCAAGTATTAGAGGGTTTTGGGAAAATCTGTCCTAGTTGGAATTTCCTGAAGGAATAAATATTTGCTAAATCCCCCACTAGACAGTTTGTTTGAAGCATATAGTTTCATAGATTTCCTTTAATGACAGATTTTCCTGAAGGACTGCAATTTCAATAAATCCGCCTCTTGGTAGATTCCCTAAGAAATTTCTGCTTTGCAAAAATCCTAGGTCCCTGGATTTCCTCAAATCCGTTTGGGTCCCATTTTCCCGAGTTCCTAAGCATCTTGTCAGTGCAATAATTTCTTTTGGTGGTTGATGTAGGGTATGTGCACAATCATGATGGGCCAAAAATTGGTGATATGTAAGTGATATGATGGCCCATGTGGTTGAGGACTTTTTTTTTACCCAAAATTGATGAAACGAAAAGGGTTTTTAAAGGAGATTATTAGCTTTCCACCAATATAAATTATGTTTTACTTTGAATTTAATAAATACTTATTATTCATTTTCTATTTGAATTACGACTAAAGTCTTGATTGATAGGCTGATTGAAAAACATCTATAGATTTCAAAGGAAATCACATTTTTTGAATTTGAAACATGCATCACATTCTATGCTTCGCATACTATAGGATTTAAAAAAAAAAATTGAATTTCATGAATTTTTGACCAAGTTAAGGTGGTTAGACGTACGAATTTTTGTATTTTTTTAAAGTTATAATAAAAAAATCATGATTAATTATTTACATGGAAAAAAATTACAAAAAAATATGCATCACATTGGGACATAAGTCTTCTACTTTTATCTAAAATCTTATAAAAAAATATTATCATTTTATTGTGGTTAGGGTGGTCAGACAGACACCTACTTCTTATTTTTTCCTTGAAATTCAAGTACTACTGCATTGAAATTTCAAATTTTCACCAAATAGATTTAAAAAAAATAAAACTAAACCTAGTATTTTAGAAACTACATTCAATTTGAAACAAATTCTATTCTTACATATTTTTGAAATAATATAGTTAACTTATTCAAATTTTTACGTCAAGTTACCTAAATCAAATTTTCTTGAATTTTATTGCCACTTAAGGGGTTGTTTTTTCCACGATGATCGTGTACATTCCCTGTACTTCTCCATTAATGTCATTTTGGGGCTTGATTTATATTTTTTTTGTCATATTATTTTCCATTTCATTTTAAGCATTGCATTTGTGAGGACTTGTACATTTTGCATTATTAGAAGTATGAATTCAGGATTGGCGTTCGAGCATATCAGATTTTCTAGCTAGGGTTTTCCAAAGTAAGTATTTTGGCATTGGTGTCTTCATTATTCTAGTTTGAAAGGTAGGGGTTTTGTAATGAAACAAAGATTTTAATGAAGTTTCATGATTCCCTTTAATGATTCAATGGTGTATTATCATCACTTCTTTCATTTTCAATCGCCATTTGATTTCGTAGTTGTTATTTGAGATTTCTTATTTATATTTGTTTAATTTTATTAATGATGGGTATGTGAAGGATCATGATGGGCCAAAAGTGGCGATATGTAAGCCAAATGATGCTCCATGTGGCTGACAACTTTTTTTTTACCCAAAATTGATGAAACGAAAAGGGTTTTTAGAGGAGATTCTCAACTTTCCACCAATATAAATTATGCTTTACTTTGAATTTAATAAATAATTATTCATTTTCTATTAGAATTACGAATAAAGTCCTAATTGATAGGCTGATTGAAAAACATTTATAACTTTCAAATGGTATATTTTTTGAATCTGAAACATGTGTCACATTCTTTACTTTGAATACTATAGGATTAAAAAATAGAAAATTGAATCTCATGAATTTTTGACCAAGTTAAGGTGGTTAGAGAGAAGAGCTTTTATATTTTTTAAAAGTTGTAATAAAAAATTCATAATTAATTATTTACATGGAAAAAAATTATAAAAAAATATGCATCACATCGGGACATGAGTCCTCTACTTATATCTAAAATATTATAAAAAATATTATCATTTTATTGTGGTTAGGGTGGTCAAATAGACACCTACTTCTTATTTTTACCCTGAAATTTAAATACTACTGCATTGAAATTTAAAATTTTCACCAAATAGACTTTAAAAAAAAAGTTCTAGTAGTTTAGAAACTAAATTCAATTTTCTACAGATTCTATTTTACATTTTTTTGAAATAATATATATAACTTATTCAAATATTTATGTCAAGTTGTCTAACTCTGATTTTTTGTCTTTTTATTGCCACTTAAGGGCCTTTTTTTTCCATGATGATCCTGCACATACCTTGATGGGTTTTGGGAGATCAATATTTGAGTGTTCCCTCGAGTTCATTATAGTGGCTTTAATCTTTATTCAAAATAAAATTAGTTGGGGCTTCATTATAAGTTATTAGGGTTCTTCAAGTTTTCATTGTTAACTACATGAATTAGGGCTTCCTTGTTTTCGATAGGAGCTGGAGTTTCAAAGTCAAAGTGTGTTTTATCGCTTGTACGATTCAAATCTATGCTTAAATTACCAATTTTTTGTGATGCCTAAAATGTGTGAATCAAAATGATCAAATCCTATTCGCCTATAAACCCTAGTTCACATTTAGTGGATTTGATTGGGATGTTAGATCATTTACAGTTGATCTGATTTTGATATTTTTTACATTGCAATATCATTACCTACATCCATCTTGAATTACAACTTATGGGTGAAGAAATCCTAAGTTCAGATGAATCTATGAGTCTGAAATCTGCTAACATTGGGAAAGAAGCAATAAGTGAAAACTTCACTAAAATCCACCCTCAATGGAAAAGCTCGATAGTTGTGCTCTTTTTAGAATCCACGTGGACAAGAATTCCTCGAGAGTTAGTTTTTTCACAAAAATCCTAGGGTCCTAGATTTCCTTGAGTCCCTAAAGGTTCAAAATCCCTGAAGTTGTGAGGTGCACCATATATCTATAAGTTAAATCTTGAGATTGATGAATAATGAATTTCATGGGATTTAGGATGGTTGATATGTGAATCTTAACTAGGCTTTTGGTGATTCACTAACATCCTCTTATGAGGGAAATACCTAAAGGTTTATCCCTTTGTAGAATCCATGCAAGGGAAGATTCCCCAAAGTTCTTTCATCGCCAAAATCAGTGAGGGGTGGAAAAACCCAAAGTTGGTTTATTGTTTGTTTTATAAGGTTTGCAACTTGATTTGAATGATGTTTAAAATGCCATAGGTTGCACATGTTCTTAATAATGGATCTTTTGTTGTATTCATAATCAACCTTGTTTTGCGCTATGGTAATTATGGTCTTTTATTCATAGATGCAAGTGGAATTCAACAAAGAAAAGGAATCCAATGGTACAATCAATTGAACCTACAAAAGAGGAACCTAAAACTAGAGATGAGAAAATAAAGTATGATTTCAAGGGTACAAAGACAGAGTCCAAAATCTATTCAGCATGGGGAAAAGTAGGTGACACCAACATGGGTCATGTGGATTATGATGATTTCAGACAATGGATGTTTGGTGATGCACAATCTCCTCTTTCCAATATCATTACTCATATAAGGTTGGCTTAGGCTGTTGGGTTCCCACCTTCGGTACAGTTTCCTGAAATTTTTATTGAGTGTGCCAAGAACAATGACTCAGATAAGAGGGTAATCATTGGACCTCAAGGAAGGATAATTGAAAGCCTAATTAAGGAGTTCATAATTGGAACATTCAACATTGGTTCACATAAAAAGCTAGTGAAGATAAAGGTAAAAGAGGTTGAAGAAATCTATGAGAAAGAACCTTCTAGGGATTTGGAAATCATGAATAGTTCTTAGATTGAGAATCCAAAGTCACATCACTCCAAATTACCCAAGAAATTATATAGAGTTGACTACAAGTAGGAGTAAAATTTGATGTGATTACTCTTTAGTGAAGAGTAATGGGATTAGATGAGGAATTCATGTTCAAACAATGGATGTTTTAGGTTATTTCACAAATTCTATCAGGAATTCACTATCATTGGGTTGACATCATCAATGATAATTTAGACATGCAATTGAGAAGTGTTCAAGACACAAATATATTCACCACATGACCTCTTATATTTTGTATTTTCTTCTTAGGAAGAATAATTACAAAGGCCTAAGCTGCAAGGGGGTAATTGGTAAGGAAATTTTTTGTGATGTATACCATCAGTTACAATTCAATACTTCCAATTATAGGAGGGTCAATGATGATTTCCTCATGAACATTACAAGAATGCTACAAGATTCCCTCCATGCCAGAATTTCACCAGAGGCCATGGATTTAATAAAAAAGTACGCTTATTGGTTTATTCAATTTATAAAGTTTTCTTACCTTAGAGTGCAAGGATCTCCATAGGTTCCCTTTAGACTCATCAAGTACCCTACCGATAAGCTCATATTGTTGGAAGTGACAAGGAAATTGGTTGCATTTGATACTGTCTTGAAAAATATGCACAAAACAAGGTTTGGAGGTGATTTTTCTTTAAGGATTGGAAGTTTGGAGGGTTGTCCTTCTATACAAAGTACCCACCATTCTGAAAGAGATATGGTTCATTTCCACTTATTCTCACACATGATAGGGGAAAATTTGATCTCTATGGTATTGCACAAAAAATGGCTACCAAGGAGTTCAAACATAAAGATCATATTGAGGATTATTGGGCCGATTGCATATATCAAATAGAAGTAATAAAAAGAAAATGATCAAGATAGCCCTTGAGAATGACCAAACTTTATAAAATAGCTAAAGTTCCTGATCAGGTAGATGATGAGGAGGACCCTATCAATTATCATGATTATGAGCAATACAAAGACAAGCCACTCCCTGCTGTGAACTGGTCTGAGGATGAGATGGTTGATTTGAATCAACTCACTGCACCTATATTGAAATATTCAAAATTATGGGTGAAGCATAATATTTTGGAATTAGAGGCATAGGGCACTAAGTTCACTTATGACTTGATGGGGGATCTAGAGCGCCATTTAGAGGAGGAAACAAAAAAGACTCAAGATTATACTGTTGAGCCTCATGAAGAGGAAGATACAAAAAAAACATAGTTTATAATTGAAATAAGAACTAGGAGTCAGGCCAAAGGTAAATAACCTAAGAGGTAGCCTATTTCCAAGGTTAGAAAGCCATCAAAATAAATTGTTGAAGAAGGAACTGAAGAAGCCCAACCTTCCAAGAAAATAATACTTGTCACTAAGGGCCAAAAGATGGCTAAATACAAGAATACAAAGGTTAGTGAAGAAGGCACAACCCAAGATAAAGTTGTTGATATAGAGATCTCTAGGGAAAGGCCACAAGTGTATGTTAGAACAAGTTCTCCAATGCAGAAAAATCTTCTTGTAGGGAATGTGGAGGATGTAATGGATAAGCATGAAGAAATGTTTGAAGAGGAACCTACTGATGAAGCTCAAGAGGAATAAAATAGAGAAGTTACAAGAAATAATAATCCTCCCACCTCTTCTATTCAAAATATGCTAGTGGATGAAGAAGTCACTAATGAAGAAGAGAATGTCTTTAGAAATCTTGAAGAAAAAAAGGAAGGTTAAGATGTTCTCACACCCAAAAGTGGAGACGTCAATGATTTCAAAAGGCAATTAGAACAAACAGTCTCTGAGGAACGAAGGAAGAATGTAGAATCAAAAGTAATAGAGGAAGTGACTTCTCAATATCCAATGAAGGAGCATGTAAATGTGTCAAATACTGAGGATAAATGTGAAGAATGAGATAATCAAGTTGAAGATGATAAAAATACAACGAATATTGAAGATAATCTCTCCAAAGATCAACAAGAACACAATGTTTCTTAGAAATATATAGAAATAGAGCAATCAACTACTCCATATTGGCCAGATAAAGATTAAAATAGAAGCCAATAATTGTAGAGGAAGGGTCCCCTAATTGGGATAAGTTTCTAGCAATTCGAGGTCAACCTAAAGAAAGGAAGAAAGCTTTAACAGTTTCCAAGCTCACAAGGGATGAATCCAATAATAGGGTTATCCATGTTGCTACCCCTATAGGTGACAAATATAAGGATGAGGTGAGGCCTTCTGACTACAAAATTGAAATTATTAACCTAGGCCCATCTACAAAAGAACAAGAAAAAGAAGATCTTTAGGAATCAATGTAGATAATTTTGAAGAGATTAGATAATGAGATAAAGGAAAAGGATAAATTACAAAAACAATTGAGAGATGTGAAAAAATATGTTCAACATCTGGTGAAACATTTGCAAGCATACTCTAGTGAGGGTGTCTCATTTTCAGAAGGATTATTGTCAAAGGAGGCAGTTTCATAGATTGAAAGGATGAAATTTGCTTTGTAAGTCACCCATGAATGGATCCGCAGTGTGAGCCAAAGAGGAGATGTAATGATTGAGAAGGTACTACATACGCATTAAAAGGAATCATCTCTCCTTCAAGGTATAGGTCATCGCGCCACTTAATATCAAATACTAGATGACACTATCATTTCTAAATTGAAGAAAGTGTTTAAAATTCCTTTAGAGGTATTGCTTAAGGAAGGTGTCCTCACAGTTGGTAATACAAAAAAATTGATGGAATGGATATAAGCCTTTAATTTTAGGAATGTACTGAAGATGAAGGAACTCAAGAAAATATCTAAGGGTCAGAACATAGTGAAAGAGATATCTGATAGTTCTATTGCATTTCTAGAAATTGTTACAGGAAGGAAGAAATTTGGAAAGAGGAATTTGAATGTAAACTGGCTACAAAGATGGTGGCATGAGGTTTATGCTCCAGTTGATAATGAACCTATCAAAAATGATCAAATTGAGGATGCAACCATGTATATTTCTAATTTATATAAGTATCAAGAAATTCAAGGCAATTGGGAAAAGACCTTGGATAAGTATGGAGAGGAATTAAATACAATTGAATTAAGAATAAAATTGATACCAATTCTAGGACAGTCCGACCTTGATGATTTGCTTTCTAATGTTATGGAAATTTCTAGAAATGGAGAAGAAAAGGATAGGGAGGATGACCCAACCTAGCTTCCTCGAACAATGTGCATAAATCATCAAGATTTATAAGGCTACAAATTGACTGTGTCTAGATTTCTATTCTAGGAATCTATTTAATTATACAATTCCCTTTTGAGGCTGAGTTGTATTTTATTATTTTTAAATTGAATTAGGGTGGTTAGAATTGTCAAGACTGGCTTGTTGGGCTGACCTCATGTAAAACCTAATTTAATTTATCTTTCGGGATGACATGTGAGTGCTTCTATATAAATTGAGGCCTCTTCCTCATTTGTGGGGTTGTTTGTTGTTGATGCTATTGAGCTTGAGATACTTGAATTATTGAAATTTTTTGGTGAAGTGAATACAAGTGAAGACATTATCGTTTGGTTCTCTTCTTTCTGTTATTTCATCTGTACATGGTTCTTGTGTTTCAAATCTGTTATAATTTGTTTGAGTAAGTTATTTAATGGTTAATCTTAGAGCTAGTTGCAATTCATTTGTGTTTATGAAAAAGTGTTTGAGTTGTTGAGGAATCTTCAGTCTATACTTTTGGTAATCTATTGATTATGGATTACTATGTAAATTTGGCCTAGTCCTACTCTTTATTGCACTCAAGTTCAATTGTGAATGTTTAAATTTTCATGCTTTTGGGTGAATGTTTGGATATTTACAATCTAAAAATATTTAGTACCTTTGAAGACTATTTCACTATTCTTGTGATACTGTGGATTTGATCTCGGTTAAGCAAGGATTAGTTTTGGAAGATTGGTCCATCTTGAATGATTTGTTGTTTGCATACTTGATCTTAGGTTTTAGATTAGATATCTCTCTTAAACCCTTATCTTTTTCTATTTCTTTGAGATCATTGTTAGAGAAAGATTCACAAAGCGTCACCGCTATTGCTACATTTGATGAATTTCAAGCTTCCAACAATTTTTTTGTAAGGGCCCTTGTGATTACCAACAAATCATATTATTACCGAGTTGTTTGTTGCATTTTCAAGACCTAACATTAGAGACCTTGGGGTTGTTTCTTGTGTCTTGCTGATATAAATTTACCTTTCATGAGAGATAGAGTACTTGTATTTTGTTTGAGTTGTTGCAGTGCTAAAAACACCATCAACAAGTAGAAGAAGACAAGAGAGGTTATTCAAAAGTCCCTATACCAAGTCATATATTTTTGAATGAAACTAAATCATGGGTAAGGGGTTTCCCCCAAAACTCATTATGTCACATGCAAGACAATTTAAGGCATGTCATCCACATCCCAAGCTTGCTCTTATATATACATGGAATGTGATCAACTAGCCAAAAGAGACAATGATGAGTGTCATACGATGACAAGGATACCTAAACCCTTGCCCCCCACTTAGTGTAGGACAAGGGTGAGCCAAGAATGTATGATGATATATTTCTCCTTCCAAAAAGATAATTATTGGCAATGAGTGTAAACCATACAATAGTGAGTATGATGTGATCCTACAATTATTACATGTCAAGGAGGAGAAACTATTGTTATTGGTTATGATGAGTAAACAAAGTATCAACTTAATACATATTTAGTGAGATATCTATGAGTTTAGGATGCACCAAAGTTAATGTTGTCTTGGAAGAATCTTTCACAAAGTTGTTGACATTGGATGAAGGCTTGCTTATTTCTTTCGAGGGACAATAATCAAGACTATTAGTCATTTCTTGTATTTTAGGATCTATAGGGACATGGATACCTTGTTCTCTAGCACCACATTCTTTTCCACTATAACCAAGTTGCTCTATAAGTTCATAACCTGTTGCATAAATCTTTTTGACTTCTTTTGGATTCAAGGGTTGTTCATAATCAACTTCATTAGAGTTTTTCATGTATGTTGTCCTTTCTTATAAAGTGGTTGAAGTGGATGCTTTTGAATTTTGTATCTCTTTTTATTTCCCTTTTTAGACTCTTTTATTATGATCTTGTATTCTCCCATGAATGTAGGTATGAAATCAAAGGTTTCCTAAGTATCTTCCAATAACTTTGTGGCTTCTTCAATTTTCTTTTCTTTTTATTTCTCTTGTACGGGTTCTACATGTGTGGTTAGTGTCAAGGGATATCTAATGTGTATAACATCAGAAGACTTATCCTTATTTTCATGATCTCTTAGTGAAGAGGAATATAATTTCACTTCTTCCTCTTCATCTAAGGAAGCCATATTACTATTGTTTGAAAGAAGTGTGTCAACGTTGTCATTTTTTTGCACCATGACATCTTCCATAGTAGGAGAGTTTTTTAGGAGAGCGAAAAACTAGATGTTCATGACATTCAAAGGTGATTTCTATGTTGACACTAGTAGGAGAGTTTTCAAGAGAGCGATAAAATATTCAAACATAAATAAATATATCTTCAATCCAAAATTTACATCTACATCATAGAAATCATACTTGGGCTTTCTATGTTGACACTAAAAACTTCAATTTATTTATTTTATCTTTTTAAATTATCAATCCAAAGGGGATTTCCCATCCTTTGGATTTAAATCAATCACTATGTCCCTTGTTTATCCCCAGTAGTTTATAGGGATAATGTCATAAGAACCCTTATTGTAGTTGTGCTAGGCTATAGATGTAGTAGCTCAATCATGATAGCTTTACTTGTAAACATGAGCTAGAGGTACCATTAATATTGAACACTATTAGTTTTTTTTTCCATTCTTCATTAAATTTTATAATTTATATCAAAAATAAAATAAATATTCTTCAAAGAGAAAGATTTCATAAGAACTTTTAGAAATCATATTGTGTAATGAATTTAACACCATTCATGAGAAGAATAATATTCAAGATAAATTCATAACTTTTAATAAATCATTAATAATCTATTGATGAGAAGAATTTGCAGTGAAATTTCCATCATGTACTAACACTTAATCAAAAAATATCTATTCAATACAAATATTATTAATCTAAAATAGTATAATTTTATTCGATAATAAAAGAATGACTTATGCTAACCATTTATCTCTTAAGAAAAAAACTATCTAAAATAGATTTTACTCATAGGAAAATTGCCTATTAGTTAGATATCAATTTTTTTTTAAAGTGAGAACTTGAACTAGATGTGCATTATTCTTATTTTTCAATGATGGTTTCCTTCTTACTATCGTTCAATAATTTTACAGTAGTTGTGATGGTTTTAGTATCTAATAAAAAAAAATTAGGTGACAAATTTTTTTAAGTGTACTTTTGGGTAAATTCACTATCTTTGTCTTTCTAGTTTTTTTCTCATTCATCCTCCTAGAATATCCCCTATCATATTTGAATGTATAAAAATTGGTTTTAAAATTACTAATGAAGTTTCAATAGTAATCGAATTGTATTCCCTACTTTCCTTAAATTGATATATATCTATATACATATATGTATATTATACAAATATTTATACATATATATACACATACACATATATATACATACATATATATACATACATATATGATGTAGAACAAGGGTGGAAAATTCAAAACAAATTAAATCAACCAATCTTGCAATCTATCAAACATCTAATGGTGGGTTTTTCTTGACAAGCCTTCATTCTTTAAAGCTTTTAAAGCCTAAAACATGTGGGCATAAAATTGGGTTTTTGGTCATAACGTTCATTGCAGACATGATATCAAAAATGTAAACATAGTTATAGATACCCATTTGAGCTTTATGAAACATACCAAAATTTGAGGGGTGGTCACTTTGTACGAAATCCTTCAAAAATTGATTGTCCTCTTCCTAAATAGGCCTAAAACATGAAAAGATTAGACCTAGGGCATCACCAAAACCCCAAAACCTGCAATCTTGGAATAATTAAAAACACACAAAAATACACCATCTTACAAAATTTCAGATTTTTTCACTGTGAGAATAATGAGAAATTATATTTTGAAGTCCACTAGAAACCCTAACTAGGGTTTTGGACAACTTTCAGTAAATTGCCTATATCTTCCACAAAAATGAATGAAAATATATGCTAGAAAAAGAATATTAAAGTAGAGTCACTGTAAATTCCCAACTGGTTTCAGACCCAAAGGAAGGTTGTACAGTCCGTACAAAATAGCAGAACAAGAAAAAATGTGTTAAAATGTCAAAAAACTAAGGTTTTCTTTCATTGCTTTCATAAAACTCGTCATCAGCCCGTACAAAATGTAATCTTGATGCATTTTTATGCCCAATTCATCTTCCATAACTGTCCATCAGCCAAGAAAGATGACTTTTCATCTTTTAGAAAAATATAGCAACTTCTAGAAAAGTTATCATGCAACTTTTGAGCAACAAAGCAACTTTTTACCAAATTGTGACCTATGGACACCAAACTTGACTTAATGGGTCCAAATGAACAATATTGGCCTAAAATGGCCTTATTACAAGAAAACAACACAAAATGAACCAAATTTTCATTTTTTTCCTCTTGAAGGGATATTGGGACCTTAGGGTGTTCTTGCATACATATACATATACATACATACATATATAACCATAAATAATTTTGCCTAAATAAAGATTAGATGATATTGTAAATACACCTTTGAAGAATTAGACCCTCATTTGATTTGAATTACTTATAATCTCCATTTACACATATATTCAATATATAGGTTGGTAAAAGTAACTTGAGTTGTAATATGCTAAAAGATAGGTTAACATTTTCTCAATTTTCTATCTCAATGTTACATTTACAGGTTCTAGTATCAAGGGTTTAGAAGGATTTTTTTTTTCAATATTTCAAAAATTAAATATCATAAATATGTATGATTTCACAATAACATCATTAGTTCCTCAAGTATCTTCATGTACTGATTCACACTAGTTTTGAATGTTCCAATTAAAGGAGGTGAGAGAGTAATATCATAACTTAAACCAACATGTAGAAAACTAACATATTTCTAATACCATTTCTTTGTTTGACTATTTTAATTTTGGCTCAAATTACAAGGTTTAAATAGTAGAAATTTCTAAGTTACTATTTTAATGAAAAAGGGATCCTAGGTCTAATGCATAGATCACTAACATCAATATATTTTAGAGAATAATTGGATACAAATTGACAAGGGGATTAGATTGATTAACAACATTGAGGGTGAGTCAATCAACCTTGCATCTAATCCTTTTGTGTCTTTGAAATTGATTTTATTTTATTGACCTAATAGAACTAAGTGACCTAAATTGAAAATAAAATATTTCTAAAATAGAGAACTATAAAACCAAATTTCGACATAAAATCTAAAAAGGGAAAAATTTTGTGCACCTGCCATACAAATTTGGAGCTAATTTTGTTGGACTAAGTTGCCTAGGGTGCCTATGTCCTAGTTAATTTCCAATGCCACTGTTACTAATTTTTTTTGTTTAGCTTCCCTAAATGTTAAAATGATGTATTTGATTGTGTTTTCTTTAAAAGACATCCAATAAAAAGATGACTAAATCTATGCTGATTAATACTATTTGTAGACACCAAAAATTGGTCTAGGCCCGCGAACACCACTTTCGACATAATTCTCTATTATCCATGGTCATGATTAAATAATGAAAATTATTTAATTACCCTTTCTAATACATATTTCCTCTATTAATTTAATACCCCTTTTAATTAATTCACTAATTCACTAATTCCTTTATTCAACTTGATTAATTAAATAAATCATATTTGTTTAATTATGTCACTAACTAATTAATTCTTCCTTCTTAACTAAATAATTTATTATTTAATTACCTCCTTTGTCATACTTCAATTATAATTAAATATTTATTATTTAATTATTCATTTAACCCCCTTTAACTATAATTAAATATTTATTATTTAATTTATTCAATTCCACCTTTAAAACAATCAAATTAAATAAATTAACTTTATTTATTTAATTAAATATTTCATTTTCAAATATTGAATTAAATTAACATTTAATTCATTTATTAATTATTTATGTCATATTATTCTATCATTTAGTTATCTAAGTCATTCACTCACCTTCTGACTCAAGATCTATTTTTAAATCCGCCAGTTATCTCGCGGATCGGTATCTGATCATCTCTGCGAGAGGACTCTCTATCACAACTAGTTAGTTAACTAGTACTAACTCATGTTGCATCTATTAATTAAATATCTTTATTTAATTAATTAATTCATGTATGCATTCAAATTCTTCATCTTTGAGTTCTAACTTTGTCTATGACATTCAAAGTCTATTTCTTCTATTTTCGAAGACTCTTAACTGAAGATTAAGATTTAGAACTCTTGTTCTTTCTATTTTCGAACAGTCTTGACACAAGATTAAGTTATCGTTATAATTTAGTCTTTATCTTGCAATATTTTCTAAATAACATTCTATCTGACACATAAATCACATCGCATGACATTCATCAATCTTGTCCATCGATCTCTCTTTGAATCTGAGTCGATCGTTCGAAAACCCAAAATCTATAAAATGGTCTATCATTATCATTATTCCTCCTCCCAAAACCATACACTTTTGAGAAGAAACTTATCTTTGTTGTTTTTCTTAGACATTCGACAAAGTTATGCTTGCATTAATACTAAAAATTTGAGGGCAAGAATACTAAAACAACAAAATGGACAAGGGAAATCGAGATAATTTGAAGGAGTAGATGCATATTCGGTGAGAGCTTTCCAATTGATTTTCTTAGTTTATTTATGTTTACTTATTTGTTCTTTGTTGTTTTTGATTTAGATTATTTTCTAGCTTACAATTGATCATTGTAATCCCTACAGCTATTAGCATTAATCTCCAGAAAATTTAGGTCATACATTTGGTGAACCCGACATGAACACGCTTCAAATTCACACATCTTTCTATTTTTTCATCTTTCATTTTGCAGGTTACCGTATGGTAGACCGCATCCACATGAAAAAATGATGCATTTGTCTTTGTGAACCACATCTGCTATATTCTGCAACACATCAGTTATTCTGCAGCACATCTGTGGTACCTTGCAACGCATTCGCCTGTCAACAATCACACTTTTGAAGAATCTTGCAAATCACACTTTTGGGAGAATTTTGAGATCAAATTGATAGCATGGTTGCATTCGGAAGGGTCGAGAGATGAATTTTCATATCTTATACTACATATTTTCATTAAGGGTAGCATTTTTTACAAGAAAAAAATGATTGTTTTTTGCGGCCGTGAGCTGAAGTTATGCATTTGTGGCATTGTGTGACACATGTGACTTTGTGTGATGCATTTTCGGCTTTCTGCACCGCATTTGACTAGTAATTTTTTATTTTTTTTTGAAATTCTTATTTTATACATCTGACTTCCTATGACACATCAGTCTTTGCGAGCCGCATTTGTGGCTTTCTGTGACACATCTGAGATTGTGAACCGCATCTGCTAAATCATGCGATGCATCTAACATTTTGCACCGCATCTGAGACATTTTGCACTGCATCTGACTATCAAAATTTTGCTTCGCGCCCAACTGTCAACACGAACCACATCCGCCTATCAACATCGCACCGCATTTGTTGCTTTAAAAGCCACATCTGACTGGTAAAAGTTGTTTTTCACTTTTTTTATTACTTTCGTACATTCACGTTTTCATTCGCATTTTTTTATGTTATTTCGTTTTTCGCTCATGTTTGTTTACAGCTGTGATAGGGTGGATTAACTTATTTTTTGCAGGACGAAGCATGGAAGACCACATAAAACCAAAAACCATTGTTTTCTATAGGATGAAAGTCGAAGACACCAAAAAAAAACTACTGATCACTTTTCATGAAGAACCTAATGACTTTATTTTATTTAAAATTCTTTTTATTTGGTAGATAGATTATTGTCATTTAGATTAAAAAGAATCGGTGTTTTTTTTGTTTGTTGCGAACGCACATTTATGTCACCCTTTACGATTCAGTATATTGAAGTATCCTCTCCCCTTGCACAGTCATGTAATCTTGGGTGTAAGAGAAATGATTATTGACTCTAGAACTTGGGCCTATCTTGGTGGGAAAAAGTACTCACCCCAAGACGGCTCAGACCGGTAACACGCTAAAGCCAAGCGACTTCCACCCGGTATATAAAAATGGATTTTTGGAGAAACCCCATAAATCATACTCACTATTCTGACAAGAAGGGCAAAAATGGTCTCTCGCCGACTTGAATATTGCCCCATGAATGGAATGCCCTTACTAAACACCATGTTGTAGTTTTTCCAAAATCCTACCTATTTGCTGGTGCAGGAGGTTTGGACCTATGAAGACGTCTTACATTCTTACGGTTCACGTATAGAGATGAGATGTATGCCATGGGTGTTTCATGGGTATAGTAGCTTGGCTACCCCATATAAGTGAGTGTCATGGAGGGGAGCCAGTGGGGTCAAGCTACTAGTCATCCGCCTTGAATATGTGTAGCTGGATTTATCCAAGTAAGAACTCAGTAAGTATTGTCCACAAAGCCTAGGTTGTAAATGTTTTCTGATTTTAATAGTTCTATCACCATAAATTGAAAACACATTGATTTTGGTGCTTGTTTTTGCTATATTTGTCAAAACACTTGATCAACAAAATGGAGTCAGTTGGAAAACAATCTTAAAAAAAATGCAACTTTCAAATTGAGTTGCAATTGTCAATTTTAACACCGCATCTATCCTAGTGAGTCACAATTGTTAGGGGAAATGCTACATGTCTCTATCAATAAAGTCCACTTTTACATAGTCCAAGTATTACGAGCTACAACTGTCAAAATTTGAGTCGCATGTGTATATGCAAGCCGCAACTATCAAAGTAAAAACCGCATGTGTTTGTCAACAAGTTTAGATTCATAGAGTCATTATTCCGATATGCAAATGTTAACATGAGCCGCATTTGTTAGATTATAAACTACATTTTTCAACATTAGAACCACAACTGATAGGTGAACCGCATTTGACTGTCAATAGAAAACTTAGCAAACTTCAAATCGAGTCTGAAACATAACTGCCATTTTCACTTCTATTTCTTAAGATCAACCTTGGACAAAAAATGAAGATTTTTCTCAGAAAACCTTGCATCATTAGGTGTCATATACATCTTAGTCACAGTCAATGTCTTATTCATAGTCATCTTAAGTTGCATGCATATAGATACTTCCTAGGAAATTTCATATCAAAGAATAGATAACTTTTCGCGTCATTGGATACGTTGATGTTTCAATTTGTCCTCATCATTGAACCTAGTCACTTTGGTCTTATTAGTGAATCTTTTCAGCTCAATAGTCTAGTTTGGGAAATTCACCTTGTCAACTGTCTTTGTCCTACAATCAGGTTCCTTGGTCAACTCAAATCATTGCTTGGATTTATTCCATAGGTGGTAGGTTATACCCATCTTAGAATCATTTACCATCATCGGCTACTCGCGATTTTACATATTTTCCATCCTAGCATACATCATCTTAGTATACGTCATTTTAGAAGTTTTTAGCAAGATCCTTTATATTCAGAAAATCCCAAAAACATAGACTAGAAATCATATCATTTATAGACATAACTCCATATCATTTGCATTACCATCCACCACCATGTCTTTCGTTCACCTTGATATGCTTGCTAGTCAACTTGAATACCAATTACTCTGCATGGGTCAATACCAACAAGCCATAGACTTCAAAAGACAATTTATTCAATCCAAATGCCAATCAACCTCAACCCATGGTCAACTAACCACATATCCCTCTTATCAACAACCAATAAAATCTAGCCTTCCATCCATCTACCCTCATTATCAAGAGTCTCTTAGCACAATCCATGCCATTAATCCACAACAAACATCCATTAATAACCCCTACCTTAACCTTGACAAGGAAAACCAACCTCCCATTAGTCTATTCCAAGCCTGCACATACCATCCTAGTCCATCATCCACTAATCCATTCATACTCACTCCATCCCAACCTACATTTAGTCATGAAAATGCATTTACTCATGGTCTCCAAAATCACATCCCATTGTCTACACATGAGGATACATGTCAAAAAGAAAGTCCAAAGTATGACATCATGGCTTCATCTCTATGTCAAGATCAAAGTAGTCCATCCCATGACCCTATATTTAGGTCTATCCAAGAAGTCCTTCTAGATAATCATGGCAGCCAAAATACATTTATCCTTGATCGATATTTCATTCCTAATCAAGTCATCCAAGACAAACCTATCTTTGACCTTTATCCCATTCATGATCAAACATTTGAGGTTGATCCTACCCAAAATTTGAACACTACCATTTCCCAAAATGAGACACTTGCCTCCTTTGGAAACATATATGATCTTCCTCTAGAACAAGAGTCTTTTACACTAGACATATTTTCAAATGATCAAGGTATAGCTAAATTCATTGGACTCCATGATAATGACCATAAGGACAATTGCTACATTGACTTGGAGGCACCTATATCTTTTGAAGAGTCATCAGAATATAATGTTTCATAAAATCAAACCAAAGATGTTAATAAAAAATATATCCAACATGTTAACGAACCTACAACATCTTATTAGCTAGGATCATCTATATTTATCAGAGCAAGATTTCTTGCAGAAGAGAATATTCCAAGTAACAGTGTCTACATACATAATTATGGGCTAACATCTTATTTTGAAAATAAAAAATACCCCATAACAAAGATAATCTGTCAGAACATAAGGAAAAGGACTAGGCCTACATGAGCAAGGAATTCGAGAACCAGTACAACTTCAAGAAAATCCTAGACATCAGGGTCTTGGTTATTCATCAGCCAGAGAATCTAGTGATGTTAGTTGTACCTCCTTGATATTGGGGGCAACTTTATCTGATATAAACATCAAAATAGGGGCCATGAGTGGTTCTTACCATAAGATTTGTGCCAAAACTCCTTCCATTCCAACATGAATAAACCTTCTATTTGGAACAAAAAAAAAGAAAGTTATTACAAATCCAAAGTTCAAAATAAAATGTCAAATACCATCAAATCATTCAAAAATCTGAGTAGACAAATGAAGTTAAAATGGATCCCAAAGAAAAATGGATCAAGCAAAGAAAATATTTCAAATCCAAAAGTCAATAAAATTGTGGAGCCACAAGAAAAGAGGACTCCCACATATAATAAATGTCCAACTCATTCAAAATGGTCATCAAGCAAGGCATATAAAAGTGTTGGTTCCCAACACTATCCCAATCAAAATTCCAAACTCCTCCATCCAACATCACAAGTTTGGAAAATAAAAAGTGATTCATCTAAACTTCTGAATAATCCCCCCATATCTACCATCATCCATCATTATCCAACATCTCGTCTAAAGTCCAAAAATCCCATGTCACAAATCCATCACATCTTGGCAGCAAATATTTATTGTAAGGACTCTAATGGCACTCTATCACAATGTGTGTATTTTGATAAGGCCAACTCTAGTATCAACAAGCTGGGTCACAATGATATCGATCAGTTATATGCATGTGTTATGAGCCTAACAAGACAACTACATCTTAAAGGTCATGATTGGCATATCATGGCACCGATATCTATATCAAAACCATCAATGCATTCAACACAGTCAGTGATCATCTAAAGTATCGAAGCAATCCATAAAATACAAAAAAAAAATGAAATAACAAAAAAATTGTTACCCTAATGAAAACCTAGCAAAGAGGTGTCTTGGTGACACCAAAAAAATTGGAAAATAGTAAAGAGAAAAATTTCATCCAATAGTGAAAACCAATTTTATGACGCTTTGGATAAGTACTATGATGAAAACCTGACAAACATGCATTATGTGTAAGAGCAATTATCTATGTGGATATTTACACTTGGGGGGAAAGTTGTTTCATCTCCCATGTCTTCCTCATGACCTTTCCATCCACCTATTTAATCCATAACATTTCCCTCCATTTTCCCACCTATTTTGATCTTGATAAGAACTAGGGTATAAAATAAATCATTTTTTTGGAAAACCCTTGACATGAATATCCTTTGGTCATAAACTATCCATGAAACATCATGTCATTACCTTCATACCTTAACTATACATGGAAAATAGAGAGTGACCAATATATTGCTCCCTCCCTTTGTCACTCAGCTATATCTCCTTGATACTCCTGCGCAAAGCTCTGATTTAATCTTCCTTTGGCCACCATGGAAATCCATTTCCTTCTCTTGTGATGGTCAAGATATTATTTTCTTTCCCTCTTCAGTGCCTGAAAAGGATGCACAAGACTCCTTATGAACTGAGGTTTGGAGTTCGATTACCAGACATTGAAGCTCCCTATCTTCCACATAATCCTGCAACTAGCTGCACGGAGGCCCCTAACTGCTAGTTTATCTTCCCGTCTTACTGCTTGGTTAGGATTCTAGATAAAATTTATTATGCATGTTCTATTGTTTCTGAATCTCAATTGTGAAATACTGGAGAGTTGATCTGCATGATTCTGAAACTCAATTTAACTGAAGGATTCATCGGTGACGTTTAGCTAATTTTTTTGTGACAATCAATAGCCATTCATTTGATATTTTTTTTGTAACAAAAATACATATTTACTTAGAATATTTAAGCAATGTATTTAAATCAATTTAATACTGTAATCATTTGTGAAAGGAGGCTATGACAAAAATGCCTCGTACTTCTGTACTTGAAGAAAAGAAACCCTATGAATTTGCATATGCAAGAAACATGTGGTAAAAATATTGAGAGTATGGATGTGCCACTTTTCTAATATTTATAAAGAAAAGTTATTTGTTAGACATAAGGTTGAAAAATGTGTTTTCATTAGATATGGTGAGAATGTAAAAGTCCATAATATTTGGTATGTGGTGATCCAAATAGTTCTCTAGTCCACAAATGGTATATTCTTAGAACATAGAGTTTTGTCAAGAGAAGAAATAAATAATCAAATAAAAATGACACATGATGTATTTAGTGATAAAAATTTAGGGAGAAATGATAGTTTAGATGGAGAGGATGGTGATCCCACAATGGTAGGTAGAAACGAGATGAAATAATCATTTTAACCATTTTTTTTTGTCATCTAACACAATTACATTATAAAGAATTTGAAGGTGATGTGAATTGAAAATCATATAAAATTTGCATTTTCACTTAAGTTACATATCATACAAACTAAAAAGAATAAAAATCATTTGAAATTTTATAAAAATTATGAAAAAAACCCTCACTGGGACTCATACACCCTTCTAGGTGATTTAGTCCTAGTACAAATTTTAAACTGTATTTTCTATAATTTAAAACTTTGTTTTTGTGATCTTGTTTTCCATTGATAACTTTCTATTTCAGTTCACATAGTTTTTGTTATATTAATTTCATTTTACTTAGCTTAAATTCTATTTGCATTCATCTTGCATTTAGTATCCCTTGCATGATTATTTTGTGTCCTATTGCTAATACTATAGTGGGATGAAGTTCGAGACTCATGTCATCCCACGATAGCACAATCATCGTGGATTTTGGTTTTCTATCTATTTCACTCCTAGTATTGACACTAGTACACTAGGTATGGACCATACCCTTAACAATTCCTTTCCTTCAAGTAGTGCGATGCATGTTGAAACAAGGGTTGATAATTTTCCACAAGAAAAAATAATCCAAATCCATGAAGACTTAGCAAACCTACAACATCAAGTGAAAAATGACAACATTTAAACCACTTCTATTCCTACCATATCTATAACATTCATCACATGCTTGAAATTGAAGATGGACTTGACCTTGTGAGAAACATAGTTCAAATCTTTGGAAAACACTTTCCATCAAACACTAGTAGTCATTTACCTACGAACAATGTCATAAGAAATGGAGGAATTCAAATTCATCCTCCCACAACAATTTCCTCTATTTCTAACTATACCAACCCTCAAGTCACAACAACATTGCAACCAACTAGTAATGTGATTCCTTCCTTGGGTATTTCAACTAGCATCCCTAGTACATTTGTGGTATCACATGACATATCTCCTACCACCTTACTACCTATAAGTATTCCATTCACTTTCCCCTTGAACACATACACCCCTTCACCTTTTTCATCTCCATCTCATAATACAAGCAATGAGCCTCTCCTAAACCAACTTTTGTAAACTGTTCCATCCCTTCAAAAGCAAGTTTCCACCATCAATCAAAATCAAAATGGCCCACCTACATATTATGTCAAAAGTATCCCCTTGTCCTTGGAGATATTTCAAACATCGATTCAACAAGGTGTAGAGGTGCCTAGATTCAAGAAATATGGAGGGAAGGGAGATCCTTCTAACCATGTTGCTGCCTATACCGTGTTACGTAGTGACTTTTTGCTTGAGGATAAAATCTTAGCTAAGATTTTCCCTAGGTCCTTCAAAGATACTACCTTGGAATGGTTCTCTTCATTACCAAAAAACTCAATTTGTTAATTCAATGAACTTGTTGAGGTATTTATAAACAATTTCTAGGTTCATATGACTCCTAAAATGACCTTCGCTGATTTGATGAGATGGAAGAAAAAAAATAAAAAATTACTAAATTTATTTAATGCTATCAATCACTTTATTCCCAAATCGATGTCAAGGTCCCTAACCCTCACCTTCAAAAGATGTTCATAGAAAATTTGCAAAGAAAGATACAAGATAAGGTTACCATGATGAAATTCTTGGCATTCATGCACTTATGTCCCGCTCTTTATGATTATCAAAATTTGGTTAGTATTCAAGATACAAAATCCACCTCTGGTCATAATCAAAATTCTGAGTCGAGAAACCAAAAAAATTATCAACCTTTTAAGAAAAAGAATAAAGGCTTCCTCCAATTCAATCCCTCTCAACAAGAGACTTAAAATGTCAATCACCAAGTACCTGTTGTTAAATTTGTGATACCCTTTAGCTATGGGGACCCAAAAAGGAAATTCACTCCCTTACCCAATACCCTTCACAACACAATGACACAAATTTTAGAATAAAATATCATAACCTTGCTTCTCATTAAAACTCTCGATCACCCAGAAACTATAGACCAAATTCTTACTGTCATTATCACCAACAAAATGGACATGATAGAGAACATTGCAATCATCTTAAACATCTTGTGCAAGACCTCATTGATTATGGTTGTCTTTCTGTTGGAGGTTTTAGTGATCAAGGAAATAAGTTTGTTGCCCCTCCTAACCAAAACTTACAAATTTTTACCAACCCTATGCCTAATCATTACATTTCATTTGTCAAATCCAACAAAACTACAAAGAATGATGTGATGAATGTTGATACAAATGATGATAACAATGATACTATTCAACATGATCCTATAGATACTAGTCCTATGGATGATATGGTAGGAGTGATAAATTTTATTCCTTGTAAGGGAAGAACTAAAAACCTTTTGAGATTGCTTTCTCCTCACAAGATATACTTAAACATGCAACTGATGGTCCTCTTTACATAGCCAATAGAATCTATGACAAGCCCAATAATGGGATATTAATAGTTCTCATATATGGAGAGAATGTGATCACTAAAGAATTCTTACTTCTGCATGAACTCTATCAAGATATATATGATTAACCGAAATCATGGATCAAGATGCATGTTGGTTTTGCTTGCCCTATGGTGAGATCAATCACTCTTCCTTTACAAATAGGACCAAAAAAATTAAATATCTCATTATCCATCATCTCACAACAATACCAATTTCATGTGAATCTAGGCTATCCATGGCTTTGCTCCATGAATGTAGTCCCTTTGGTTGTACATAAATGCTTAAAGTTTCCCTTTGATGATGGAATTTTCATTATCTATAATAGTGGCTTTAACCCTGTGTCTTCCCATGGAAAATTTTCTTTACATTTATTTTGGCCCAAGCGTATGGAACCTATAAAACCACGTAAAGAATTATTTTTCAAATCCTACCAAAAATTCAAGGCAAATAAAATAGAAAAATTATCCCTTCAAAACATGCCTCAATCTACAATTGATCCTACCATCCTTGATGAAACCATGATTGAACCTAAATAAATTCCAAATAGACAAGACCAAACTAAGACAAAACCTTCACCTCCTTCCTAAAAAATACCAAGAGACAATGAAAACAATCCCATCACACCTCCTAGAATAAAAAATGTTAAATTTTTTTTAAGAGAAAGTGGTTGAAAAACCTTCCACGGTTCCTTTTGTTCCTCCTCTTAGGGAATAAAAAAATCCTATGGTTGATCAACCCGCTCCTAAACAAAAACAACTTCAAAATAGAACTAAAAGAAACAAAGGTTCTAGAGAGCATAGGCGTAGATATCGTACCCTTGCTCATAGGTTAAATGAAGAAATAAACAAAGAAAATCAAGATCCAAACTTGACTAAAGCAATGCTTGATGAGTCTACCCCTTCCCTGAAATAGAAATATCCTATAATACAATCACAACAGGAGTTAAAATATTCTTTGGACATTATCATTCAACCTTATGTTGTGATTACTTAAGATTATTATAAGGAGGTTACTAAAATGGATGAGGAGGTGCATAATGAATTTAATACACTATTTTCCTTTTCCATGAGCTTAAATGACAATTCTCCTACGAAGAGTGTTCAACTTGGCAATGACCCTAGTTAGGCACTTTCTATTGTCCCTTTGTCTTTTCCTCCTTCAATATTCAATAAACATGATTGGGATGTGGATGACCTACTTTAGGTTGACTCACATGTGCCTTACTAGTCTTTTGCATTATTTTATTTTATTTTATGTGATTGCATGTGCATAACGTGATCCCCCATACTATTTTTGTTTGATGTATCTCTCTCTCTTTATGACATTATTCTCTATTTCGTAAATCATTTAGTTTTTCCTTTATCTTTTCTTTGTGTTGTGTTTTCCTTTTGGGGATGATGCAAAGCGTTGAGTAATTTATGTCTCTTCCATGTTGACCCAAAATATTTATCTTTATCTTTTTCATTTGTTTTGTGTTTTCCTTTTATGGATGACACAAGGTGTCCATACATTCATGTCTCTTCCATATTTACCTAAAATTTTCTTCTTCTTTTTTTCTCTCTTTGTGTCATTTTTCTAGTTCTATGTGTATTTGGGGAATGATGACGGTTCTCAGCTCTCTAAAAAAATTGTAGCAAGAACATACTGACCCCAAATCCATAGATCCCTCATGTGTTTGGAGTTTCATTTTGGGGGCAACCCCTCTCTTTTCTTTTCTTTTGTATGAAGTAGCTTTATTTTGAAACATATGAATTGGCATAGGGCTTTCCAAGGTAGCTCTCATGTCCTCTTTATTGTTATCATCTATCATTTTCTACTTTAAAGTAATTGCTCATAGCATGGTGTTTAGCAATTTCTTTAAAGCAGGGGCATACACATTTGGCATTATTGTTTTGCATTTTTCTTTTTCATGTTTCATGGTGTAGTCTTCTTACTTCATGTGATGCATCTTTCGCTTTGTGGTGACATCCGGTATGATGTCCTTCTAGAGCATAATCTCTCTTAGAATATTATATTCCTCTTAGTGGATTGATGTGACACATTGCATCGCCTAAGTTATGAATCTTCTATTATTTGATTGGTCCACTCTTGGAGACATTAGGCACAATGTTACCTAAGTCAAAGACCTTGCATGAACTAAGAAAGACTCCTTAGAATGTTCTTTACATTGTGCATTTATAAAATTTCAATTATATGGCCACCTTGCATAATACACTTGCATTCCTATGGAGACATATTTTTTGTTCATGAGTTCCAAGCATATGAATCTTTTCTTGCCTCATGAAGCTCAAAGTTCATTTTTGCGTGGTGCCTTATCAAAGTTATCAAAAGGTATAACTTTGGTATGGTTTGATGGGAAGCCCATCTGAGGCATGAATTTCCCATAGCCATTCATGTGTGTGTGAGTGTATATAGGCCATGTGTGTATGTGTCTCACTTTCTTGGATTACTCACCCAATGGACAACTTGAAGTTCCATTGCCTCAAAGTGAGCATGTGCTTTGAACAAATAGCCTAGATCTGATCCACATCACGATGGAAAAACAATCAAAGCTTGATCCAACCCTATTTTGATTTTATTTTATTTTTGGTTTGTCTTTGGAAGTGTATGCTTGTGCCTTGTTGTCTATTTTTATATCATTTTAATGTGTGTCCTTTTGTTCCTATGTTGGTTTTTTATAGGATCTTCATCCTGGGAGCTTGATCACCCCTCTTGATTGTTGTCACCTCATCTTACTGGAATTGGTGCACTTTGGCCCCTCTTGATGTGCGTTTTTCTACTTTAGTCTGAGTTTGAAGAGAGTTCATCCTCCCACTAAAGTGGGGGCTAAATGTGGCAATGGAAAAACATATCTTTACTTTTTCTTGCTCGTTTGGGCCCCTCCTTGCTAAACTGAGCTTAGTGTTGCATTGATTTAGTGTTGTAATGTGCTTGACACATTCACATTAGTCTTGGAACCTTGTGACCTTGTTAAACTAATGGAGTGTTGTAAAGTGGTGTAACAGACTTTCACACTTTTCTAAGGTTGTCATCAATAATTAGGATTCTTTATGCTTTAATTGGTCTTATTTTGCATCCACAAGCCTCATTTAATGCATATTTTCAAGGATGGTCTTGACATAAATCAACATCCAATAATAATTCAAGTGTTTTTAGGTTGTGTGACCCAGATTTGGTGGTCTAGGACTCATACACCACCTTGGGTGTATGGGTCCCACCCGGGGTTTTGGGCCTCAATCTGAATTTCACACCTTTCTAAGTACTTTTGAAAATCATCCCATAATTTATGCCTAATGGGACTCAAATGCCACTTTTGGCATATGAGTCCTATGTGGCCAAAAATTAAAATTAATTCAAATTATTGGCAAGATTTTATCCTCCTAGATCTGATGTATGCTTGTAGTGTTGTAATTTCAGGAACGTTTTGCATAATTAAGTATAAATACAAGGTTCTTTAACTCATTTTCACCTAATACTTTTGTGTGAGAATTAATGAAAGTAAATTTGAGTTAACAAGAGAAATCAATCATTCAAGAGAATTCAAGAGCATTGAATTGCAAATTATCAAGCATCATGTCAAATTCTTCATGTATCATGTTTATTTTTTAGCTAACAATTGTGATGTAGGGTTTCATGATTCAAGCTAGAATTTCATTCAAGACCCATCCTATTCAAGCAAGATTCAAGATATACATCCATTCGAGCTACTTCATACACATTTGCAACACTTAATTGTTAGGATTTTGTGACTTGTAAGATCTTATTTTGTTCATTCATCATTCTCCATTCCTATTTCATTTCATCTAAAGTTTTGATTACCAAAATGGGGTTTGACCAAGGAAAACCCCTTTCCACTAACAAAACAACATTTTCCCCCCTCTTTAATGTTTTATTTATAGGATTAGGTTGAAGATACATTGAAGAGAAAGTTTGGAGAAAGTTTTCAAAGTTGTCACCTTGCATTGAAGATACTTTGAAGACTTATACAGACTACAAATCAAGGTTTTAGATCCAAAAATAAATTGGAAAGTATAGAGAAGACATTGAAGACTAGATTCAAACTTGGAATTTTTAGAAAACCCTAACTGGACTGATACACTCATTCTGGCATATGGGTCCCAATTTAGGTCATTTTTTTAGGTTTTTGCAGTTTCAGACACCCATTTGCCGGATTTTAGTTTTGCCAAAGAAACCCAGATCTGGGACTAAATCGCCCATACTAGTGTATGATTCCCAACAGGCCTTAAAATTAGTATTTTCAAAATTTTAGGCCTTCATCCAAGCATCTTCAAATTTTGAGGTGCACACATTTCTTCTTCCAACTTTATGTTATGTTTTGCATGCATTTTTAGGTTATTTAGTGAAAGATTACATTGCATTAGGTTTGCAAATTTTTATTTTCATTTCATTAGTCTTTCCAAGCTCTAGCTTGGTGGTGAATCCCTCATTAGTTTACAATCAGACCCTAGGACAACCCTATTACAAGACCTCTTTCCCCTTTGCATACTTTACATTGAGATCTTTAGGGTTTCCCTTCAATGAAATAATTACAAAGTGGGTTTTCTCTATGTGCTAAACCATACAAAAGTGAACCCATTTTCCATTTTTTAAATTTCATTCATTTAGGAATCTTGCATATAGCTCAAAAAGTAAACAATTGCATTATTCTATTTAAAACAAAGCATCTTGGGAATAGTCAATTGTCACATCTTAGATCTATGAATTGCATTTGGAATTGCCATTTATTGCTGGAACATTTTCTTACATTTTGAATTTCATAATCATAAATTGGTTAAATTCTAGAAAACAACTCACTACTAGATCTATCTACACATAGACCTGAGACCCTTAAATAGAATTGAACATAGTCAAATTTTGAATTTTATAAAAATCTTTGCCAGACAAAGCCCCCATAGGCAACCTAGTCCAAGCTATGTATGCCCATATTTTTGTGACAAAACTCTCTTAATATTCTCTATCCAAATTTGTCTTCTATTTTTTTAGTTCATTGTTGTGTAGAAATTTGAACCTCATTTCAAGAATAGTGGCTAAGTTTTTTTGATAAAATATTGAATTCCTTGAAATCCTTGGTTGATGTTTCATGCTACATTCTTGGAAATGAACCTAATGCAAATGGTGAACCTCATGATATGTTATCCCCCAATGCATATATTCTTAATAAATATATATTGAGGCAAGAGGAAGACGTCGTGAATGAATTCATAAACATTTCATTTTGTAACCTTGAAAGCAAAGTGTTCCTTTAGTTCCTTCAATGGAATGTCCTAATCATACTTAGCAACAATAAGCACCACCTAATATACCACCTCTCAAAATTTTCTTCACTTCACATAGGGAAAGTTACTTGAAATTCGTACCTCAACTTCCAATCAGTAACAATCACAAGGAAACAATATCACCAAATATCCCATCATATGAGAATAAAATTACAAACACACTTGTTAGCTTGGAGCAATGCTATGGCCAAGGTTTTAGGATCTTGAGAAAATGAGGAAGTGACTTAAAGAATGAACATTAAATCCATTCTCTTTTGGAACAAACACCATCTGAAGATACAAAATACATAGGTTACTAAGGTCCTCCACCTTTACATCAAACATTTTATCTACCAACTGTGCCACATAAAAGTTGCAGTCCTACTAAGAAGGGTGTGTTACCCACTCTGCATCCTCTGTATTAGACTAAATGTACCTTAGCCATGCTTCTAAACTTTTGAATACATTACATTACCACCCATTCAAGAATGAATAGATACCAAAAGAAAGAATAAGAACACATCATATTATGCATATCGTAGAATATTGGGACACACTATGGATTGTTTTCATGTTTAAAGAATAAATTGGAAGAATTTGATCCTTACAATTATAAAATTGATCAAATGCTAGACTACCATATAGGCACTTTGCTCCATTCCGTGTGCCATTTATTTTTTTATTCAAGAGAGGATAAATTTCACTAAAATAATAATTTAAAATATGATTGAAAGGTATAAAATTATATTGGATTCCATGCTTGGGAGATAGAACAAAAATCTTCCTTACTTTTCATTCAAGGAAACCCTAGAGATGTCAATCTGAGTATGAAGTAGGGGAAATAGATCTTATGATAGGGTTCTCCTTGGGTTTGATTATAAACTAAAGATGGGGTCACCACCAAGCTAGGGCTTAGAAAGACTAATGAAATGCAAGGCCTAATGCTTAAACCTAATACAATGCAAGATTTCACTAAATGACCTATAAAAGCTAGCAAATCAAAATAGAAATCCAAGTGATTTGTGCGCACTTGGAAACCTGAAGAGGACTAGATGAAGGATTGAAATTCTGAAAATTTGAATTTAATGTTGATTATGACTCATACACTATACTGGGTGATTTAGTCCTAGGTCTGGATTTCTTGGTATCAACAAAAATCTAGCATAGATATGTCTGAAACTCCTGAAATTTGCAAATTTTCCTATATATGGACTCATATTCCAGAAGTGGTGTATCAATCTAGTTAGGGTTATCTATAAATTCAAAGACTAATTCTACTCTTAAATGTTTGCTTTGTCGTTTCCACCAGATTTTTGGATCCAAAACTCTGATTTGCAATCTATAGATGTCTTCCAATGATCTCTAATGGGTATGTGCAGGATCATCAAGGAAAAAACAGGCCCTTAAGTGGCAATAAAAAGTCAAAAAATCAGAGTTAGACAACTTGACGTAAAAATTTGAATAAGTTATCTATATTATTTCAAAAAAATGTAAAATTGAATCTGTAGAAAATTGAATGTAGTTTCTAAACAACTAGACCTTTATTTATTTTTTTAAATTCTATTTGGTGAAAATTTGAAATTTCAATGCAATAGTACTTCAATTTCAGGGTAAAAATAAGAAGTGTCTGTCTGACCACCGTAACCACAATAAAATGATAATATTTTTTTATAAGCTTTTAGATATAAGTAGAGGACTCATGTGCTGATGTGACGCATATTTTTTTTAAATTTTTTTTGAAGTAAATAATTAATTATGAATTTTTTATTACAAATTTTAAAAAATATTAAAGCTCATTTGTCTAACCACCTTAACTTGGTAAAAACTTCATGAAATTCATTTTTTTTTTTAATCCTATAGTGTGCAAAGCATAGAATGTGACTCATGTTTGAGATTCAAAAAATGTGATACTATTTGAAAGTTGTAGATGTTTTTCAATCAATCTATCAATCAAGACTTTATTCGTAATTCTAATAGAAAATGAATAATAATTTTTTATTAAATTCAAAGTAAAAAATAATTTATATTGGTGGAAATTTGAGAATCTCCTCTAAAAACCCTTTTCGTTTCATCAATTTTGGGTAAAAAAAACATCGTTAGCCACATGGGCCATCATATCACTTACATATCACCACTTTTTGGCCCATCATGATCCTGCACATACCCTAATGCAAGATGACAACTTTGAAAACTTTTAACACTTTGACAACTTTCTCCAAACAAATTCTTCAATGTGTCTTTAACCTAGATCTATAAATCATACACTAAAGGGAGGGAAAAATGTTGTTTTGTTAGTGGAAAGGGGTTTGCCTTGGTCAAGCCCCATTCTAGTAATAAAACTTTGAAATGAAATTAAATAAGATGAAGGAATGATGAATGAACAATATCTAATGTTAAAAATCACCAAACCCTAGCAATAAAGTTCTACAAACATGTAAGAATTGGCTCTAATGGATGTAGATCTTGACTTGAATTCTATCTTGAATAATGAGACCCTACATCATAATTGTTAGCTAAAAAACACATGATGCATGATAACTTTGACATGATACTTGATGCTTGAATTATGCTTCAAAACACTTGATAATCAGCCCTTGAAGACTCTTGAATGATCTTGTGAACTCTTGTAAACTCTTGAATGCTTCCTTGATCACAAATTTTCTATAATGCATGAATACTTGAAATATTAGGTCATTTGATTGCTTGTTAGGATAAAATTAGTGAAATAAACTTGTATTTATACTTTTTTATGCTAAATTTCCTGAAATTACAACACTACAAGTGAACATTAGATCTAGGAGGATAAAATCCCACCAAAAATTTGAATTTAAATTTAATTTTGGGCCACATAGGACTCATACACAAGAAATGGTGTATGAGTCCCATTAGGATTAACTATGTGACACACTTTCAAAAATTCTTAGAATGATGTTAAATCCAAATCAGGGCCAAAAAACCTAGGTGGGACTCATATGCCCAAGGTGGTGTGTGAGTCTCAAATCACTAAATTTGGGCCACACAACCTAAAATTACCTGAATTATAGTTGGATGCTGATTTATGTTAAGATTATCCTCAAAAAGATGCATTAAATGAGGCTTGTGGATGTAAAATAAGGCCACCTAAGGAATAAAGAAGTCTAGCTAGTAATGAAAATCCAAGAAAAGTGTGAAAGTGTGGTACAACACTTTACAACACCTTAATTAAGGTATAATTAAGTTCATTTAGCTTACAAAGGCTCCATACCTAATTTGAGTGTTCTAAAAACATTACAACACTAAGTCAAGGAATCATCAAGCTCAATTTTACAAGGAAAACCCAAACAAGTGGGAAAATGTCATAGATGAAATTTTTCAACACTATATTTAGCCCCAACTTTATTGAGAGGATGAACTTGATTCAAACTCACACTAAAGTAGACAAGACTACATCAAGAGGGGTTCAATCATACCGATGATAGTGAGATAGGGTGACACCAACCAAGAGGGTTACACAAGCCCCCAAGATCGAGGTCCTATAGAAAACTAACATAGGCACAAGAGAACACACATAAAAAATGACATAAGAAGCCACAACAAGACAAAAGTATGCACTACCAAAGACAAGAAGAGAAGAAAAAGTGAAAGAAGGGGTGAATCAAGCTTCGACCATTTGTCCATCATGATTTGGATCACATCTAGGTTGTTTTTCCAAATATGTATGCTCACTTTGAGGTAACATAACTAAAAGTTATCCACTGGGTGAGTAATCCAAGAGGGTGAGATACATAGATGCACGACTAGTATGCGCTCACACACACATGTGAGTTGCTATGGGAAATTCATGCCTTGGATCAGCTTCCCATCCAACCATACCAAATTTATACCTCTTCATAAATTTGGTAAAGAACCACACAAAAATGAACTTCGAGCTTCATGAGGAAATCAAAATATTGTATGCTTGAAACTCATCAACAAACAAGATGTCTCCACAAACATGTAAAGTGTATTATGCAAGGTGGCCATATAACCAAAATTTTGTAAAATAATGTAAAGAACATTCAAAGGAGTCTAGCTTAATTTGTGTAAGGTCTTTAAGTTATGGAACATTGACCCTAATGTCTCCAAGAGAGGACCAATCAAAGAATAGAATATTCACAACTTATGGGATGCAATGTGTCACATCAAGCCACCAAGAGGAATATAATATGTTAAGAGAGATCATGCTTCTGAAGGAAATCACATCCAATGCCACGACAAAGTGAAAGACACATTGCATGAAGTAAGAAGACTATACAATGCAACATGAAAAATGGAAAAATAATAATGCCAATGTATGCCCCCACTTTTCATAAATTATTAAACACCATACTATGAGAAAATAATTTAAAGTAGAAAATGATAAATGCTAACCATAAAGAAGACACGAGAGCTAACTTGAAAAGCCCTATGCCAAGTCATATGTTTCCAAATAAAGCTACATCATGCAAAATAGGGGATTCCCCCAAAATAGAACTACAAACACATAAGGGAGTATGGATTTGGGGTCAGTATGTTTTTGCTACTATATTTTTTGAGAGCTCAGAACATCATCATTCCCAAAATACTCACAGAACTAGAAGAATGACACAAAGAGGGTGAAAACAAAGAAAAATATTTTCAGGTTAACATGGAAGAAACATGAATGTCTCAACACCTTGCGCCATTCTTGAAAGGAAAACAAAAGACAAAGATAAAAGATAAATTAAAATATTTTTGGTCAATTGGAAGAGACATGAATGTCTCGATGCCTTGCGTCACCCCCAAAAGGAAAACACAAGACAAAGATAAAAGATAAAGAAAAATATTTTGAAATATTTACGACATAGCAAAGAATGTAGGTACAAATAGAGGAATTCCACAAAGAGAGAAGGATATATCAAACATAGCATCATGAGGGATCACATTATGCACATGAAATCACATAAAATAAACATAAAACATGCAAAAGACTGGTTAGGCACATGCTAGTAAACCTATGAGAAATTCATCTGCATCCCAATCATTTTCATCATATACAGAAGGTGGACAACTATCCAAAGGGACAATAGTGAGTTCTGAACTAGGGTCATTTTGAAGTTCAACACTCTACTTAAGAGAATTGTTGTTTAGGATCATGGAAGAAGAAAACAATGTATTCAATTCATTATGTACCTCTTCATCAATTTTAGTAATCTCCTCATCATCATCTAAATTAATCATAACAAGAGGTCGAATGATAATTTCCAAAGAAGAGTTTAACTCTTGTTGTGGTTTTAGTATAGGATCCTTTTGTTGTAGTGAGGGAGAGTCATTGTGCCTTGCATTGGTCAAGTTTGGATTTTGATTTTTTTTTTTGTTTCTTCATTTAAATTTTGAGCAAGGGCATGACATATATACACCTACACACTCTAGCACCTCTATTTCTTTTAGTTTGGTTTTTAAGTTGCGTTTGTGTAGGAGAAAGTTGATCAGCCATAGGTTTCTTTTCTTCCCTATAGGGAGGAACAAAAGGAACCATGGAAGATTTTTCAACCACTTTCTCTTTAACTTTGTAAACTTATTTTATTGTAGGTGTAATGGGATTATTTTCGTTATCTCTTGGTCTTTTGTAGGAATTAGGAAAAGCTTATGTATTAGATTGATCTTGGATGCTTGGCATGTCTTTAGGTTCAATCATGGTTTCATCAAGGATGGTAGGCTTGGTCGTGGGTTGAGGCATGTTTTGAAGGGATAGTTTTTCTATGCATTTTGCCTTGAAATTTTGGTATGATTTGAAAAATAAGTCTTCATGTGGTTTAATAGGTTCCATAAGCTCAGGCAAAAAAAATCTAATGAAAATTTTCCACAAGAAGACAAAGGGTTAAAGCCACTATAATGCACAGTAAAAATTTCATTATCAAAGGGAAAATTTAAGCATTTATGCACAACCGACAAGACGAATTCCATGGATCATAGCCATGGGTAACAAAGCTTCACATGGAATTGGTACGACATCGAGATGATGGAAAATGAGACATCTAATGTTTTCAGTCCTATTTGCAAAGGTAAGGTGATTGATCCCATTGTAGGGAAAGTGAAACCGTTATGCATCTTGATCTATGCTTTAGATTTTTCATAGAAATCCTTATTGGATGAACCTTGAGAGATGAATTCCTCAAGGGCTTCATCTAACATGCCAAATTCATCACTACTAAAAGGCTTGAGGGTTAGGTTAACTTGGAAAAAGAGATTTGACATAGTCAAATAACTACTCTTTCTCCAAGTGGTTCATTGGTTGGTAGGTTCTTTTGGTTTTTTTTTCTAATGAATGCCAAATGTAATCTAGTATAATTGAACTATGAACTAATGCTGAAAATGAAAAGTACAGTAATCTAATTCTATCCACAATTGCAATGAATGTAAACTATGCTAAATCTAATGATTTGAATATAACAAAAACTCTGCAAATTGAAATAGAAAGATACCAACAACAAACAAAAGCCTAGAAATAGCGAATTTAATATCTTAAAATGTAGTTTAAAATCTGCACTGGGACTAAATCACCCAAAGGGGCGTATGAGTCCCAGTGAAGGTTTTTTCATAATTTTTAGAAAATTTTAAGTGATTTTTATGATTTTTAGTTTCAATGATCTATAGACTAAATATAGATGTAGATTTTGTTGAATAGGACAGTTGAGAGGGGGGGTGAATCAGTTATCATAGAATTAGGCATGTAATTCAATCACTGGAACTAATCTCTAATTCTGCTTTAATGATTAATCATTAAATGCCAATGCATTCAATTTAAATCAACAAATAAATACAATAACACCAAATTTACGTGGAAAACCCAATACAGGAAAAACGACAATGAGGATTAACTCAAACTATAGAGAATATCAAAACTGATTACAAAAAGGCTTAGTGCTAGAAACAAGGCTCACTTTTTGAAATAAGGACTCACTATCTGGAATAAGGACTCATTGTCCAACAAGGCTACAATCCAGAGGGCTCACTAGCACATAGATATAAAGAAGACAAAGAAGAGATGTTACAAAGAGACTACAATCCCAATGACAAAAAGGATTCCACCACAATTACTCCACAAATGCATGAATGATAGAGTTCACCTTCTGCTCATTGCATATTAAAACTAAACATTAAGTTTCAAATTGATCTACCACACTCTCAACACACACTCTTACTGAATAGAATCAATGTCACACAAAAATATACTTTCTCTTATCGCATTACTTCTTTGCTCTTGCATCACCTCCTTGTTCACCATCAACTCATCTTATATTTATACCTTCTTCAATTTTGAAATAGATCCAAAGTCGGGCATCCAAATTCAAATTCAAATTAGGTTGCCACCAAAACATCCTAGGGTGGAATTAGAATGAGGGTGGCCCAGACACATTCTTCAGTACCAACACACTTCATCATCCCCAAAAATAGTATTTCACACAAGGTTGGCCAAACTAGTGTAAAACACATAGAACCATTAAGCATGAATCTTCCAAATGTTGAAAACATCTTCAATAAAATTAGGGAAACACAAATGTAGAACCAAAAGTCATAAAACTTCATTAAAGATAAATCGAGACCAAAAATATTTCTTCTAGACCTCAACCAGAAACACAGAAAACCATAGTTCACAAGTAGTGAACACAACTTGCACTGTACAACAAATCAACAACTAAAAATTTGGATATAAAATTTGCTAACAAGCATGAACAACAGATCTAAACCTCACAACCACAGGATAAAATCCAGACCAAAATTTGGAGCAACCATAGATCACATGCAACATATCTTTATTACAATTCTCTCAATATCATCGACACATACACCCAACAACAACTAGTAGATAACTAGTTAACTGATTGACATCAATGAAAAAACCTAAAACATTTCCCCAACACCTTCAGTATTTTCATTCTTGCACCAATCTCCCCCTTTGTCATTAGTGATAACACATAATGTGAAAAACCATCAAAGACAACATACTAGCTCTAAATACATTTTTTTGTTTTCCCCCCTTAGAAGATAATCTCTTCTTCTCTTTTCCCATGCTTCTTTTCTCCCCCTTTAACATGTCAATGGAAAATGAAAAAGAATAATTTCCATGGATCTCACCTTTTACATGACAACACCTGATACTACCTAGTCCCCTTGAGAGGTAGCTACCAAACACATCAGTCCGAAAGAAAGATAGATCCATGGATCCATTGGGCTGATGCATCTCCATATGCATCTAGTTCAAGAAATGAGGGGAAATAACCCCTAAATTCTCTTGGAGATACTCAAAATTATCTTTACGAAGAGCCTTCATGAAAATATCAGTAATCTGATCCTTCGTCAGAACATACTCAAATTTTACTTCAATTTCTATGACCTTCTCTCTTGCATACTTAGACTGTGAAATGAAAATTTCTTTCTCTGTTTGATTAATCTGTAGCCCAAGGAAGAAATTCATCTCCCCAAACATAGACATTTCAAATTATTTTTGCATCTTTTCTACAAAAATCTTTCACTTACTTTCATTTCCTCCAAAGATAATATCATCCACATGCACAACTACAATCAATATTTTGTCATTTTCAATCTTAAAGTACAGATTACTATTTACCATACCTTTTTTAAATCCTTACCAAATAGAGTACTTATCTAACCTTGCATACCAAGCTCTAGGATCTTGCTTTAACCCATATAAATACTTCTTCAATCTTCACACCATATCAAGTTGATCTATCAATTAAAATACTTTTGGTTCTTCCATATAGACTTCTTCTAGCACTCCATTCAAAAATGTTGACTTGACATCCATTTGATAGAACTTAAAATATTTGTAAGAAACAAGTTCCAAGAACATCCTTATAGCTTATATTCTTTCTACCGAGGAAAAAATTTCTTCAAAATATATTAATTCTACTTATGAATAAACTTTACACACAAGCCTCGATTTTTTTCTAACCACTTCTCCATTCTCATTCAACTTATTTTTTAATACCCACTTTGATCTAATGATGTTTTTATCTATTGATCTTGGGACCAATTTCCAAGTTTGATTCTTCTCAATCTACAAAATTTCTTCTTTCATCTCTTCCTTCCAAAGTTCATCTTTACAAGATTCACTTACTATCCTCGGTTCTATCTCAGAAAGTAAACATAAATTCACTTTAGCAGTAGCTCTACTTCTAGTTAATACAACTTTTGTCTTATCTCCAATAATATGACTTACTAAATGATTCTTCTATACATATCTAGGTGTCCTAGGGGACATCACCGGAGCATCTTTTTCTCTTTCATTTTTTTCATTCTACTTCTCTTGCTCATATTTTTCCTGTTCTTCTACAATTTCTTCTATTCTTGCACAATAATTCTCATCAAATACATATCCATTAGGGTCAATAGAACTCTTCATTGTCTCATCAACATTCAAGTTTGAGATTTCTACAATATTTCTCAATCTTTTATTGAAACATATGTATGCCTTGCTTTTAGTAGAATATCTATGAAAAATTCCTTCATTACTTCTTGCATCAAAATTTCCCTAAGTTTCTTCATCTCTTCTAATATAGCATTTTCTTTCGAATAACTTGAAATATTTAACTGTAGGAATTATTCCATGTCATAGCTCATAGGGAGTCTTTGTACTACTTTATTGTGATTGAACTCAATTGAAAACATTGAAATTATTATGAATAGCTTCTTTCTAGTAAACTTCTAGTAAACTAGCTTTTGTAATCATCGACCTAGTAGCTTCTTGAACTATTTTATTTTTCCTTTCAACTCTATTCTATTGAGGATTTATCAGAATAGATAACTATCTCTTTATTCCATGTACTTCATAAAACATATTATTATCATGGGAGGTGAATTCTCCACCTCTATTATATCTTAAGCATTTTATCTTCAAATTCACTTCATTTTCAACCATTGCTTTGAATGTCTTGAATCTATCTAATGCATCTGATTTATCTCTAAGAAATGTAACCATTTATATCTAAAATAATCATCAATTAAAAGTATAAGGTACCTTTTAGTGCCAATTATTCTTCTCACTCTTTTAGGACCAAAGAGTTCTATATGAACGAAATCCAATAGTCTAGTAGTAGATTGTTCCTTTGATCTATAATGATTTCTTTCTTTCTTTCTATAGTGTAGTAGAATGAGTACCCTTGCATTTTCACACTTGTTTGGGCCTACCTAGCTTTATTTATCTTATCGCTTAATTGGTCCTATTTTATGTCTAGAATCCTATGAATTACATATTTTTCTGGAAAATCTCGACAAATATCAAATGATAAATGATAATTTAATGATTTTGTCTATGTATCCCTAATTTGTGGACTGGGACTAAAACATCACATTAGGCATCTTTTTCCTCCATGGGTCTTGGGACCCTAATTATAAGGCATCTTAAATTATCCCCTCTTTCGAGTCTGTGCCCTGAGATTTGAGCATTGGGACTAAGACACCACCTAGGGTGTCTTAGTCCTCCTTGGCTTATTTTCAGGATTCATTTTCAAATCATGGCAGGATTTAGCCTCCTTTAATCAATGATTTTATATGTCAACTTTGTTGTGGTGTAATTTTGGGATATTAAGCATGATTAAGTATAAATACAAGGTCCCTTCACTCATTTTCAAACCAAGTCTTATTTGAGAGCATTCATTATAGAAAAAAAGAGTTCACAAGAGCATTCAAGAGGAAATCATCAAGAATTTGGAGCGATCATCGAGATTCAAGCATCGTATCAAAGGCTATTATTGCATCATGTGTGTTGTTGTGGTAAAATTTATGATGTAGGGTTATGATTCAAGCAAGATCAATCAAGGATTTCAAGATCCATATCCATTGCAGTCATTTTGCACAAGATTGTAGACTTTACAAGGATTTGGTGAGTTGTAGCATTTAATTTTATTCATTCACCACTTCCCTTCATTACTTTATTTTATTTTACGGTTTAATTACCAACAAGAGTTTTGACCAAGGAACATCCTCATTCACTAACAATCCACAAGATTTTCCCATCTTGCATATTTGTGTTTGTAGATTTAGGTTGAAGTCTTGGAGATCACTTGGAGTACAGAGTTGTAAAATTTGAAAAGTTGCATTGCAAAGTTGTCATCTTCATGGAAACTCTCCTATAGGTCAGATCTGGAAGTTTCAGAACCTAAGATCCAAGAAGAAGCAAGCAGGCCTTGGAGCTCAAGATCACATTCAGAGTTTTCAAAAATTCAAATAAGGACTAAGATTCCCATAATCAAATGACCTAGATAGAATAGGTAGTCACCCATCCTATTTTATCTTTGGTTCACTTTGCAAACTAACAATTCTTGCACATAATATTAATAGGATTTGTAATTATTGGTAAATTTGTCATAGCCTGAACAACACTAATCCTTGCCAAGTTATAAAAAATCATGTGACATATTCTCCTATGCCATAACCATCTGTCATTTATCTAAGTCATAAAGAATTTTCCATCAACACCCTTCAGTTGATAGATATTCCCTTTAGATTTATTTCTCGTAGCAATCAATGTCTTGATCCTTTCTAAATCTCATATTTCTCATCCTTAAACAAAAGATCACATCCTTTTATTCACATCTGACCAACGCTGAATAGATTATGCGTTAAACCCTTAACATAGTAAACATATGTAGTATTATGTTTTACATCAAAACTTATTGAACCTATCCCACATATTTTAGCACCAGTATCATCTCCGAACATAACCAAACCTCCATCATATTTCTCAAGCTTAACGAAATTACTTTTATAACCATTCATGTGATGTGAAAAACCACTATCAACTACCCAATAATTTTTATGTTGTTTAGCATGTAGGGTAGAGATAATTGTACCTTCATTTTTCTCCTTCTCCGAAGGGATTTCCTTTACCTATTTCTCAGAAATAGTAGAAGTAGGTTCATCCTTAATCACCAAAAATAAGCATTCATTATCATTCGGATATTCATATTCTAAATCCTCATTAGAAATACTAGCATTCTCATTCACATAGTAAGCTCTGTCAATCTTCTTTCCTTTCTTTGCCTTTTCATATCTTATTTTATTCTTTTTAGCTCTTTCTAGGGACTTTGCAACATAATGACTTATTTCTCCACAACTAAAGCATTTAAAGGGAAATTTACCTTCATTCTTCTTACAAATTTATACTCTATTTCATCAAAATTTTCTTCATCCGAATCTTCATTTTTATAGCTTTAAAATTAGTCTCTGATTTGCTCCCATTCCTCAGACTCGACTTTCTCATCTCATAAGATGTCAAAAATCTTAACACCAAATCCTTAGTACACGTATTATAATCTATAGTTTGCTCAATAGCACTCACCTTATCACCATAATCATCAAGAAGAGTTATGAGAATCTTCTTTACAATCCTTGTTTCGTCAATAGTAGCACCAAGTCCTCTCATACTGACCACTATCTCATCCAATCTTTGTACATAAGCTTTAACATTTTCATCTTCATACATATGTAGAAGATCAAACTGGGTTTCCAAATTATGTAGTTTTTCCTCTTGAACTCTTTCATCACCATCATGCACTCTTTTGTCACCTTAGATATCTTCAAATTATCAACCTTGATCAACTTTGAATGTACCAAACTATTCTTCAAAATGTATTTCACCTTATTGTTCACTTCATGAAATTTAATTTCTTTAGGTGTACTTAGACCATTAGAAGGAGTGTAAGGATTTTTGTAAGCTTTCTCAACATAATATCCATGATATTCCAGATATTCTTCCATCAATACTTTCGAGATACCGTAATTAGGTTCATCAAACCTCAGATAATCATAAACCATTTCGGCAGCTATCCCAGACCTTCCTCAAGCAATTAATCTATTCATTAAGGAACCAATCTCTGATACCAATTATTGAATATGACAACTAAGATGGGGTGGTGAATCAATTGTTATAGAATTATTCCTTTAATTCAATCACTAAAACTAATCTCTAATACTTCTTAAATGATTAATCATCAAATTCCAATGCAAAAAATTTAAATCAACACATAAAAACAATAACACCAGATTTACATGGAAAACCCAATACGGGAAAAACCACGGTGAGGATTAACTCACACTATAGAGAATATCAAAACCAATTGAAAAAAGGATTACTACTAGAAACAAGGATCTCTACCTAAAATAATGATTCACTATCTGGAACAAGGACTCACTGTCCAACAAGGCTTCAAACCAGAGGGCTCACTGGCACATATAAACAAAGAAGATGAAGAAGAGATGTTACAAAGAGACTAAAATCCCCAATGAAAGAAAGGATTCCAGCACAATTACTCCACACATGCATGAACTATAGAGTTCGCCTTCTACTCACTGCATCTAGAAACTCAACATTAAGCTTCACATTCATCTACCACATTCTCAACACACACTCTTATTAAATAGAATCAATGTCACACAAAACAATACTTTATCTTACCACATTATTTATTCGCTCTTGGATCACCTCTTTCTTCACCATCAACTCATATTCTATTTATACCATAGATTCAACTTTGAAATAGATCCAAAGTTGGCCATCCAAATTCAAATTCAAATTAGGCCGATGCCCAAACATCCTAGGGTGGAATTGGAATTAGGATGACCCAAACACATGCTTTAAGGAACCAACATGCTTCATCATCCTCAAAAATAGTATTTCACACAAGGTCGGCCAAACCAGTGTAAAACACATAGAACCATTAAACACAAATCTTCCAAATGTTGAAACTATCTTCAATAGAACTAGGGAAACACAAATCTAGAACCAAGAGTCATAAGGCTTCATTAAAGAGAAATCTAGACTAAAAAATTTTCTTCTGGTCCTCAACCAGAAACACAAAAAACCATAGTTCATAATTGGTAAACAAAAATTATAGTATACAACAAATCAACAACCAAAAATCTAGATATAACATCTAGTAACAACCATGAACAACATGTTTTAACTGCAAAACCATAGGAAAAAATCTATAAAAAAAACTAAGCAACCATAGATCACATGCAACATATCTTTATTACAATTTTCTCAATATCCTCATCATATACAACCAACAATAAAGTTACTAGATAACCAGTTAACCGGCTGAAATCAATGACAACACCTCCAAAATTTCGTGAACACCTTCAGTCTTTTCATTCTTGGAACAAATTTTAGATGATTATCAATGATGTAAGATGCAAAAATGCTACCTGTATGCACTTTCACTAATTATAAACTCTATAATTCCAATTAACTAATGGGTAAGTGCACCAAGATGGCTCCCAAAAAGGGGACTTAAGTGGACAAATTTTTTCTGAAATTAGGAAATACTGACCTTGGACGTGAAATTGAGTATACTTAGACTCAAAATTTTGAGATTGAACAAAAATAAGGATTCAAGTGCTCTGAGTCTAATTTCTAAACTGATAATTTATTTTGAAAATAGTTGAGATTAAGGGGTTCAAACGAGGGACGCACACAAATTGGTGTTATTTTTGTCAGAAAAACATAACATAGCAACTCTTGTGCGACCCTCGTACGATGCATTTTTTTTTAGTATTTTTAAAATCGCAACAATCATAAGTTAGCTAATAGTATGTAGTTGATGCACGATTTTTTTGATAATTTTTTAATGAATATTTGATTTTTTACTAATTTGCAAAGTGGACATATCCTGAAAAATAGAATTTTGGCCGTGCTACCCCTACAAATTTTGGAAACTAATTGATTTGTTTTTTTTTTAATTTTTTAATTTTGTAGAATGGAGTCTAGTTTCTAAAAATGTAATTTATTTGAAAATTTGATGAACGTTTAATTAATAATGAAAAAAATACCAAACACTTCTTTTTGGCAAAAAAAAGACATACAGATAAAATAAATTATGGATGAAAGATTTAACATTTTTAGAAAGTGAAAAAAATTACATCATTGGATAGCTAAGAGATAACCCAACATTACCCATGTGCTCTATTTTTTTGATATTTAACCACGTGCAATCCTGATGGTGAGCACGAACTCGATTATGAGAAATATGGTGGATTTTTTAAAAACATGTCTCTGGTCATTGGGAATGCCCTCCAAGCCTTTGGGTTGGTATTCCAAGGCAAATACAAGGCTTGGGAATTCCCAAAGCAAGATATAACATGAGCACGTTATAACGTGCTCGCATTATATCTCACTTTTGACATGGTTTTTGCTTCTGCGGGGAACATGTCTACTAGCACATAACGCGAGCACATTATAATGCGCTCACGTTATGTCTTACTTTATGTTAAATTCCAATATATTAATGTATGCTGATATATTTTTATGTACATGTATGTCATGTATGTATGTATGCTTGTATGGATGTAAGATTATATGTACATATGTATTATGCTTGTATGTATGCATTTATGTATGTCTTTAGATGAGGGGAGAATTTAGAGAGAGTCTAGAGAGATGGAGAGGGGGTGGAAGTGAGATTTTAAGAGAGAGGGAATGGGAGAGAAGGGGTTGGATTGAGGGGGACTTAGCTAGATTGGGTGGGAGGGATAGAGGGAGGGAGAGAGAGAGGGGGTGGGAGAGAGAGAGTTGAGGGAGAGGGAGAGAGAGAGAGGGGGTGGGAGAGAGATAATTGATAGAGAGGGAGAGAGAATTGAGGGAGAGGGAGACAAAGACAGAGACAGAGAGAAAGAGAGAGTTATTTAGGTAGTGTGCGAAAGGGAGAGACTTGAGAGTGTGAGGGGGGTGAGAGGGAGAGACTTCAGAGTGTGAGGGAGCTGAGAGGGAGAGACTTGAGAGATAGGTAGTGAGAGGGAGTGTGAGAGATATGTAGTGTGAGAGAGAAGGAGTGGGAGAGAGAGGGAGTGTGAGTGAGAGACCTGAGAGAGGGAGAGGGTGTGAGAGAGAGTGACCTGATAGAGGTGGAGAAAGAGGGGGGTGGAGTGAGAGGGACTCATCTAGGTAGGGTTGGAGGGATAGATAAAGATAAGAGAGAGAGACAAAGAGAGAGTTACCTAGGTAGGTTTTTAGAGGAAGAGACCTTAGAGAGAGAGGGGGTGGGAGGAAGAGACATGAGAGAGTGGGATGGAGTGGGAGGGACATAAAGAGATATGGATAGAGGGAGTGAGAGGGCATGGTAGGGATTGATTGAATGAGAGGTACATAGAAAGAGGGAGACGATAGATAGAGACAATTAGAGAGGGTGGGAGGGAGGCAAGGAGGGAGAGGTTAGATGTATAGATAGAGAGAAAGTGATAGGGGTTGAGGGTATAGGGTTGAGGGATTAGGGTGGAGGACCTATAGGGTTGATGGTTTCTAGGGTATTAGGGTTTAAGGTTTCAGGGTTGAGGGAATAGGTTTGATGGTAGAGGGTATTTGGTTGAGGGTATAGGGTAGAAGGTTTAAGGTTTAAGTGTTTAGGGTTGAAGGGTTTGGGGTTAAAGGTTTAGGGTTAAGGGTCTACTTGGTTGAGGGTAGAGAGTTTATAGTATAGGTTTGAGGGTATATGGTTGAAGGATTAGGTTCAGGATCCAATGTAAGGGGTAGAGCGTTTAGGGTTTAAGGATTGAGGGTTGAGGGATTAAGGGTTGAGGGTTGAGAATTGAGGGTTGAGTGTTTAATGTATAGGGTAAAGGGTAGAGGGTTAAAAGGTTGAGGGTTGAAGATTGAGGGATTAAGGTATAGGGTCGAGGGATTAGGGTTGAGGGTCCAATAAATACGGTAGAGGTTATAGGGGTTGAGATATTAAGGGTTGAGGTATTAGGGTTTAGGGTAGAGAGTTTAACAATTTAGGGTTTAAGGGGTTAGGGTTGACAGTCAAGGGTTTAGGGTTGAGTGTTTAAGGGTTTAAGGGTTGAGGGTTTAAGGGTCAAGAGAGTTGAGGGATTAGGGTAGAGAGTTTACTAAGTGGTTTTAAGGGTTGGAGGATTAGGGTTGAGGGTAGAGGGTAGAGGATTGGCGATAGAGGGTAGAACATTTATGGGTTAGGGTTTAAGGGTTTAGGGTTTAGGTATGAGGGATTGATAGGTTATAGGGTAGAGGTTATAGGATTTTATGGATTAGGGTTTAAGGGTTGAGGGTTGAGGGATTCAGAGGGTATATGGATTGACAGATTAAATTTTAAGTGTTGAGGGTTGAGGGTTGAGGGATTAAAAGGGTATAGGCATTGAGGGATTAGGATTTCATGGTTGAGGGTTGAGGGTTCAAGGATTAAGAAGTTACATGGGTTGAGGGATTATTGTTTAAGGGCTAAGGGTAGAGGGTTGACGGATTAAGAAGGTATAGGGGTCGAGGGATTAGGGTTTAAGGGTTGAGGGTTGAGGGTTGAGGGATTAAGAGGGTATAGGGGTTGAGGGATTAGGGTTTAAGGATCGAGGGTTGGGGGATTAAGAGGGTATAGAGGGTATAGGGGTTGAGGGATTAGGGTTTAAGGGTTGAGGGTTGAGGGATTAAGAGGGTATAGGTGTTGAGGCATTAGGGTTTAAGGGTTGAGGGTTCAAGGATTAAGAGGGTATAGGGGTAGAGGGATTAAGGTTGAAGGGTTGAGGGATTAAGAGGGTATAGGGATTGACGGATTAGGGTTTAAGGATTGAGGGTTGAGGGATTAGGGTTTGAGGGTTGAGGGATTAATAGGGTATAGGGGTTGTGGGATTAGGGTTTAAGGGTTGAGGGTTAAGGGTTTACAAATTAAGAGGGTATAGGGGTTCAGGGATTAGGGTTTAAGGGTTGAGGGTTGATGGATTA